>CM046038.1:36494026-36804026 GCA_025215565.1 Flaveria ramosissima
AGATTTAATCTGGTCTTGAAGATTCACCCTCCACATTATCACACTTATCAAAGATTAACTTGATCCAATGAGTGTGGAGACATCATTGATGTTGTCATCTATGGTATTGTTATTAGCATCAAGAAATTCTGATCACTATCACCATCACCATTGGTTGTCTTCTACAAGTGAGGTGTCTTTAATCTGGTTGAGAGGCCTCTGAGCTGGAATTTTGAAGGCATGCCAGATGTATCAGCGAATTTTGTCATTGTTGTGCTGATAGAAACCCCTCATTTGCTGAAGTAGTTCCAACTGGAGCTGAAGATGTATGAGTTGAAGGTCTTCCTAGCTAAAATCTGGATCAGGACAACACCTGTATTTAATTTTCTGCAATCCGAAACATGCTCACAAGATTTGTTAAAACAGTTGGTAACTACATCAAGATCAAAACAGCCAATCCGGACCAGACCAGCCACACAGGAGTGTGTTCATTGAAAGTCACATTGGCTGACTCCTCAATAGTTCTAGTTCTGAGATTGTATACTCTATAAGCTTTAGCTTGAGAAGAGTATCCAGAAATGTCCATCATCTGATTTCTCAGCAACTTGGCATTTTGATCTTTTGGTATTCAAGTGGTGCAGGGACATCCAATGACCTTATAAAACCAATGAAAGGTTTCCTCTTGTGCCAAATTTCATAAGGATTCTTACCATGTGTTCTTACTACTAAAAAACTCTGTTTTGCACATAGCAAGCAGTATTGACTGCCTCTGCCCAGAAGGTGATAGGCAGTTTAGAGTCCGACAACATAGTTCTTGCAGCTTCAATAAGTGTCCTGTTTTCTCCTCTCAGCACAACTCCTCCTTTTGCTGAGGAGTCCTGGGAGCACTATATTGTCTTGTAATACCCTTTTCATCACAAAATTCATCAAGGATTTGGTTCTTGAATTCAGTCCCTTGATCACATCTTATGGTTTTGACCTTGTGATCACATTGATTCTCACCTTTAGATGAAATTCTTCAGAATCTCATGGGTTTCATCATCCTTATTCTATGGAAGAAGACCCAGTGAATCTTGTAAAATCATCTGTGATCACCAGACAGTAAGAGGTCCTTCCTAAACTCATTACACTGGTGGGGCCAAAGAGATCCATAATGTAACAAGTGTAGGGGAGTAGTGATGAGGCTTTTTCCTTAGGCTTGTGAGATACCTTGTGTTTGCTTCCCTTTCAGGCATGCAACACAAGATCATCATCACTAGTAAACTCTTTCTTGGCATTCCAGTTACCAGATCATGTTTAACTAATTTATTCATGTTTCTTAAAGTTTACATGGCACATTCTTTTATGCCATAGGAAAGACTCATCACTATTTGCTTTAGACAGAAAGCATGAAACTTCTCCTGAGGGAGATGTTTCTTGCAAATCCATCTTGTACACTGTTCCCTTTCCTGGGGGCTCTGAGCAGGATGTGCCTCATGAGGAATGACCACATCAGGTTGGAGAACAATGCACTCATGCTCAGTAAGAGCATGTTATGACTCTGATCACAAAATTGGATACACTCAGAAGATTGTACCCAAGCTCCTTAACAAGTTTACCTTCTCAATGCTGAGCTTACCATTTGTGACCTTGCCCCTTCCAGAAATGTAACCACCTTCAATCTCCTCCAAAAGCAACTGGTCCTCCATCAATTCTCTCAAAATTATGGAGTAGAGACCTATTGCCTGTCATGTGCCTGGAACAGCCACTGTCAATTATCCAGACATTCCGTTGGTCTTGAGCTGTTCCTGCACGAGAAAATGATTAGTTATATTTGGAACCCAAGCCTTACTTGTCTTTGGCTCATTAATAGTAATAGAAGGTAATGCAACAGTAATAGATCCTATGGTTGTACTATGGGGAGATCTTCATCTGTTGTGTTGATGGAGAAACCTCAGTCATTTGGTCTTTCTTAGACTTCCACACCACCTTTGGAGTCTTGGACTGACCTTCAAAACCTTAGAAGCTTTTGGAACTTCACAAGTTTTGGATGACTGATCCTTCGGAAGAATCTACATCACACAGCAACTTCCATTAGTGCTTCGGAAGAACTCCTTTCTTCCGAGACCAACTTTGCTTCCGAAGGTATTTTCCATTTACCTTCTTCTTTGATTTTGGAGCTTCCGAAGGAAACAGACTTTCCTTCCGAAGCTTGAGACTTCTTGAGACTCTTTGAAGTCTTTGTTTGGTCATGTGGACAGTACTTTTAGGATTGTATGGGCAATCCTTAGCAATGTGAAAGTACTTTCACACATACACACAACATTTTCTTCTTCAAAGAGTCTCCCTTTGAGAGCAAGACTGGCTTTGGTCACATCAAATCCCTTCTCCACCTTCATCTTGGTAGATGCTGAGACAGTTTCCTTTTGGGCTGTGAACTGTTCTTGGAGTTTGATGGTCCAGCTGTGCAGCAGTGGTACACAGCAGCTCAATCTCCTTCTTTCTTGGCACTGAGATGATTTGAACAGACCATGACTCTTAGCTGAGGAGTCTTGGTTGATGTCTTCAGTCCTTACTACTACTTGAAACCTGCGAGATAAAAACTTGTTTCTTCTGCTTAGCATCAATCAAAAGTAGCCTTGATTTCTTGAGCCTTCTTTGCCTTCCTTTTGCCTCTTCCTGATCAAGTTCTTTCTTTTGGGACTTGGTCATCAGTGATTTCTTCTCCTCAGAAGGATAGTGGCCCTTGGAAGAATCCTCTTCTTCCTCTTCTCGAGGAATTCTTCACTATCACTTCTTCTCATCCTCACTACAGATCTATGAGAGGAAGCTCATCTTCACAAGTTCCACACCTAGGAGATCTTAAGACAAGATTGTTGTGTGAGGAGCTATCTCATTTGATCCCAGTCCCTGTCTATTTTGATAACAAACTTGTTGTGCAGGGATGAGGATATCATGTTCTTGAAGGTCTCTTCTTCAAGAACACTCTTCTCTGCCTTGGCTTCTGATCACAAGCTCAGCCTGGCACTTCAGTTAACTTAGTGTGAGATCTTGGATCTGAGTTCTAAATCTGTATGTTCATGTTTTAGTACTGAAATGGTTTTCTCCAAGTCCTCTATCTTTAACTTGTAATCATTTTCAGACTTTCTAAATCAGATTTTAATATATTTAATGACTCAAGATCAGATCTCATCTCTAGTTAAGTGACCTGTATCTATTTACTTAGCAATGCATTCAGTGAGCAAAGATGTTCCAATACCTTGGCTTCATCATGGTCGCCATCAGTGCTTGGTTGGGAGAAGCATCCTCCACCTGAAAACTCCAGTCAAGCCTCCTTCTTCAACAGCAACATCAGCATGTGTTTTGTCTTCCCAGCCTGAGGAGCTTTGTCAGTAAAGTTTTGGTCTGGGTTGTGTTTGGCCCCCATTTGCTTTAGATGCCTTACACTCCCTGGCAAAGTGACCCATAAGGTTCCAGTTGTAACACTTAACTTTGCTTTTATCCAGCCCAACTTACTAACTGGTACATATGCTTGGAAATCTTCTTCCTATCCTCTTGTAGAACTTCTTGGCTCTGTGAGTGAGGAGAGCCATCTCTGAACTATCTCCATGTATTCCAGGTCATCTGGATGGATAAGTCCAGGTCTTCAAGAGTGAAGAGATAATTCCCACAGCTTTCATCTGCAGACACAAGGCTTGAGAAGAACTTGTTTCTTGATGGGCTTCCTTGAGTAAATTTCTCCCTTGGTGTCTCCGGAAGGTGTGAAAGGACCCTTTTGTGAGTTGTCAGGGTAGCATAAGAGATGATGCTGGGGTTCTATGCTGTCCCTTTCAACCACATGAAGGGCTGAACCCATTTGATTGTTGGAGTTGCCAGATGAACCTTGCATTTTCATCTCCATCTGGTATCCACTGAGATCCCATACAACTCTGTAAGAGTAAGAGTCTTAAGTTCTCAGTCTCTTGATCACCACACAATAGTGTGTCCTTGCCTAGGAAGTGAGGACATGAACTCCTTACAATGTCCCTGTTACTTCCTTAGTCCCGTTCTCAAGAGGAACTCCTCCATCCACTAGGGTATCCCCACATCTCAACATACCTGAAGTATTGTTGGTCATGGTCTCACCTGCTTTGAAGGTGAAATTTTCAAACTGCTGCTTCAGAAGATCTTTCTTGTTCGCCTTGGCTTCAGAGGAGCCTTCATACACAGCTTCAGTGCATCCCACAGCTGTTTTGCTGTCTTTTGCACTTCTTAAAACATCTTATACAGAGTTTGGAGAGCCGTCTGAAGAGCAGTCATGGCTTTCCTTCAATCTCTACTCTTTTTCTATCTTCATCTGAGTAGTTGGCCACATCTTTAGGAATCATACCAGCACCAGTAGCAGAGGGGTGCTGGGTATGAAAGTCCATTCTCAACAGATTCCCACATTCTTGAATCAAGAGACCTGATGAAGCCTTCCATCCTCATGCACCAGGTGTCAAAATCATCAAATGATCAGTGGGGATTTGTTCATGGTTCCAGTCTCCATATCAGTCTTTGATATGGAAGCTATTTGAAGAGTTTAGCTTTTGTGTGTGTGAGGGATCTTAAGATGGTTAGATCTTATATCAAGAGCCTGGAAAGCTCTGATACCAATTGCAGGACCGTTTAAGGGCTTAAGCACAATTACACAACACAACAACACAATGAGGAGATTAACTAAGCTCTAATCAACATTGAACTGGTAACCAAAGGTGAAACTAAGACACAAGTAAAGCAAGAGACAGAACAAGAGAATATGGGTTTCCAAGGAAGCAGTATATTGCTTTCACAAGTTCTTTTACAAGTGTTTACAAAGCATAGAGAAAAGATACAAGAACCTTGAAATACTTATACTACAACCTACAGCAACAGCGGCTATACTTTGAAAGCCAGCTGGATCCAATTGACTAGACACTAACAAATCAATTGTAGGATCAAAAGGCATATCTGCTTTTGACCTTGTGACTATGACATGCCATAGCTCACATCCTTATACATACAAAAGGATAAAGTACATAAAGTGGAAATTTGAAGACTCAAGACCTCAATGTACAGTTACCAAAAGCAAGGCCTTTTTACCAACTCATTTAAGTTGGTGACTTTACAGAGATGCAGCGGAAAGGTGCTTTATGGAACAGTACATCAGATAAAGCATGTGTACTAAAGTCTTCGGAATAAATCTGTCTTCATAGGTTAAAGCTTCGGAAGGCTTTGTCTCTGAAGCTTTCGGAAGACTTCATGTTTGGCTTCGGAAGATATTGGTCTTGGCTTCGGAAGATTTTACAACTTAAGTATTTTCTAATGCTTTGTGTAAAACTTCCGAGCATTCTTCACTTCATTACTTAGTGCATGTTGCTGAGACACTTAGGCTGTTTTGGGTTTGCATCAGACTCAGAATCCTTACAGTTGATCACATGTATTTATTTAACACATGTATATACTTTAGAACTTTAATCAGTAGGTTTTAGAGGTTAGAAGCTTTATTTTGACAGAGGGGAGTATGAGGAGATGATGAATGTCCCTAAAATCCCTTGTTTTTGGTGTGCTTGATAATTTCGGGAGTCACGTGTTTACACGAGGCTTGGATGTTGCTTTTTTGATAGCCAAAGATATTAGGAAATGGGGATACCACGGTTTGTTTATGGTGTTTGAGGTCATGTCCAGAAGGTTTTACTACAGGATGATCGTATGGAGGTGATGTATAGTTTCGGGAAGTGAGAGTGTGGATTAGAATGGTTGTGGTTTCGATGGTGGTGATTGAAGCACCGAGGGTAGTTGTAACGCCCAGAAATTTCCTTGAACCACAAAGAAGAAAAAAGAAATAATTCGTCCAAAGTCAAGGGACCTACCCGCAACGAGAGAAACTTCGAAGAATGGGAGTGTAAAGGGGAACACCCAACTCTTCCCATTTTTCAGTCAGAAAGAGGAGAGAGAAGAAGAAGCGTTGGTCCGGGTTGGTTCGGTGGCCAAAATCGACGTGTAGCTGTCAAATCGAAGCTCTACTCCTTCGGGATCGTTAAGGTGAGTTTTAGGACCCCTCTTTAGCGTTTTCAACTGATTTTGGGCTGGGACACGTCCAAAACCTATTTTCGAGTTTTTGGGTGAAGACCCGTTTGATGTTATGTATGTATGTGTATGATGCGTTTTAAGGCTCGATTTCTTGCTTGGTTATGCTTGTATGAGGTCATGGTATGTTTACCTAACCTTTAGAAGGGTTATTTGAGCTAAAAAAGGTTTGGAAAGGGGTTGGAGGTCGAAGCACCCGCGGCTGCAGTCGTCTAACTGCACTCTGCCCAGCCTGGCTAGCGACCGACTGGAGGCGACTGATGCCATTCGGCCGATTGAAGTGCGACTGAAGTCCATACGCACGTTTGCTATGCGCTGAGGTCCATACGCATGATGGTTCATAGCGCGAAGTTCATGCACTTGAGAGTCATACGATTGATAGTGGTGCGACTGAGGTTCATTCGACGGAGGTTATGCGACTTAAGTCCGCATGCCCAGGAAGCCATGCGACTGAGGTTTATTTCGCATGAAGAGTATGCGACTAAGCCCATACGCCTGAGTCACGCGACTGAAGGCCATACACATGAAAGTTATGCGACTGAGAGTCCATCGCATAGAGTCCATTCGCCCATAGTCCATTCGCATAGGGTCCATTCGCATAAGATGGCCATTTCGCTAGTGTTCATAATGACACCGGATGAATTCCCGATGATTTAAGGGACATGGACGTCTCAGGTGACTCAGGATGATGATATTATGTGAGGATGTTGATGGAGATGATAATGGATATGTATGTCACGTGTGACGTTAGGTATGAAGCGGTGCGTGTGATGCTTAGTATGGGAGATGTATGTGATGTGTTATGATTACGTGTATGATATTCTGCATGTTTATGTTTATGTTATGTTCCTTATTATGAATTCTTATCTTTCTATGGCCTTGCATTGAACGTAATGAATGATGAAATGAAGTTTATTAATGTAAGTGAAAGATAAGGAAAGTGGAACGTAATGAACAAATGTATGCATTATGAATGAATGAAGAATGAAGTATTATGTAACGTAAAGTGGAAAGTAAATGAACGTCTTGCATGCATCTGATAACGGGTCCCTTCTTTGTGATTGACCATTATGTAAACCTCTAATACCGCTTCCCCCTAAGTACTGTGGCATACGTTTAGCTGTTCATATTAGTGACTTCGCCCGTATCTTAGACTGATCGTTTACCCTTTAGTACGCTTTGTGGCATACTTTAGCTGTTTCATTATTTGACTTCGGCTGGTCGCCGGTAGCTAAGACTGACCGGATACCCTTAGTACGTGGCATACGTTAGCCTCATTTATGACTTTCGGCCTGGAGCTCAGACTGGTCGGGGTGTAGCACATGGTATTGGTACCGAGGCTGTCCGATGCGCAAAGTAAAGTTTGTTGAAAGATGAATGAAACATGATGAAAGATGCAGGACCGTTTAAGGGCTTAGCACAATTACAACACAACAACACAATGAGGAGATAACTAAGCTCTAATCAAACAGTGAACTGGGTAACCAAGGTGATACAAAGAACACAAGTAACAAGAGACAGAACAAGAGAATATGGGTTTCAAGGAGGCAGTATATTGCTTTCTCAAGTTCTTTTACAAGTGTTACAAAGCATAAAGAAAAGATACAAGAACTTGAAATACTTATACTACAACCTACAGCCGGCTATACTTTGAAAGCCAGCTGGATACAATTGACTAGACACTAACAAAATCAATTGTAGGATCAAAAGGCATATCTGCCTTTTGACCTTGTGACTATGACATGCCATAGCTCACATCCTTATACAATACAAAAAGGATAAAGTACATAAAGTGGAAAGTTGAAGACTCAAGACCTCAATGTACAGTTACCAAAAGCAAGACCCTTTTCACCAACTCATGTAAGTTGGTGACTTTACAGAGATGCAGCGGAAAAGGTGCTTTATGGAACAGTACATCAGATAAAGCATGTGTACTAAAAGTCTTCGGAAGAAATCTGTCTTCATAGTTAAGCTTCGGAAGACTTTGTCTCTGAAGCTTCGGAAGACTTCATGTTTGGCTTCGGAAGATATTGGTCTTGGCTTCGGAAGATTTTACACTTAGAGTATTTTCTAATGCTTTGTGTAAAACTTCCGAAGCATTCTTCACTTCAGTACTTAGTGCATGTTGCTGACACTTAGGTTGTTTTGGGTTGCATCAGACTTCAGGAATCCTTACAAACTCCCCTAGGCTGATGCTACCAAAACACTTAGAAGATCTTCAAATGTTGGTAGTCTTCAGTACAATCAGGACCATTCCTTTCTTCATGAGATGGTCAGGATCATCAAGACTTTCATAGTATCTTCTCATCTCAAAGAGATCATGCAGAGGTAAGTTGATTATGTCTTGCCATGAGTAGACATTCTCAACACCTTGATCTCTGATAACAGTCCATCTCTCTGGATTGGTAGAGTAAGTCCAGGACAAGATGGGTGTCTCACTAGTTAGAGGAGCCACTTGAATAGGAGTTGATTGGGCTGCCTCATCATGCACTTCCTCAGGTTGATCTGATTCAGCCTGAGGTGCAGAGGTAGATGACTTTGGCTTCTTCTTCTTAGTCTTTGGTTTAGAAGCCATCCTCTTCTTCCTCTTGGATGTCTTTAACTGAGAAGACTGGTCTGCAGCACCATGTTGATCATCAGTGTCTTTCTCAGTTGGGTGTTCCTCCCTCACAGGTTCAGAAGGAGAGGGAGTTTGACCCTGCCTAGGATCAGAAGATGAAGCTTGCTGAGGCTCAGCTGGAGGTGCTGGTTGAGGTGTCTCTGGTTGTTCAAACTTGACCTCCACTTCAGGTGGGACTTGACTTGGAAGAGAGTGCAAGTCAATAGTTCTCCACTTTTAATCTTCTGCTTGATCACCCTAATATGCTCATCCATGTGGATAGAGACATGGGGCCAAGTCTCCTTCCGGAGAATCCATACAGCTTCAAGAAGCTCACCATTCTTTGTCTGTCAGCAGACTTCTTTGCATTCTTTTGAATGATGGCCCTTGACTTTGCAGCTTCTTCCCTTAGTTTCCTTTAGTTGTCTTTCTTTCCTTGACTACTCAAGCTCAAGTTGCTTTAGATACTCGAACTCAATGAAGTCATAGGACAAAGGAGAAGTGCATCTGCCTGATAGAAGCCTGTGGCACTCAGGTAGTTGATCATCTTGATCCTATCTTCCTTTATCTACCTGAGGTTCTTGTGGAGCCACATCTCTTCCTGTGCAGGACTTTCTTGAACTGGTGAGAGAGTAGGAGCATGCTTGTAAAGTCTTTTCTGTCTCTTCTCCTCTTTGAGTTGGAGAAGTATCATTGCATCCTCTTTCTCCTTCAACTCTCTTGACACTTCTCTGTCAGCCAGTTCATTTAGTTCTTCTAAGGGGGGAGATGATCTCATCAATGTCATAGTTCCTGGTCTGTAAAGTAGGTAATCCTGACTGCCCTTAACTCATCATCTGAGTATTTGGTCTGGGAGCAGCCCTGATTGCAGCTTGCATGAAGCTAGATGACCCAGTGGAACTTTCTCCCCTTAGTCTCCTTTTCCTCTCTCTCTCTTCCTCCTCAATTTCCTCAGGAGTCATTATCCTTTTCCTTTGTCACCAACAGACCTTTGTGACTCAGGGTGGATTGAAGCTTGGCCTTCATTGCTTGGAGTAGCTTCCATGCTCTGGCCAGAGAGAGGCTGAGAAACACCTTCACCAGCAGTGTCTCAGATGGAGTTTGGACCTCAGCAGCAGTTGTTGATGATGAGACAGGGGTCTCAGGTTCTGTCACTGGGCCTTCAGTCAAGGTTTCCCCTATGAAACTAATCTTAGGGTCCACCTCAACATCCAGTTGACCGATGACATTGCCTGATTGCCTAAGTCTCCTTCTTAGAGAAACTCTGCAAGGATCCTGTCTTGGATTCTTTGAGCCAGCCTGTCAGCTTGTCTTGAATTGCTTGGATTGACAAGTGGCAGTTGACTAAATCCAGTCTTTCATAAAGCTCAGGCTTTGGAATTGAAAAACTTCTTGTTGGCCTTGAACTCTTTGAAGTATGAGGGCTCTCCTGTCATCATCATACCTCCACCTTATGATGTGATTGCCAGTTCCTAGTGGTGGAGATGAGACAGCCCTTGGTATACCTTCCTCAAAGAGACTCCTGATGAGAGAGTCTATAGAGTCCACATTAATGTGAACTTGAGGAAGTTGCTGAGAATGCACACAGCAAGTGAGGATGGTGAGTCCTCTATGTCCATTCTCTCTGAAGAACTCCCAGGTTCTGTGGTTGTAACAACTTTCTCCCCCCTTTGGTAGCATCACCCACTTGCATAGGTGAGCTGGAGGATAAGTCAATCACTTCCACAGGTTCTTGTGTTCCTGGTTGAGCTCTCCTTAAAGGTCTCCCAGCTAGTTTTTCCTGCAGATATGAAATCTGGAGTTGCTGATCATTGACCCTGTTTTGCAGGGTAGTCACCTGAGATTCCAAGTGACTAACCTTAGAGACTAAATAGGTGCATGTTTTTGACAGTTTTTGCACCTTTAGTCTCAAATTCCCCTCATCTTCATCAGAAGATTCATTGGGGGATGAGATGATTGGACCAAAGTCCTCTCTCTCACCACCAGCTTGAGTTTCTTGCTGGCTGCTGGTTTTCCTCTGCTCACTGGCAGCCTCAGTTGAGATGCCAATGGGCTGAGTTGCCATGGTTGAGGTCTTAATGATGTAATCACTTTCAAAAGTGAGAGCCTCTTCCATATGGACATCCTGAACAGGTTCAGAAGTGTCCACCTCAGTAATAGGTGACTGATGGGGGATAGACTGAGGAGAGTCAGAGGTACTCATCTCTCTTTGAGTAGGGGAGGAGAAGAGAGACTCATGGTACTCACTGAATCCTAAGTCTTCATCAGTGTAAAAGGATAGGTTGGGAATTGGTTGGTTGAGATCCAAAGGCTGGGGATGGTAGCTGTCCCCTGAAGGTTGTTCACTTGAGTGTTGAGACTCAGAGTGAAGGCTTAAGGTTGTTGGGCTATGAGCTCATCAGGGTGAGCTTGAGGAACCTCAGCCCTGATAGGTGAAGTAATGGGAGTGGTTTGCTCCTCAGGAGAAGTGGGAGCTCTAGTGTCCACTTCTTCCTGTAAGGTTGAGTATTTGGGGGCCTGCACAGACTCAATAGCCTGAGCAGGGGTTCGTTTGGATTTTCTTTGGTAGGTGAGGGTGATTTCTGGTCTTTTTAATGGTAAGGACAAAAGAGGTGTGGGTTCAACACTAGCTGTGTTGCTAGGTTGTCACCTTGAGCAATGAGCTCTAACATTTTGGGACTAGGGCTGTTTCTACCCCAGAGAAGCCTACAGTTGGCTTCTTCATTATTTTAAAGATGCCGGGCTTCATCTGTCCCAATTTAAGAATATTACCTGTTTCCCTCAACTGTGAGCCCAGTTCACAGTTGAGAATGTGTTGAACATATCTAGGAAACATGTAATACTCTAAGGAGTCTAAGTTTGCAAGTAAATTAGTATAAACAAATTGTGAATACCTGAACTTGACCCCCTGAACCATTCCATGAACTATAAAGGAGAGATCCTCAGGAATCTGGTCCCATCCACCATGCTTGTTTGACAAGCTGTGGATAACCACATGGAGCAGGAATTTCCATTGGGATGAGACCTTCCCTTTCCTAAAGGTCTTTACAGAGAAATCTCCCTCATAGCCCATCTGCTCAAAAGAATGATTAACAGCTTCTTTTGGGAAGGACACCTCACCTTCTTCATCATCCAGCTGTAGATGTTGGTTAATGATGGCCGGAGTGATGAAGATTGTCCTCCCTTGCACTGTGGCAGACAGTGCCTTCTCCCCATCCATAATGACCTCTTGGCAGGTCTTCCAGAATTCAAGCAAATGATCCTCATATAGAGTAGGATCAATGGTCAGGGAGGTGAAATAATTTGACAGAGTCAAGAATTGGCAAATCTCTGAGAAACTTGCATCTTTCTCAGAGCTTAACAGAGCAACTTGATTATGTTGCCTGTGTAGTTGCATGGAGAAATCAGGGTTGTTTCTGCGGTTAAGGTTGGCCATTTCAGAAGCTTAAGGGTGAAGAAAGGTAGAAAGCAAAGGCGGTTTAGAGAATTAGGTTAGAGAAACAGTAGAATTGAGGAAGATAGTGGGAAAGAGGGGGAACCGTTGGGTATTTATATGAAAAGGGATTTGAACCAAAGTTAATGAAAGAGGATAAACTTTGAAATCCGAAAGTCGGTCCCACCTCTGAAAAGGTAGTTTACTTTTGCTCAAAAAGTAGTTTTCTTGGAATTCGAAAAGCTTCCGAAGTTTATTTGTCTTCGGAAGTTTTGATTTAAAAAGCTTCCGAAGCTAAAATGGCTTCGGAAGATTTTCCTGAGAGTCTTGATAATTTATGCTTCGGAAGAGAAATAAACCCTTGAATGCTTTGTATGAAAATAACAAAGCTTCCGAAGGTTAATTTTGCTTCGGAAGGAAAAGGTTCTTAAAATAAATAAGTGTCTGAGATAAGAATTTTAAGCTTCGGAAGATGAATTTGACTTCTTCCGAAGGTAAAATCTCTTAGACAGTTATTTATTTGAAGACATGTTTTTCTTCCGAAGATAAAATTTTATCTTCCGAAGTATCAAAAATTTTCAAGAATCTAAGGAAAGTCTTCAAAAGAATTTTACATCCAAAGAAAACATGAGCTTATGAAAGTGATGAACTAGACAACTTAGGACACACATATTTTAAGAAGAAATAATTAGAATTAGTTTTAATAAAAAGTCTACTCAAAGTTAATCATCCCAATAGCTGATATCAGATACTTAAATCTCTGTTCATCAAAAGCTTTTGTGAACAGATCAGCATATTGTTCATCTGTATGAACTTTGACTAGTTTAATTAATCCTTTTTCATAGTTATCTCTTATTAAATGATACCTGATGTTGATGTGTTTGGTCCTTGAGTGCTGCACAGGGTTCTCAGTGATAGAGATAGCACTATTGTTGTCTATGTGGATAGGAGTCTCTTTGAAGTTAAATCCATAGTCCAGCATCTGATTTTGAATCCAAAGCACTTGAGCACAGCAGCTTGCAGCAGCAATGTATTCAGCCTCAGCAGTTGATGCAGACACACAGGATTGTTTCTTGCATTGCCATGAGACCACCCTTCCACCAAGGAATTGACATCCCCCAGATGTAGACTTTGCAGTCATATTGCAACCACCATAATCACTATCTGTATAGGCATACAGATTGAAATTTGGATTCTTTGGATACCATAGACCAAGTGTTGAAGCACCTTTGAGGTATCTTAAAATCCTTTTCACAGTGATTAAGTGAGACATCTTAGGGTTGGCTTGATATCTTGCACAAATACATGTAGCAAACATGATATCAGGCCTGCTAGCTGTAAGATACATAAGAGACCCAATCATAGCCCTGTATAAGTGTTCATCTACACACTCCCCCTCAAGATCTGGACCAAGGGAGTGGTTTCTGGCTATGGGTGTCTTAGCAATCTTACAATCAGTCATATTGAACCTCTTGAGTATGTCTTGAACATACTTTGACTGACTTATGAAGATGCCATCTTCAACCTGCTTCACTTGAATTCCCAGAAAGAAGTTGAGTTCTCCCATTGAACTCATCTCAAATCTGTCTTTCATCAGCTTCTCAAAGTCTTTGCAGAGCTTTGGATTAGTTGAACCAAAGATGATGTCATCAACATATACTTGAACCAGCAATAAGTCATTTCCCTGTCCTTTGATGAAGAGAGTTCCATCTATAGTACCTCTTCTGTATCCATGCTTACAAAGATACTCAGATAGTGTCTCATACCACTTCCTGGGTGCCTGATGCAGCCCATAAAGAGCTTTGTCAAGCTTGCAGACATAATCAGGATGATCAGGGTCTACAAAACCAGGTGGCTGTTTGACATAAACCTCCTCATCAATCACTCCATATAAGAAAGCACACTTTACATCAAGTTGGTAGACCTTGAAGTTCTTGGATGCAGCAAATGCCAGGAATATCCTAACAGCTTCTAGTCTTGCTACAGGAGCAAAGACATCAGTGTAGTCAATCCCTTCTTCTTGTGTGTATCCTTGAACAACTAGTCTTGCCTTGTTCTTGATGATGATTCCCCTATCATCCTTCTTGTTTCTAAAAACCCATTTGGTTCCAATGGTAGTCTTCCCATGAGGAAGAGGACAAAGGTTCCAAACTTTCTGCCTTTTGAATTGAAGCAGCTCTTGTTGCATAGCTTCAACCCAACTTCCATCCTTTAGAGCTTCATCAACTTTCTTGGGCTCTATCTGAGATAAGAAACAAGAGTGAAGACAAACATTTGCTTCATGGGTTTGTCCTCTTGTTCTTACCCCTGTGACAACATCTCCAATGATGTTTGTGGTGGGGTGAGACTTGTGGATCCTTAGCTGAGGGATCACAGCAAGTTGTTGAGAAAGATCTAAATTTGAGAAATTTAAATCTGGTCTTGAAGATTCACCCTCCACATTATCACACTTATCAAGATTAACTTGATCCAATGAGTGTGAGACATCATTGATGTTGTCATCTATGGTATGGTTATTAGCATCAAGAAATTCCTGATCACTATCACCATCACCATTGTTGTCTTCTACAAGTGAGGTGTCTTTATCTGGTTGAGAGGCCTCTGAGCTGGAATTTGAAGGCATGCCAGATGTATCAGCTGAATTTGTCATTGTTGTGCTGATAGAAACCTCATTTGCTGAAGTAGTTCCAACTGGAGCTGAAGATGTATGAGTTGAAGGTCTTCCTAGCTCAAATCTTGGATCAGGATCACCTGTATTTAGATTTTCTGCAGATCCTGAAACATGCTCACAAGATTTGTTAAAACAGTTGGTAACTAAATCAAGATCAAACAGCCAATCCGGACCAGAACCAGCCACACAAGGAGTGTGCTCATTGAAAGTCACATTGGCTGACTCCTCAACAATTCTAGTTCTGAGATTGTATACTCTATAAGCTTTAGCTTGAGAAGAGTATCCAATGAAATGTCCATCATCTGATTTCTCAGCAAACTTGGCAATTTGATCTTTGGTATTCAAGATGGTGCAGGGACATCCAAATGACCTGAGAAAACCAATGAAAGGTTTTCTCTTGTGCCAAAGTTCATAAGGAGTCTTACCATGTGTCTTAACTACTAAAACTCTGTTTTGCACATAGCAAGCAGTATTGACTGCCTCTGCCCAGAAGGTGATAGGCAGTTTAGAGTCAGACAACATAGTTCTTGCAGCTTCAATAAGTGTCCTGTTTCTCCTCTCAGCAACTCCATTTTGCTGAGGAGTCCTGGGAGCACTATATTGTCTTGTAATACCTTTTTCATCACAAAATGCATCAAGGATTTGGTTCTTGAATTCAGTTCCTGATCACATCTTATGGTTTTGACCTTGTGATCACATTGATTCTCAACTTTTAAGATGAAATTCTTCAGAATCTCAGGGGTTTCATCCTTAGTTCTAAGGAAGAAGACCCAAGTGAATCTTGTAAAATCATCTGTGATCACCAGACAGTAAGAGGTCCTTCCTAAACTCATTACACTGGTGGGGCCAAAGAGATCCATATGTAACAAGTGTAGGGGAGTAGTGATGGAGTTCTTTTCCTTAGGCTTGTGAGATACCTTGTGTTGCTTCCCTTTCAGGCATGCAACACAATGATCATCACTAGTAAACTCTTTCTTTGGCATTCCAGTTACCAGATCATGTTTAATTAATTTATTCATGTTCTTAAAGTTTACATGGCACATTCTTTTATGCCATAGGAAAGACTCATCACTATTTGCTTTAGATAGAAAGCATGAAACTTCTCCTGAGGGAGATGTTTCTTGCAAATCCATCTTGTACATGTTCCCTTTCCTGGGGGCTCTGAGCAGGATATGCTCATGAGGAATGACCACACCAGGTTTGAGAACAATGCACTCATGCTCAGTAAAGAGCATGTTATGACTCTGATCACAAAATTGGGATACACTCAGAAGATTGTACCCAAGCTCCTTAACAAAGTTTACCTTCTCAATGCTGAGCTTACCATTTGTGACCTTGCCCCTTCCAGAAATGTAACCACCTTCATCTCCTCCAAAAGCAACTGGTCCTCCATCAATTCTCTCAAAATTATGGAGTAGAGACCTATTGCCTGTCATGTGCCTGGAACAGCCACTGTCAATTATCCAGACATTCCTGTTGGTCTTGAGCTGTTCCTGCACAGAGAAAATGATTAGTTACATTTGGAAACCCAAGCCTTACTTGTCTTGGGCTCATTAATAGTAATAGAAGGTAATGCAACAGTAATAGATCCTATGGTTGTACTATGGGGATCTTCAGCTGTTGTTGATGGAGAAACCTCAGTCATTTGGTCTTTCTTAGACTTCCACACCACCTTTGGAGTCTTGGACTTGACCTTCAAAACCTTAGAAGCTTTTGGAACTTCACAAGTTTTGATGACTGATCCTTCGGAAGAATCTACAGTCACTGCAGCAGACTTTAGTGCTTCGGAAGAACTCCTTTCTTCCGAGACCAACTTTGCTTCCGAAGGTAATTTTCCACTTACCTTCTTCTTTGATTTGGAGCTTCCGAAGGAAACAGACTTTCCTTCCGAAGCTTGAGACTTCTTGAGACTCTTTGAAGTCTTTGTTTTAGTCATGTGGACAGTACTTTTAGGATTGTATGGGCAATCCTTAGCAATGTGAGAAGTACTTTCACACATAACACACAACATTTTCTTCTTCAAAGAAGTCTCCCTTTGAGAGCAAGACTGGCTTTGGTCACATCCCTTCTCCACCTTCATCTTGGTAGATGCTGAGACAGTTCCTTTGGGCTGTGAACTGTTCTTGGAGTTTGATGGTCCAGGCTGTGCAGCAGTGGTACACAGCAGCTCAGTCTTCTTCTTGGCACTGAGATGATTTGAACAAGAACCATGACTCTTAGCTGAGGAGTCTTGGTTGATGTCTTCAGTCCTTACTACTTTGAAACCTGCAGAGATAAAAACTTGTTTCTGCTTAGCATCAAAAGTAGCCTTGATTTCTTGAGCCTTCTTTGCCTTCCTTTTGCTCTTTCTGATCAAGTTCTTTCTTTTGGACTTGGTCATCACAGTTGATTTCTTCTCCTCAGAAGGATAGTGGCCCTTGGAAGAATCCTCTTCTTCACTCTTCTCAGAGGAATTCTTCACTATCACTTCTTCATCATCCTCACTTACAGGATCTATGAGAGGAAGCTCATCTTCACAAGTTCCACACCTAGGAGATCTTACAGACAAGATTGTGTGTGGAGGAGCTATCTCATTTGATCCCAGTCCCTGTCTATTTTGATAACAAACCTTGTTGTGTAGGGATGAGGATATCATGTTCTTGAAGGTCTCTTCTTCAAGAACACTCTTCTCTGCCTTGGCTTTGCTGATCACAAGCTCAGCCTGGCACTCAGTTAACTTAGTGATGAGATCTTGGATCTGAGTTCTGAAATCTGTATGTTCATGTTTTAGTACTGAAATGGTTTTCTCCAAGTCCTCTATCTTTAACTTGTAATCATTTTCAGACTTTCTAAAATCAGATTTTAATATATTTAATGACTCAAGATCAGATCTCATCTCTAGGTTATAGGACCTGTATCTATTTACTTTAGCAATGCATTCAGGGGAGCAAAGATGTTCCAATACCTTGGCTTCATCATGGTCAGCCATCAGTGCTTGGTTTGGAGAAGCATCCTCCACCTGAAAACTCCAGTCAAAGCCTCCTTCTTCAACAGCAACAGCAGCATGTTGCTTTGTCTTCTCAGCCTGAGGAGCTTTGTCAGTAAAATTTGGTCTGGGTTGTGTTTGGCCCCCATTTGCTTTAGGTGCCTTACACTCCCTGGCAAAGTGACCCATAAGGTTACAGTTGTAACACTTAACTTTGCTTTTATCCAGCCCAAACTTACTACTGGTAGCATTGCTTGGAAATCTTCTTCCTGTCCTCTTGTAGAACTTCTTGGCTCTGTGAGTGAGGAGAGCCATCTGCTGAACTATCTCCATGTATTCCAGGTCATCTGGATGGATACAGTCCAGGTCTTCAAGAGTGAAGAGATAATTCCCACAGCTTTCATCTGCAGACACAAAGGCTTGAGAAGAACTTGTCTCTTGGAATGGGCTTCCTTGAGTAAAGTTCTCCCTTGGTGTCTCCGGGAAGGTGATGAAAGGACCCTTTTGTGAGTTGTCAGGGTAGCATAAGAGATGATGCTGAGGTTCTATGCTGTCCCTTTCAACCACATGAAGGGCTGAACCCATTTGATTGTTGGAGTTGCCAGATGAACCTTGCATGTTCATCTCCATCTGGTATCCACTGAGAATCCCATACAACTCTGTAAGAGTAAGAGTCTTAAGGTTCTCAGTCCTCTTGATCACCACACAATAGTGTGTCCATTGCCTAGGAAGTGAGGACATGAACTTCCTTACAATGTCCCTGTTCTCAAGAGGAACTCCTCCATCCACTAGGGTATCCACAATCTCAACATACCTGAAGTATTGTTGGGTCATGGTCTCACCTGCTTTGAAGGTGAAATTTTCAAACTGCTGCTTCAGAAGATCTTTCTTGTTCTCCTTGGCTTCAGAGGAGCCTTCATACATCAGCTTCAGTGCATCCCACAGCTGTTTGGCTGTCTTGCACTTCTTAAAACCTCTGTATACAGAGTTTGGGAGAGCAGTCTGAAGAGCAGTCATGGCCTTCCTGTCAATCTCTACTCTTTTTCTATCTTCATCTGAGTAGTTGGCCACATCTTTAGGAATCATACCAGCACCAGTAGCAGAGGGGGTGCTGGGTATGAAAGGTCCATTCTCAACAGATTCCCACATTCTTGAATCAAGAGACCTGATGAAGCCTTCCATCCTCATGCACCAGGTGTCAAAATCATCAAGAGTGATCAGTGGGGATTTGTTCATGGTTCCAGTCTCCATATCAGTCTTTGAGATGGAAGCCATTTGAAGAGTTTAGCTTTTGTGTGTGTGAGGGATCTTAAGATGGTTAGATCTTATATCAAGAGCCTGGAAAGCTCTGATACCAATTGCAGGACCGTTTAAGGGTTTAAGCACAATTACAACACAACAACACAATGAGGAGATCAACTAAGCTCTAATCAAACAGTGAACTGGGTAACCAAAGGTGATACAAAGAACACAAGTAAAGCAAGAGACAGAACAAGAGAATGGGTTTCAAGGAGGCAGTATATTGTTTCTCAAGTTCTTTTACAAGTGTTACAAAGCATAAAGAAAAGATACAAGAACTTGAAATACTTATACTACAACCTACAGCCGGCTATACTTTGAAAGCCAGCTGGATACAATTGACTAGACACTAACAAAATCAATTGTAGGATCAAAAGGCATATCTGCCTTTTGACCTTGTGACTATGACATGCCATAGCTCACATCCTTATACAATACAAAAAGGATAAAGTACATAAAGTGGAAAGTTGAAGACTCAAGACCTCAATGTACAGTTACCAAAAGCAAGACCCTTTTCACCAACTCATGTAAGTTGGTGACTTTACAGAGATGCAGCGGAAAAGGTGCTTTATGGAACAGTACATCAGATAAAGCATGTGTACTAAAAGTCTTCGGAAGAAATCTGTCTTCATAGGTTAAAGCTTCGGAAGACTTTGTCTCTGAAGCTTCGGAAGACTTCATGTTTGGCTTCGGAAGATATTGGTCTTGGCTTCGGAAGATTTTACACTTAGAGTATTTTCTAATGTTTTGTGTAAAACTTCCGAAGCATTCTTCACTTCAGTACTTAGTGCATGTTGCTGAGACACTTAGGCTGTTTTGGGTTGCATCAGACTTCAGGAATCCTTACAGAAGATAATAATGATATTATCTATGCGTATGTACAATGTGTGAGCATGTAAAAGTAACGAATGGTTTTAAAAGAAAGTAAAGTATGTTTTTATTATAAAACTAGAACTCACTCAGCAACGCTGACTTTTGATGTGTTTCCAGTTGGCAGGTATGTTGCTGAGGATGGCACGGGGCGGCTACTCAGCGTGTTTTGGATGGCATCTTATGTTTAACGCTTTTGTTATAAATGTAACATGATATTGTTAAAAGAACGATTGTACTATTGTGCAAAAGCATTTTGATGGAATGAAATTATGTCTTTTAATGTTTCCGCTGCAACTATTTAAGAAAGGAAAAATGTAAATGTATGTTTTATGTGCGATGAATGACCAACTGTAGGCGTCCCGGAAACGGGGCCTTACAGTAGTGGAATGTTTGTTGGCTCATACAAAACCCGATGGAGGCCTCGGCTGGATTAAATGGAGAGATTTCCATCATTACACTAGAGTTCTAGGCTAGAAAGGTGGCAAGGTTTTAGCATGGTGAGTGTATCTTGCGGCTAGGTGTCGAGTGGAGGGGTGTGTGAGTCACCACACAATCATTACAAGATTATCTAATAATTTAGTTTGTTTAATCGGTGATTAAGAGTGTTAATGGACCGGTTCTTAATCTTAAATGGTATTTTGGTTTAAGGTTTAGGTGTAAGGGATTGGTTTAGGTTTGTTTTGATGTCAAGTTCTCTTGGTGTTACTTTTGTTTTGAAGGTGTTTGGTTAGGTTGTATTTTGGTTTGTTTGATGTTGTATTGTTGATGTATTTTGATCATATGTAATTCTATCTCAATGGATTATGTTTTTAAATACATGCATACGTAATTTCTTGTGCATGCATGTAAGCATGCAATACATATATTCACATAGACATATAATGTACATGTGTATTTTAATAAAGATAGCACATGCATAAACAAAAATGAAAATATGCATACGTATAACACACATACACGTATATAAACATATATAAGTTAGCCTAGGTGTAGCGAAATAATTAGAATGTACTAGTGTATAAAATCCTATACTTAGGGTTGTCACAAGGTCGGCCGTCCCCTCTCCTCCACTCCCCTCTCTTCTACACCACCACCCCTTCTACCCACTCTCCATACATGCAACACTTCACACCACTTCATACACTCCATCTCCCCTCTCTCATTCTCGGATTCTCCAGCAGAAATCACACCAAAATCCTCTCCATTTCAGTTCCACATTCGAAGAAACACAACAACACACTCTCGGCCAAGCACAAGGAACCGCAAAGGTGAAGTTTTGGTGCTCTTGGGTGCACGGTTCCTACAAGTTCGACCTTTTCCAGCACTTGTTCGTGATTCTCCAGCTTTGTCCAAGGAGTTCCAGGCCATTCTCGACCAACTACACACTCCAAACCGTGAGTTACATCGAGTGTAAGCTTCATGTCGCACGGTTTTGGTTATTTCATGTGTTTGACTTCGTTTTTCATTCAAAACCTTACCATTCTCATATCTAACAGAAACTTGCTTCTACAACTTCGTTCATAAGAAGCTTTTCACGTCCTTGAAGGTATCATACTCGTAAAGCATGTCATTCTATAGGTGTAACACGGTTTACACCTAGAAAACCCTCTTTTCGGGTGTATTTACACCATCCAACTTGCACAACTTGTAACCCTTCGAAACTAATCATGTAACCTGCTCAAAATTGGTCTTTTAATCTCCTAATAATCTGATTTCAAAGTTACCAAAGGTTTGGTTAATGTTTAATCACAAACTATAACGTTTAACACAAGTGTAATGGATGAAAATGGTGTAATCTTGTAGTTTCCGTCTTGTTCATGGTTTGTTTGATGAACCCGTGAGATTGACATAGTATTTCAGTAAGTTTTGGATGATGTTGTTTATGTGTTGGACACATTCGGGGACCCGAAAAGTGGTAAAAACAACTTTAAAACAATAAAACATGGATTTTACCATCTTAAAAAGAATTCCAGGCTCTAAAAGGGTTAACAAAGTATTTGGGTCAGATTTGTCAATTTAAATGGTCAAAGAATAGGTTAAATGGAATTCTTAGTGAAAAACGGGTTTTAACCGGGTAACGTTTGGAAGAAAATTTAAAAATGAGGATTTAACACCAAAATTCATGGAAACCATAATATTTCAGTAAGTTATGTACTATAAGATCTAAAAGAGTTGAAAAATTGGTCAAATGAGCTTTTAACGGGTCAAATTCGGTTAAAAACGCGATTAAACGGGTAAAACTTAAAAGGTAGTCTTTCACCAAAAAAAGAGCTTGAAATGCATCTCTAGCAGATTAAAAACCTTAAATAAAGTCTTAAAAATGATATTTAATGAATCTAAGACCGTTAAATTAGAAATCAACACTCAACTATTAAAAACCCTCGGTTTTACCGTAACCCGTAACGAGAAACATGAAGATTCATAAACCGGACTTAAACTCTGAAATTTTGGTAGAAACTCACTTAAAATCAGTTAACTAACTCTAAGAAACTAACATTTGGGCATAAAAGACATTAAATGCAAGAAACCAAACTTTGGGGTTGAAATTGTAAATTTTGAAACTTGAAGGACTAAACTGTAAATTTTTGCCTAACTTCTATAAACCGACCTCTTGAACAAGGAATCACTTAAAAGACTCAAATTAACTGATATAAGTGATTTAGCATAGCAAATCATATACTCTTTCCTAAGAAACCTAAACTTTCTATAAAAGGAAACTTTTTATGTAAAGACTTAGAAATTCAAATGCTATTAAGGTTCTAACCTCATGACAACTTATGCATCTCCATAAACCTAGAATTAATGGATTAACACTTAAATCTTATTGTTTAGGGTGCTAGATTTGAGACTTTTCCCGGTACACGCAGTGACCCCTTTGCTTGAAATTTTAAAGTGAGTTGAAGTGTTTCCCTTTTATTACTGTTTTGGGATGAAGCATGCTCTGTTTAAACTGAACTATTTTTGTGCTATATTATGATGCTATATGTTGTGGTTATGTTGAGACCTGCTGATACTTGTATCACAGTCATTAATTCTTTCGTGAACCGCCTATTTTATATGGTAAGATCTACTTGGGGAATCCCCCACACACAGTGCCTCCTGTGATTAACGGGAAGGGTACCACACTGAGATCCTGCGGGGTCGTTTGTGGCATGTAACAGGTTTTATTAAGATACTATGGTGGACCATCCGGCAGGTACGGTCCACTGGTTTGAGGCTCAGTTCTCCCCACGGGGATTTAACCGGTAACTTAATTTTTGAAGAGGCTAACCGGGGCTGAGTGCAGGGTTGATTGTGATCCCCACAACAATGATACTATGACTTTTAATTAAAGAATGGATTCTAATGAATCCTTTTGTTTTTTAACTTTAAGCACTTGAATTCACCAACTTTTTATTTGACACAATTTCTTTTGAGCATGTTTCAGGTAATCCATGAGTGGAGTCTAGCTGTGTAGAAGACTTTGACCTAGCACCGTGACCATGGCATTGACTTGTCTGATTTTCAAATCTATCTGAACAATTTTTAATTATTGTAACTTATACTTTTTTTCATTATGTCGGTTGTACAATTTAATTTATGGGTCCTAGCCCGGGATTATTTTAAACTCTTAATGCCATGTGATGTTCTCTCCCTTTGTGCTCTTATGATGGTTTGTTTCCGCTGCCATATGTTGTTGCTAGTCTGTGACGTCGCACCCTACCTGGGCCCGGGGTGCGACAAAAAGAGGGGTCCTAGAACTCACACACACGACCCCGTCGAGTAGAGCTTCGATTCAACCCGCTACACTTTGATTTTCACGCTCGAATCCACCCGAACCAAGCTTTTTCTCCCTTTTCTCCCTTTTCTCCTTCTCTCCTCTCTTTGGCTGAGTTTTTGCAAGTGTGGGGAGGGTGTGGGCTGCCCTCCCCTCTTATTCCACTACTCATCCAATCTTTCTCCCGTTTTGGCGAGTTTGGTCCCCCGACTTTGGACTTTATTTTTTTTCTTCTTTTGTCGGCTTCAAAGAAAATATCCGGGTGTTACAGTGGATTCAAAGAATAATCTATTACCATAGGCAAGTACACCAGGTTTAAAGAAACAAGAAACTACTCGTATTCACTCGAAAGAATCGATTATCAAATTACACTAACGGAATGAAAGTAAACCAACTTTAAACAAGAAACGGAATGCGTGATCGATGAAAAATAAGTCAAATCAAGGTAACACAATAAGTAAATAAGATATACTTGTATTTTAATTAAAATCGTGCAACTACATATTGGGGTATCATAGTATTCACGAAAGCTAAACTGAATAAATAGAAAAGGAACTAGTTATACAAAGACATTAAACAATAATAGTTCTCGCATGGAATGTTTTTTGCTTTTCGTAACAACCTCTAATGCTATGGATTTTTGATTCTCAAGACTTTCTAAAGACACTCGTGAACCAATCTAATCAAATCTGATTATAAGCATCATTAAAATCACACTAATCAATCATAAATTGATCATAATATCTATTGTACAAATCGAAACCAAACCCGGACACGAAACCACACGAATGAGCCCTAAAATCAATACACTCGTGCCCGAAACTAATCGAGAACATTCCATAACCATCTTCGAACACCACTACCTCAAAAAACCATCAAATCAATCAAAATGACAACTATGGATTCAAAGAATAATTTATTACCATATAGGCAAGCAAACCAGGTGTAAAGAAACAAGAAACTACTCGTATTCACTCAAAAAGAATCGATTATCAAATTACACTGACGGAATGAAAGTAAACCAACTTTAAACAAGAAAAGCAATGCGTGATCGATGAGAAAGAAGTCAAATCAAGGTAACACGATTAAGTAAATAAGATATACTTGTATTTTAATTAAAATCGTGCAACTACAGATTGGGGTATCATAGTATACATGAAGATAAGCTGAATAAATAGAAAAGGAAATAGTTATACAAAGACAATTAACAATAATAGTTCTCGCATGGAATGTTTTTTGCTTTTCGTAACAACCTCTAATGCTATGGAGTTTTGATTCTCAAGACCATCTAAACACACTCGTGAACCAATCTAATCATATCTAATTATAAGCATCATTGGAATCACACTAATTAATCATAAATGTTGGATTCTTTATGCCCAAGACACATAAAATATCGATGTGGTTAGTACGTTATGATCCAAGTCGGGTCATACCCAATAACAAGCTTAGCAAACACCAAATAATATATTTAGTTGATGATATGATCATGCAATTAAATAAATACACCAATTTTAGAAAATGGGTTTTCTATATAAGTTGCATATGAGATTGAACAATTTATAGGGATATTTTGTTCATAGATATTGTTTGTAATGTTATTTAAGTTAGTTAAATAACATCAAATAATAAAGGAGTGTGTGTGAGTTATACAATTAAAAGGTTAATTATATATAACTCAAATTAGTGACTAGTTAACTTGTGAAAATGGGTGTTTAAGTTTTGGGGGGGGGGGGGGGAAACCCAAATTAAAAAGGGGTTTCGGCCGCCCCTTGGCAAGGTTGCCCTCTTTTGATTTCATTTGAGGTCTTGGAACATGAACACCTTTTTACTCTACACACACTCCATCTTCTTCTCTCTCTCACATGCAAGGACCACAAGAACAAAAGGTTCTCTCCTTTTCTTGAAGAGATTCTCGGCTGGAAGTTGTTCCAGCAGCCTCTTCTTGGTCGTTTTTGGTGCTCAAATCCTAGCAACAAGGTGTTTGCATGATGCTTGTATGGATGCTTGAGGACACCTCTCCTTGGTGTTTTGGTCATTCAAGAACCTCACCTTCTTCATCAAAATTCGTTTTTCTGCAGCCTTACAAAAGGTAGTATGTATGGCTTGTTTTGGGTTGTTATTTCTTGTTGATAGCTAGTTCAAACACATATAAATGATCCTATGTTCTTGGGTTTGTTGATGATATGTTATTAGCCTTAATTTTTCAGATTACTAATGATAATATTAAGGTATTAATCCGCTGCGTTTTCATAGTTTAAATGGTTAAACTACTTTGATATGGTCCAACAAACCCAACATTGGCATCTAGAGCGGATATGTGGATGACTAGTTTCTTTTGTCCTTGTAAAATTGGTTTTATGGGGCTTTAACAACCTTATAGGGGTTGTTTTTATGGTGATGTTATAAATCCCCAACCTTTCAAGGTTATATCTAACATGCTTGTGATTAAACCTTGAAAGAAAGATATCAAGTGGTTGATTGTGTTTTTTGTTTGGACAAAACACCCTAAATTCTTGGTTTATGTTGGCTGAAAATTTAGGGTCATATGGGGATTTATTTGGTTCTTGAATGTTGTATATGATGATTCATATTGGTGCATAACCTAGCCTTGACCTTGTGTTGATTTGGTTTTGAATGGATGTTTGTTTTGGTTGATTTCATTCATAATGGGTTGTAATATTATTGTTTTGTGTTTGTATTTGGATGCAATTTATTTATCTATTCAATGGCAATGTAATAGATAGATTAAGTGTATTTTCTTTTATTAGAAAATTTGTATTAGGATATAAATTTTGTAAAAGAAGATGCACAAGATGGAAGCACAAAAGGAAGACACAAAGAGAAGGACTTGAAGCATTTGGATACAAGTTCAAGTGGGGGTCTTTGGAGATCTCATCTTTTGTGTTGTGTTCAACCCTTAGGAAAGACCAAATGACAACACTTGTGATGGCAAACAAGTGTTGTCAACATAGTGGCTATGGTTATGCACATGTGGTTGTTTTATATATGCTTGTTTGATTATTCATTTTATGTTGATTGTTTGATATGTGGATATGCTTAACAATCTAAATAAATTATCATAACAAGCTGAATTTTTTTGGTTCCTAATAATTAAATGACTAATAAAAGGTTATTAAAGGGTTAATGATTTCAAAATAAAAGAGGTTTTATTAAAAATGGAACCATAGGGTACCATGTATTTGAAAGCATGCGAATACAAGGTACATAGAGTTTTCATAACTAGAATTGATGGAAACTTAAATCCCTTTGGAAACAAGTTAAACACCATCCTTTTACACGACACTCGAATCATTTGAGAACTACTTGTGGGATAAAGGTCACCTAACCACTTTTAGAGAACTTGTGTATTTGAGGTGGGCTTAACATACTTGTGGGATAAAGGTCACCTAACCACTTGTATGTGTAAACTCACACGTGTGTGTAAGTAGGAGGACTTGAATTGGAAACCATGTGCATAGGGTCACCGAAGCATGGCGTACAATGGTGTTGATGGGATTTTACATCCCGACTAAACATAAGATGTTTAACCGATCCCATAAAGCTAGAAGTTGCAATAGGTTGCAATTGTAAAATGTTGACTACCTTGTTAATTTAAATAATGGGATAAAGGTCACCTAACCATCATTTAAATGTAACGTTGGATTCTAGATTTTAATTATTAATTGTCTATGAGACGTGTAAAGGGTATTAATAAATAAAATGCAATTTTTCAAAAATACTAAAATGAACTTTGTAATTTTGTAGAAATGGCCGCAAACAATAATGCTACCACCCCGACCGTCCCTACCCTATCACTGAGAACCATCTTAGAAAGGGATCGTCTTAACAATAATAACTTTATGGATTGGTATCGAAACTTGAGAATTGTTCTCAAGCAAGAGAAAAGGGCCTATGTCCTTGACGACCCTATTCCTGACCAACCCGACCCCGAGGATGTTGAGGCCTATAACGATTGGCTTCAATACACTGAGGATTCCATGCAGGTTTCCTGCCTCATGTTGGGAACTATGATTCCCGAACTCCAAAAGGATTTGGAGCATCTTGGGGCATATGACATAATTACCCAGTTGAAGGAAATGTTCCTTCAACAAGCTAGGGTAGAGCGCTTCGAAACGGTTCGAGCGCTTCATGCATGTCACATGGAAGAAACCCAATCGGTATCATCTTATGTCCTTAAGATGAAAAGCCACGTTGATCGCCTCGAGAGGCTTAATTGTCCCGTCTCAAAGGAGCTGGCCACGGATTTGATCCTTAATGGCCTAACTAAAAGGTTTGAGACATTTATAATGAATTACAATATGAACGGGTGGGACAAGAGCATTGGTGAGCTTCACGCAATGCTCAAAACAGCTGAGGCAGGGATGGGTAGAAAGGTTCTACCTGTTCTCTCGATCAATGAGGGAGGCAATAAGAAAAGGCCATTCCCCGATCCCAAGGCAAATGTTGCCAAAGGAAAGGGGTACATCAAAGGAAAGGGGAAAGGAAAGGCTAAAGCGGAACCTCCAAAACCTAAGCTTAAGAAGCCTAAGGTAACGGAGAACGATCCATGCTTTGAGTGTGGAGAGATAGGACATTGGAAAAGGAATTGTCCAACCTATCTCAATGAGTTGAGAAACAAGAGGGATGCTGGGCAAACCTCAGGTACAACTTTCATGATTCACATTGGTTGAAATGTTATTTCTTCAAACACATGGGTATTGGATACCGGATGTGGAACTCATATTTGCAATCTGTTGCAGGGGTTCATAGGAAATAAGCACTTCAAGAAGGGAGACACAAGTCTCTACATGGGCAACGGAGCAAAAGTTGATATCGAAGCCCAAGGAGACAATATTTTGAAACTTTCAAATAGTTTGGAAGTTATTCTTAAGAACATTTTGTATGCTCCTAGTTTGACTAGGAAAATAATTTTGATTTCCCTTTAAAACAATGTGGTTATGAATTAAAGTGTGTTAACAATGGAATTTATGTTTGTATGGATGATGTATTTTATTTCAAGGCTATGCCTTTTAATGGAATCTATGAATTGGTTCATAATGATTCATCCTATAATAGCTCAGTATACCAAACAAGCACCAAGAAACTTAAAATGGGTTTAAGTGATTCTTATCTTTGGCATTGTCGTCTTGGTCACATAAACAAGAATCGGAATCAAACACCTCAAAAGAATGGTCTTTTGAAAAACAAATGAAAATGTTTCATTCGATAAGTGTGAATCTTGTTTACAAGGCAAGATGACCAAGTTGCCCTTTAGTAGTACTAACGAGAGGGCAAAAGACTTATTGGGATCATACATTCGGATGTATGTGGCCCCTTTTAAGAAAATGACAAGAAATGATGAAAGATACTTCATTACCTTCACCGACGATTATAGTTGATATGGTTATGTGTACTTGATGACGTATAAACATGAAGCTTTTGAAATGCTCAAAGTCTTCAAGAATGAAGTAGAAAATCAACTCAATAAAACTATCAAAGTTCTTCGTTCAGATAGAGGAGGTGAATACCTCAGTGAGGCTTTTCAGTACCATCTAAGAAGTTGTGGGATCGTCTCACAACTTACCCGACCTGGAACACCACAACATAATGGTGTGTCTGAAAGTAGAAACCGAACCCTATTGGATATGGTTCGATCTATGATGGCTATAAGCTCACTACCTCTATCATTTTGGGGTTTCGCAATGCTCTCCGTGGCTCGTATTTTGAATATGGCCCTGACCAAGATAGTCGATTCACTAAGTGTATATTTGTTGGATATCTCAAAGACTGTATAGGATACTACTTCTTTGATCCAACAGAGCAAAAGTAATTATTGCTCGAAAGGCTGAATTCTTGGAAACTAAGTTCCTTATGGAAGGAATAACGTATAGAACAGTGGAATTTGATGAGGATCAAGATCCACAAGCCGATACACGTTTGGTTAACACTAGCAATCAACAAGAGGTTGTTGATGATGATCAAGAGGTTGATCAATACACACAAAACGTTCGCAGATCCGGTAGAGTTAGCATTCCACCTGAAAGATATGGATCTTTCATGAATGTATGCTATGTGGTTGACTCCGATGAGCCAACTACATACCATGAAGCAATGTCCAATACGGATTATGACAAATGGCTGGAAGCCATGAACGTTGAGATGCAATCCATGTATGACAATCAAGTTTGGGAATTGGTTGACCCTCCACTTAACTCCAAACCGGTTGGATGCAAGTGGGTTTCGAGAAGAAAATGGGTATACATGGAAACTTGGATACTTACAAAGCAAGACTTGTAGCAAAAGGTTTCATTCAAACTCAAAGGGTTGATTATGCTGAAACTTTCTCGCCTGTGGCAATGCTAAAAGGATATTATTTGCCATAGCTGCATATTATGACTATGAGATTTGGCAAATGGATGTCAAAACCATTTTTCTTAATGGACATCTCGAAGAGACTGTCCATATGGTTCAGCTTGATGGTTTTGTCAGTCCACAACATCTTAAAAGGGTATGCAAGTTAAAGAGGTCAATCTATGGATAGAATCAAGCATCGAGAAGTTGGAATCAACGTTTTGATAAAGAGATCAAGAAATTTGGTTTCATCAAGAACGCTGACAAGGCCTGCGTATATACGAAGGCTAGTGGGAGCATAATAACATTCTTAGTATTGTATGTTGATGACATACTACCTTTTGGAAATGATATTCCAACCATGGAAGGTGTTAAAACCTAGCTTGGAAGTTGTTTTTCCATAAAATCTCGGTGAAGCCGCCTATATTATGGGAATAAAGATCTATAGGGATAGATCGAGGCGGTTGATAGGTTTAAACCAAAGTGCATATATTGATAAAGTCTTGAAAAGGTTCAAGATGGAAAACTCTAAGAAAGGTATGGTACCTATTCAAAGATGGACAATATTGAGTGTATCTCAATGTCCAAGCTCAAAGGATGAGCAAGATCGAATGAAGGACATCCCATATGCGTCAGCTATAGGATTTGACGCATATAGGATCCATCATGTATGCGATGATATGCACTAGACTGGACGTGTCATGCGCGTTAAGCATGACAAGCAGATATTAGTAGAATCCAGGTAATAGCCATTGGATGGCTGTTAAAAGTATATTGAAATACCTTAGGAAGACGGATGCGATTTCTAATATACGGATCTGATGAAGAGGAACTCGTTTTCAAGGGTTACACGGATGCGAGTTTCCAAACCGTTCGAGATGTTTCTCGATCACAATCGGGGTATGTCTTCATTATGAATGGAGTAGCATTGTCCACTACAAAATCCGAATACATAGCCGCATCATTAGCAGCTCAGGAAGCTGCATGGATAAAGAAATTTATCGCCTACCTAGGGTGGTCTCTACCATTCAAGACCCCTAGAAATCCTTTTGTGATAACGAGGGTACGATTGCATAAATCTAGGTACCCTGTGCACTTCAAAAGGCTAGGCACATTGGCGAAAATTCAACTACATAAGGGATGAAGTTGAAAAGGGAAAAATATGTATTCGTAAAGTTCACACCGATCAATACATTGCGGATCCACTCACGAAGCTTCTTGAAAGGGCAAAGCATGAAAGTCATACTTGTGCCTTAGGAGTTCGATATTCTAGTGACTGGAATTTATCTGTTTAGTATTAAAAGTTTGAAACAATGTAATATTTAACTCATTATATACTTTGAATATTTTGAGTTATATTCATTTTAGCATGTATACATCCATGAATATGTTTATTATTCTAAATGTCCATAGTCGGTCATGTTTGTGGTAACAAATATGAACGTAAGACTATTATGAACATGGATTGGTGGATATTCATAAGGAATGAATATAGAGCAATTGGTTGCTGCCAAAGTTCATAGATATTTGTGGGATACAAATATTGGACTGACCCGCATCTCAATTTTACTACATGGAATCTTCTAGATTGATCATAAGTAAATTTGAGTAAAGGCGAATATCATTTGGTATCCTCCGACCTGAGATACATATTGGGTTTTGATATTCACCAAATGTTATACCTTGAGCTAGTTCTTCACTGCTATGAAATAATGGGCAGTACATAAGGCTATGTTCAGATGTGACACGAGGTGATTGTGAAAAACGTATGTAGTCAAGATGGAATTTGTTCCTCTTATTCATTGAGAGCAAGATGTCTAAGGCCTGATTAAGTTAAATCAACAAGGAATGATCATTCTATGTCCTTGGATTTAACATGACATCTGTAACAAAAGGATAAATGATTGATTCACCTAAATCATTTCAAGTTGGATACTTGAAGGGGATGATGTTATTGAATGGCTTTCAGTCATGCGTATTAAGGGTAGTAAAATGTTGTTAGGCGGTATTTACTGCTTGCATCAATCTTCTATGAATCTTGTGCAAGTGGGAGATTGTTGGATTCTTTATGCCCAAGACACATAGAATATTGATGTGGTTAGTACGTTATGATCCAAGTCAGGTCATACCCAATAACAAGCTTAGCAAACACCAAATAATATATTTAGTTGATGATATGATCATGCAATTAAATAAATACACCAATTTTAGAAAATGGGTTTTCTATATAAGTTGCATATGAGATTGAACAATTTATAGGGATATTTTGTTCATAGATATTGTTTGTAATGTTATTTAAGTTAGTTAAATAACATCAAATAATAAAGGAGTGTGTGTGAGTTATACAATTAAAAGGTTAATTATATATAACTCAAATTAGTGACTAGTTAACTTGTGAAAATGGGTGTTTAAGTTTTGGGGGGGAAAACCCAAATTAAAAAGGGGTTTCGACCGCCCCTTGGCAAGGTTGCCCTCTTTTGATTTCATTTGAGGTCTTGGAACATGAACACCTTTTTACTACAGACACACTCCATCTTCTTCTCTCTCTCACATGCAAGGACCACAAGAACAAAAGGTTCTCTCCTTTTCTTGAAGAGATTCTCGGCTGGAAGGTGTTCCAACAGCCTCTTCTTGGTCGTTTTTGGTGCTCAAATCCTAGCAACAAGGTGTTTGCATGATGCTTGTGGGTATGGATGCTTGAGGACACCTCTCCTTAGTGTTTTGGTCATTCAAGAACCTCACCTTCTTCATCAAAATTCGTTTTTCTGCAGCCTTACAAAAGGTAGTATGTATGGCTTGTTTTGGGTTGTTATTTCTTGTTGATAGCTAGTTCAAACACATATAAATGATCCTATGTTCTCGGGTTTGTTGATGATATGTTATTAGCCTTAATTTTCCAGATTACTAATGATAATATTAAGGTATTAATCCGCTGCGTTTTCATAGTTTAAATGGTTAAACTACTTTGATATGGTCCAACAAACCCAACAATAAATGGAATATAATATCTATTGTACAAATCGAAACTAAACCCAGACATGAAACCACACGAATGAGCCCTAAAATCAATACACTCGTGGCGGAAACTAATCAAGGACATTCCACAACCAACTTCGAACACCACTACCTTAAAAATCCATAAAATCAATCAAAATGACAACTATGGATTCAAAGAATAATGTTGGAGCATATATTGTCATATATAGTGTGTCCGTCGCTTGTCAAATAGTCTAGGCTTAATGTAATACACCTGATATGTTGTAAACACATGAAACTGGGTCATTCGCAGGAGCATATGCGAATGAGACTCAGTCGTCGACTAAGCCATGCTAATGGACCAGTCGTGCGAATGAGAGATGCTATTGGGCCATTCATAAGACTGAACCATAAGTATGGTCCAGTCGTACGATTGAACCATACGCATGGTCCAATCGTACGATTGAACCATACGCATGGCCCAATCATACGAATGGGCCCAGTCGCATCTGATTTGGGCTGATGCCTATATATACCAGTTTCATTGTGTAGAGAGATGAGGGTTTTGAGAGAGTGCCCGCGGCCTAGGGCTGCCGGATGAGAGGGGAGATCATGCTCGATCTCCCCTTGCCAAGAGTCGTGATTCTTATGTTGTAACGAGCTTGTAATCATTAGGTTTTATCAATGAAACCATTTTATTATAGTTCGTTTTATTGTTTGTCTCTTGGTTGTTTATCCTTCCGTCAAGAACACGCTCGGATGTCTACAGATCCAGCGACTTCACAAATAATCTATTACCATATAGGCAAGCACACCAGGTGTAAAGAAACGAGAAACTACTCGTATTCACTCGAAAATAATCGATTATCAAATGACACAAACGAAATGAAAGTAAACCAACTTTAAACAAGAAACAAAATGCGTGATCGATGAAAAAGAAGTCAAATCAAGGTAACACGATAAGTAAATAAGATATACTTGTATTTTAATTAAAATCATGCAACTACAGATTAGGGTATCATAGTATTTACGAAAGCTAAACTGAATAAATAGAAAAGGAAGACATAAACAATAATAGTTCTCGCATGGAATGTTTTTTGCTTTTCGTAACAACCTCTAATGCTATAGAGTTTTGATTCTCAAGACCATTTAAACACACTCGTGAACCAATCTAATCATATCTGATTATAAGCATCATTAGAATCACACTAATCAATCATAAATGGAATATAATATCTATTGTACAAATCAAAACTAAACCCAAACATGAAACCACACGAATGAGCCCTAAAATCTATACACTCGTGCCGGAAACTAATCAAGAACATTCCACAACCAACTTCGAACACCACTACCTTAAAAAATCCATCGAATCAATCAAAATGACAACTGTGGATTCAAAGAATAATCTATTACCATAGGCAAGTACACCAGATGTAAAGAAACAAAAACTACTCATATTCACTTGAAAAGAATTGATTATCAAATTACACTGACGGAATGAAAGTAAACCAACTTTAAACAAGAAACGGAATGCGTGATCGATGAAAAAGAAGTCAAATCAAGGTAACACGATAAGTAAATAAGATATACTTGTATTTTAATTAAAATCATGCAACAACAGATTGGGGTATCATAGTATTCACGAAAGGTAAACTGAATAAATAGAAAGAACTAGTTATACAAAGACACTAAACAATAATAGTTCTCGCATGGAATGTTTTTTGCTTTTCGTAACAACCTCTAATGCTATGGATATTTGATTCTCAAGACTTTCTAAAGACACTCGTGAACCGATCTAATCAAATCTGATTATAAGCATCACTAAAATCACACTAATCAATCATAAATCGATCATAATATCTATTGTACAAATCGAAACCAAACCCGGACATGAAACCACACGAATGAGCCCTAAAATCAATACACTCGTGCCCGAAACTAATCGAGGACATTCCACAACCAACTTCGAACACCACTACCTTAAAACTCCATCGAATCAATCAAAATGACAACTATGGATTCAAAGAATAATCTATTACCATATAGGCAAGCACACCAGGTGTAAAGAAATGAGAAACTACTCGTATTCACTCGAAAAGAATCGATTATCAAATTACACTAACGGAATGAAAGTAAACCAACTTTAAACAAGAAACGGAATGCGTGATCGATGGAAAAGAAGTCAAATCAAGTTAACACGATAAGTAATAAGATATACTTGTATTTTAATTAAAATCATGCAACTACAGATTGGGGTATCATAGTATTCACGAAAGCTAAACTGAATAAATAGAGAAGGAACTAGTTATACAAAGACATTAAACAATAATAGTTCTCGCATGGAATGTTTTTTGCTTTTCGTAACAACCTCTAATGCTATGGAGTTTTGATTCTCAAGACCATCTAAACACACTCGTGAACCAATCTAATCATATCTAATTATAAGCATCATTGGAATCACACTAATCAATCATAAATGGAATATAATATCTATTGTACAAATCACAACTAAACCCAAACATGAAACCACACGAATGAGCCCTAAAATCTATACACTCGTTCCAGAAACTAATCAAGAACATTCCACAACCAACTTCGAACACCACTACCTTAAAAAATCTATCGAATAAATCAAAATGACAAGTGTGGATTCAAAGAATAATCTATTACCATAGGCAAGTACACCAGGTGTATAGAAACGAGAAACTACTCGTATTCACTTGAAAAGAATCGATTATCAAATTACAATAACGGAATGAAAGTAAACCAACTTTAAACAAGAAACGGAATGCGTGATCGATGAAAAAGAAGTCAAATCAAGGTAACACGATAAGTAAATAAGATATACTTGTATTTTAATTAAAATCATGCAACAACAGATTGGGGTATCATAGTATTCACGAAAGCTAAACTGAATAAATAGAAAAAGAACTAGTTATACAAAGACACTAAACAATAATAGTTCTCGCATGGAATGTTTTTTGCTTTTCGTAACAACCTCTAATGCTATGGATATTTGATTCTCAAGACTTTCTAAAGACACTCGTGAACCGATCTAATCAAATCTGATTATAAGCATCACTAAAATCACAATAATCAATCATAAATCGATCATAATATCTATTGTACAAATCGAAACCAAACCCGGACATGAAACCACACGAATGAGCCCTAAAATTGTAAGGCCCCGTTCCCGGGACGCCTACAGTTGGTCATTCATCGCACTCAAAACATATATTTACATTTTTCCTTTCACAAATAGTTGCAGCGGAAACATTAAAAACATAATTTCATTCCATCAAAATACTTTTGCACAATAGTACAATCGTCTTTTTAACAATATCATGACACATTTATTACAAAAGCATTAAACATAAAGATGCCATCCAAAATACGCTGAGTAGCCGCCCCGTGCCATCCTCAGCAACATACCTGCCAACTGGAAACACATCAAAGTCTGCGTTGCTGAGTGAGTTCTAGTTTTATAATAAAACTTACTTTTCTTTCGTAAAACCGTTCTTTACTTTCTTTAATAAAAACATTCGTTACATACATGCGTTCACACATCAGACGTACATACAGATATCATTATTATCTTCATCATTACGTTCATTACATTCATGATTCATCATACATCATTATCTCTCACTTCATTCTAGATCCTGTCAGACTTTACCCTCTTCATGGCACACATCCACGATTACTGAGGTCGAATGACAAGGATCCCATTTCATACATTATTAGGATCATTCGTTAACGTTCATTTCATACATTCATTCTTTCATTCACCTCTTTACTCATTACCCTTCCTTACTCGAATCTTGTCTCATGCAATATCCCCGACTCATGCTCGAAAGCTGATGATGTGCCGGGACCTGCTCACAAGTCCCCGACTCACGTCTGAAGATTGACACAACACCGGGATACGCGACAAAGATCCCATACGAGTCAATCACAGGGATTGAACTCCATCCGAGGCTGTTGCAACACCAAGTCGCTCACCTCAATAGCCATCTCAGTGAATGTACTCTATCCGAGTCTTTTGCACCCCTAGGGTTGCTCACCTCATTGCCCATCACGATAGCAAGCTATCCGAGTCTTTTGCAACAACAAGGTTGCTCACCCCAAGGCAACATCACGATAGCACGTACTCGAGTCTTTTACAAAGACCGGGTTGCTCACCTCTTACATATGCATGGCTTCATGCTACACCCCCGGAGTTATGCGTAACCCGGGTAACCATCATACATTACACCCCCAACATTATGGGTACTACACCCCCACCGAAGTGGGTACATCACCCCCACCGAAGTTGGTACATCACCCCACCGAAGTGGGTACATCACCCCCACCGAAGTGGGTACATCACCCCCACCGAAGTGGGTACATCACCCCCACCGAAGTGGGTACATCACCCCCATCAACATGGGTACCTCATCGAAGGTCAGTCACAAAGACTGGAACCCTTGCGTACACACTATAGACTAGCTGAACCTCTCACGATTGAGCCTAACGCATTAGAGCCGTGCACTTCACTTTGCTTCACATACATACCTCACACGATTTCATTCATTCATTAATGCATACATTCATTAGGTTCCTCTTTTCTTTATCTTTCACTTTACGTTACATAATACTTTCATTTCATTCATTAACGTTCAACGCAAAGACATAGAAAGATAATCATACATAGCAAGGAACACAACATAAACATAAACATACGGCATCGTCTTACATACGCATCAATCATACATCCCATCACGCACATCATACATACTATGCAACACACGCACCGCCATGCCTAACATAACACATAACATCATGCATATTATCATCATCTCCATCAACATCCACATCATAATCTCATCATCCTGCGTTACCTTATACCGTCCATGCCCTTCACATCATCGAGGAATTCCATCTCGGTTATCATTTCTGAACACTTAGGCGAATGGGCATCTATGCGAATGGACTATGGGCGAATGGACCTCTATGCGAATGGACTCCCAGTCGCATAGCTTTCATGCGTATGGCCTTCAGTCGCATGACTTCAGGCGTATGGGCTTCAGTCGCATACTCTTCATGCGAATGAACCTCAGTCGCATGGCCTCCAGGCGCATGGACTTCAGTCGCATAACCTCCGTGCGAATGAACCTCAGTCGCACTTCAATCGGCCGAATGGCCTCCACTCGCCCTCCAGTCGGTCGCCTAGCCCTAGCTGGTGCAGAGTGCAGTTAGGTCGACTGCAGCCGCGGGTTTTCGACCTCCAACCCTTTCCAAACCTCTTTTAAGCTCAAATCAACCCTTCTAAAGGTTAGGGAAACATACCATGACCTCATACAAGCATAACCAAGCAAGAAATCGAGCCTCAAACGCATCATACACATACATACATACATCAAAACGGGTTTTCACCCAAAAACTTGAAAATAGGTTTTTGGATGTGTTCCAGCCCCAAAATCAGTTGAAACGTGTAAAAAAGGGGTCCTAGAACTCACCTTAACGATCCCGTCGAGTAGAGCTTCGATTTGACTCGCTCCACGTTGAATTCCACGCTGGAATCCACCCGAACCAACTTTTCTCCTCTTTTCTCCTTCTCCTCTCTTCTCCTCTCTTGGCTGAAATATGGGGAGAATAGGGGTGTTTTCCCCCTTTTATACTCCCATGCATAGAAGTTTCTCTCGTTGGCGGGTTTGGTCCCTCGACATTGGACTTTATTTCTTTTTCTTCTCTCGTCGGCTACAAAGGAAATTTCCGGGTGTTACAAGTCCACCCCCCTTAAATGGGTTTCGTCCCCGAAACCTATCATTCCTTAAACTGTCGCAAGCAATTCTGTCTCATCTCTTCTCTAGTCTCCCACCTGGAGTTCAATCAGTCTACGTCGTTTATCCCCTTCACGACTTTTTATCTATCTTTGGCTAGCTTCATCAATGCTTTAATCCTTTCGAGCTTCTCGATCGTGGCCTCGATCACCTCATTACTTCCCATACGGCATTCGGTGCTCCGCCTTCATTTGTAGAGAAGTAAGGCATTTAATCTTGTACTCCCCCATATCGCGCTTCGTGCACCTTCCCGCCACTGTCATCGAAATCACATTCGGAATCGTCGTGACTCAATCACCTTAAGCCATCACCATGATCCCCTCAGACACTATCAACCATATCGTCCTTTTTGCAACACATAGTGTTCGCTCCGTAGTCCGTCAAACAATCCACTCATAGGGTTATATCGAATGGCGTATCTATATTCTTACCATTAACAAGCAATTTAGCATAGAAAGCAGCAGGAATAAAACTCTTACTAACGCCAGCATTAAATACACAAGCTAAGGATCTATTTACTAGGAACATACCTGACACAACATCGAAATCCGTCCTAGCTTCCTCCGATCTTCTTCACTCCCGAGCCTCCAGCCCTTTGCTTCTTACAGTCCCTGCTCTTATGACCTTCCTCACCACAAGAATAACACTTCCCCATACCGCAGTTCTTCGCTACATGTCCGGTCCTTCCACAACGAAAGCAGGCATCAGTCCCCAATCTACATTCTCCGGGGTGCCTGTGTCCACACTTGTTACACCTTTCCGAACCCACATCATTTATGACCACAACCTGGTCATCCACCCGTACACCTTTGTTACTTGGTGCGGCTCCGTCGCATCCCAATCGCTTCCCGTTCAAATCCCGATCACCATCTCCTTTCTTGCTACCTTCTTTCACCACCATCAATTTCCCATCGTATAATCTTCCCACTAAATCAACCGCCGACCTAAACGTGCTCGGTCGGGCAGCAATCATGTGCCTACGAATGTCCGCTGGCAGGCCATGGATATACCTCTTGATCTTCCGTGAGAGGGGTGTCACCTGATCCGGCACCAGCCGTGCCATTTCGTTGAACTTGGTGGTGTATTGCTGATGCGTCATTGTTCCCGCCTCCAGCTGCAGGAACTCTCTTTCAACTTTATCCATCTCACGGTGAGGACAAAATTCCTCAATCACCAGCCTTTTCAATTCTGACCATCTCATCCTCCCGATGGCCCGACTACCCTCAACTTGGACTATGTTGTCCCACCAGCACAAAGCTGAGTCCATGAAAGAGTGGGTAGCAAATTTGACTTTCTGATCTTCTCGGCACTCGCTGATATTTAAAACAGCTTCAATCTCTCTCACCCATCGGTGAGCAGCAGCAGCAGTGCCATTACCATCAAAAGTAGGGGGCTTGCATCGCTGAAACGCCCCATAGTTACAGCCTCGTGCCGCCTCCGGCGTAGGCTCTTCCTCTTCTTCTTCCTCTTCGTCATCGGAGAGAACCGTTTCAGTCCCGGGTCGTCTCCTTTCGCCCGAAGGTCTACCCCTTTCCCTTCTCTCCTCATCTCTAACAGCCTTTATAACTTCGGTCACCACAGACGGTAGGATCGTCTGCATGATCTGATGCACTTCCTCCACGACCGCCTCTCTCATCGAGGCCCTCTGATTAGCATTCTCGTCACCGCCCTCAGGATGAGGGGTCACAGGTTCTTCGTGAACTACCCTTTCGGCCCTTGCCTTTCCTCTTGTGACCCGTGGTTCAACACCACGTTCACCGTCACCTCCACCACGAGACGCTTTCGAAGATCTTCCACCAGCCATTCTCTAAACACACTGAAAAATTCAAACACTAACACGGTCATTCAAGGAACAGCTCAGTTTATGTCAAGTATGGTAAGTTCCTAATTACAGTGGCCAGTTGTGATTAGCCACTTACTTTACTCTTCATACCCGAGCATTACCCATCCTGACTACATCAGTATCTAAATCTACCAGCAACACATAAACCATATAACATGCGCACATAAACCGGTTAACTTTACAAAAACATACCTGATGGCACGCAGCTACTCAGATTGGCATCCCATTCCCTTTCCGTCCTATTCTCAGTTAAAGATTAGGTTTTTGAAAATATTTACCCAATTCACTTAAACTTGTAAGGCCCCGTTCCCGGGACGCCTACAGTTGGTCATTCATCGCACTCAAAACATATATTTACATTTTTCCTTTCATAAATAGTTGCAGCGGAAACATTAAAAACATAATCTCATTCCATCAAAATACTTTTGCACAATAGTACAATCGTCTTTTTAACAATATCATGACACATTTATTACAAAAGCATTAAACATAAAGATGCCATCCAAAATACGCTGAGTAGCCGCCCCGTGCCATCCTCAGCAATATACCTGCCAACTGGAAACACATCAAAGTCAGCGTTGCTGAGTGAGTTCTAGTTTTATAATAAAACTTACTTTTCTTTCGTAAAACCGTTCTTTACTTTCTTTAATAAGAACATTCGTTACATACATGCGTTCACAGATCAGACGTACATACAGATAATATCATTATTATCTTCATCATTACGTTCATTACATTCATGATTCATCATACATCATTATCTCTCACTTCATTCTAGATCCTGTCAGACTTTACCCTCTTCATGGCACACAGCCACGATTACTGAGGTCGAATGACAAGGATCCCATTTCATACATTATTAGGATCATTCGTTAACGTTCATTTCATACATTCATTCTTTCATTCACCTCTTTACTCATTACCCTTCCTTACTCGAATCTTGTCTCATGCAATATCCCCGACTCATGCTCGAAAGCTGATGATGTGCCGGGACCTGCTCACAAGTCCCCGACTCACGTCCGAAGACTGACACAACACCGGGATACGCGACAAAGATCCCATACGAGTCAATCACAGGGATTGAACTCCATCCGAGGCTGTTGCAACACCAAGTCGCTCACCTCAATAGCCATCTCAGTGAATGTACGCTATCTGAGTCTTTTGCACCCTAGGGTTGCTCACCTCATTGCCCATCACGATAGCAAGCTATCCGAGTCTTTTGCAACAACAAGGTTGCTCACCCCAAGGCAACATCACGATAGCACGTACTCGAGTCTTTTGCAACGACCGGGTTGCTCACCTCATACATATGCATGGCTTCATGCTACACCCCCGGAGTTATGCGTAACCCGGGTAACCATCATACATTACACCCCCAACATTATGGGTACTACACCCCCACCGAAGTGGGTACATCACCCCCACCGAAGTGGGTACATCACCCCCACCGAAGTGGGTACATCACCCCCACCGAAGTGGGTACATCACCCCCATCAACATGGGTACCTCATCGAAGGTCAGTCACAAAGACTGGAACCCTTGCGTACACACTAAAGACTAGCTGAACCTCTCACGGTTGAGCCTAAGGCATTAGAGCCGTGCACTTCACTTCGCTTCACATACATACCTCACACGATTTCATTCATTCATTAATGCATGCATTCATTACGTTCCTCTTTTCTTTATCTTTCACTTTACGTTACATAATACTTTCATTTCATTCATTAACGTTCAACGCAAAGACATAGAAAGATAATCATACATAGCAAGGAACACAACATAAACATAAACATACGGCATCGTCTTACATACGCATCAATCATACATCACATCACGCACATCATACATACTATGCATCACACGCACCGCCATGCCTAACATAACACATAACATCATGCATATTATCATCATCTCCATCAACATCCATATCATAATCTCATCATCCTGCGTTACCTTATACCGTCCATGCCCTTCACATCGTCGAGGAATTCCATCTCGGTTATCATTTCTGAACACTTAGGCGAATGGGCATCTATGCGAATGGACTATGGGCGAATGGACCTCTATGCGAATGGACTCTCAGTCGCATAGCTTTCATGCGTATGGCCTTCAGTCGCATGACTTCAGGCGTATGGGCTTCAGTCGCATACTCTTCATGCGAATGAACCTCAGTCGCATGGCCTCCAGGCGCATGGACTTCAGTCGCATAATCTCTGTGCGAATGAACCTCAGTCGCACTTCAATTGGCCGAATGGCCTCCAGTCGCCCTCCAGTCGGTCGCCTAGCCCTAGCTGGTGCAGAGTGCAGTTAGGTCGACTGCAGCCGCGGGTTTTCGACCTCCAACCCTTTCCAAACCTCTTTTAAGCTCAAATCAACCCTTCTAAAGGTTAGGGAAACATACCATGACCTCATACAAGCATAACCAAGCAAGAAATCGAGCCTCAAACGCATCATACACATACATACATACATTAAAACGGGGTTTCACCCAAAAACTTGAAAATAGGTTTTTGGATGTGTTCCAGCCCCAAAATCAGTTGAAAACGTGTAAAACAGGGGTCCTAGAACTCACCTTAACGATCCCGTCGAGTAGAGCTTCGATTTGACTCGCTCCACGTTGAATTCCACGCTCGAATCCACCCAAACCAACTTTTCTCCTCTTTTCTCCTCCTCCTCTCTTCTCCTCTCTTGGCTGAAATATGGGGAGAATAGGGGTGTTTTCCCCCTTTTATACTCCCGTGCATAGAAGTTTCTCTCGTTGGCGGGTTTGGTCCCTCGACTTTGGACTTTATTTCTTTTTCTTCTCTCGTCGGCTACAAAGGAAATTTCCGGGTGTTACAAAAATCAATACACTTGTGCCCGAAACTAATCGAGGACATTCCACAACCAACTTCGAACACCACTACCTTAAAACTCCATCGGATCAATCAAAATGACAACTATGGATTCAAAGAATAATCTATTACCATATAGGCAAGCACACCAGGTGTAAAGAAATGAGAAACTACTCGTATTCACTCGAAAAGAATCGATTATCAAATTACACTAACGGAATGAAAGTAAACCAACTTTAAACAAGAAATGGAATGCGTGATCGATGAAAAAGAAGTCAAATCAAGTTAACACGATAAGTAATAAGATATACTTGTATTTTAATTAAAATCATGCAACTACAGATTGGGGTATCATAGTATTCACGAAAGCTAAACTGAATAAATAGAGAAGGAACTAGTTATACAAAGACATTAAACAATAATAGTTCTCGCATGGAATGTTTTTTGCTTTTCGTAACAACCTCTAATGCTATGGAGTTTTGATTCTCAAGACCATCTAAACACACTCGTGAACCAATCTAATCATATCTGATTATAAGCATCATTGGAATCACACTAATCAATCATAAATGGAATATAATATCTATTGTACAAATCAAAACTAAACCCAAACATGAAACCACACGAATGAGCCCTAAAATCAATACACTTGTGCCGAAAACTAATCAAGGACATTCCACAAACAACTTTAAACAAGAAAAGTAATGCGTGATCGATAAAAAAGAAGTCAAATCAAGGTAACACGATTAAGTACATAAGATATACTTGTATTTTTATTAAAATCGTGCAACTACAGATTGGGGTATCATAGTATTCACGAAAGCTTTACTGAATAAAATAAAAGGGAACTAGTTATACAAAGACACTAAACAACAATAGTTATCGCACAGAATGTTTTTCGCTATTCGTAACATTCTCTAATGCTATCGAGTTTTGATTCTTAAGACCTTCTGAAGACACTCGTGAACCAATCTAATCATATCTGATTATAAGCATCATTGGAATCACACTAATCAATCATAATTGGAACATAATATCTATTGTAAAAATCAAAACCAAACCCTAACATGAAACACATGAATGAGCCCTAAAATCAATACACTCGTGCCCGAAACTAATCAAGAACATTCTACAACCAACTTCGAACACCACTACCTCAAAAATCCATCGAATCAATCAAAATGACAACTCTGGATTCAAAGAACAATTTATTACCATATATGCAAGCAAACCAAGTGTGAAGAAACAAGAAACTACTAGTATTCACTCAAAAAGAATCGATTATCAAATTACACTGACGGAATGAAAGTAAACCAACTTTAAACAAGAAACGCAATGTGTGATCGATAAAAAAGAAGTCAAATCAAGGTAACACAAGTAAACAAATAAGATATACTTGTAATTTAATTAAAATCGTGCAACTACAGATTGGGGTATCATAGTATTCATGAAAGCTAAACTGAATAAATAGAAATAATTAAAATCACATGGAATGTTTTTTGCTTTCGTAGCACCCTCTAATGCTATGGAGTTCTGATTCTCAAGACCTTCTGAACACACTCGTGAACCAATCTAATCTTATCTGATTATAAGCATCAATGGAATCATACTAATCAATCAAAAATGGAATATAATATCTATTGTAGAAATCGAAACCAAACCCGAACATGAAACCACACGAATGAGCCCTAAAATCAATACACTCGTGCCCGAAACTAATCGAGAACATTCCACACCAACTTCGAACACCACTACCTCAAAAAACCATCGAATCAATCTAAATAACAACTGTGGATTCAAAGAATAATATATTACCATATTGGCAAGCAAACCAGGTGTAAAGAAACGAGAAACTACTCATATTCACTCAAAAAGAATCGATTATCAAATTACACTAACGTAATGAGAGTAAACCAACTTTAAACAAGAAAAGCAATGCGTGATCGATAAAAAAGAAGTCAAATCAAGGTAACACGATTAAATACATAAGATATACTTGTATTTTAATTAAAATCGAGCAACTACAGATTAAGGTATCATAGTATTCACAAAAGCTTAACTGAACAAATTAAAAGGGAAATAGTTATACAAAGACATTAAACAACAATAGTTCTCGCACAGAATGTTTATCGCTATTCGTAACAACCTCTAATGCTATCGAGTTTTGATTCTCAAGACCTTCTGAACACACTCGTGATCCAATCTAATCATATCTGATTATAAGCATCATTGAAATCACACTAATCAATCATAATTGGAACATAATATCTATTGTACAAATCAAAACCAAACCCGAACATGAATACACACGAATGAGCCCTAAAATCAATACACTCATGCCCGAAACTAACCGAGAACATTCTACAACCAACTTCGAACACCACTACCTCAAAAATCCATCGAATCAATCAAAATGACAACTCTAGATTCAAAGAACAATTTATTACCATATATGCAAGCAAACCAAGTGTGATGAAACAAGAAACTACTAGTATTCACTCAAAAAGAATCGATTATCAAATTACACTGACGGAATGAAAGTAAACCAACTTTAAACAAGAAACGCAATGTGTGATCGATAAAAAAAAGTCAAATCAAGGTAACACGATTATGTAAATAAGATATACTTGTATTTTAGTTAAAATCTTGCAACTACTGATTGGGGTATCATAGTATTCACGAAAGCTTAACTGAATAAATTAAAAGGGACTAGTTATACAAAGACATTAAACAACAATAGTTCTTACCCAATATGTTTTTCACTATTCGTAACAACCTCTAATGCTATTGATTTTTGATTCTCAATACCTTCTGAACACACTCGTGAACCAATCTAATCATATCTGATTATAAACATCATTGGAATCACACTAATCAATCATCATTGGAACATAATATCTATTGTACAAATCAAAACCAAACCCGAACATGAAAACACACGAATGAGACCTAAAATCAATACACTCGTGCCCGAAACTAATCGAGAACATTCTACAACCAACTTCGAACACCACTACCTCAAAAAACCATCGAATCAATCAAAATGACAAACTGTGGATTCAAAGAATAATTTATTACCAAATAGGTAAGCAAACCAGGTGTAAAGAAACAAGATACTACTCGTATTCACTCAAAAAGAACCGATTATCAGATTACACTGACAGTGTAACAACCGACCTCAATGTCATAATTCTTACCTTATCAACCTGCACCATTACTTGTTCAAATATTATAAATGATAATATCATTTCCAAAATTATTATTTACATCATTACTATTATGGCTATTATTGTCTTTATCGTTAGTTTTATGTGCCTTTTGAGATGATTTATCTAGATCAAGCATTTGCTAGGGAAACCTTAATGTCCTGGGAAAGTTAATTAGTCGCCCTTGCAAAATTTAATCATGGTTGAAACAATTAAAGTGTGTGCCTACACACTTAATTTTCGGTTAATTCATGCATGCATGCACACTTGATACTTAACAACTAACTAAATAATACACCTAAAATACTACACTACACTACAAAATAATACTACATAATATAATTACCATTTAAATTTAATTCAAAATCCACCTACTACAAGCCAATTTCAGCCTCCCCTTTCACACCCTCTTCCACCAATCAACCATCTTCTACACCACCACTTCAACCCCCACTACCCTTTCATGCAAGAACACACTTCACACTCCTCTCCTCTAACTTTCTTCTCTCTTCTCTCTCGGATCATTACCACCAGAAACACACCACACACACTCACGGTTCCTCTCTAAATCCCAGCCACATTCGAAGAACAACACCAACTCTAGCTTCGGCCAAGCTCAAGAACCGCAAAGGTGAAGTTTTGGTGCTCTTGGGTACACGGTTCCTACTAGTTCGGCCCTCTCCAGTCTTGTTCGAGATTCTCCAGCTTTGTCCAAGAGTTTTCAGACCATCCTCGACCAGCTACACACTCCAAACCGCGGGCTACTTCGAGTGTAAGCTTCATGTCACCCGGTTTTGGTCATTCATGTGTTTGTCTTCATTTTTCACTCAAAATCTTACCATTCTTATATCTAACAGAAACTTGCTGCTACCACCTTGTTCGTAAAGAGCTTTTCACGTTCTTGAAGGTATCTTACTCGTAATATATGTCATTCTATAGGTGTAACACGATTTACACCTAGAAAACCCTCTTCTTAGGTGTATTTACACCATCCAACTTGCACAACTTGTGACCTTTTGAAACTAAACGTGTAACCTGCTCAAAATGAGTCTTCTAACCTCCTAACAACCTGATTTCAAAGTTACAAAGGGTTTGGGTAATATATAAACGCAAGATATAATGTTTTACACAAGTGTAATGGATGAAAATGGTGTAATCTTATAGCTTCCATCTTATTCATGGTTTGTTTGTTGAACGCGTGAGATTGACTTAATATTTCAGTAGGTTTTTGGATGATTTTGGGCATGTGATGAGATGTTAAAGGCTGAAAATATAAATGTCATAGACTTATAGGCAATTTGGACATATTCGGGGACCCGAAAAGTGGTAAAATGGCTTAAAAACAAGAAAACATGGATTTTAACCATCTTAAAAATTATTCCAGGTTCTAAAAGGGTTAACAAAGTATTTGATCAGATTTGTTGAATAAATGGTCAAAGAATGGGTCAAATGGAATTTTTAGTGAAAAACGGGCTTTAACCGGGTAACGTTTGGAAGATAATCTTAGAAATAATGGAATAAAACCAAAAATCCATGGAAACCATGTTATTTCAGTAAGTTATGTGCTATAAGATCTAAAGGAGTTGAAAAATTGGTCAAACGAGCTTTTAAACGGTCAAATTCGGGTAAAAACGCGTTTTAACGGGTAAAACTTAAAAGGTAGACTTTCACCCAAAAGGAGCTTGAAATACATCTTTAGCAGATTAAAAACCTATATAAAGTTATTAAAATAATATTTAATGAATCTAAGACTAATAATATGGAAATCGACACTTAACCGTTAAAAACCTTCGGTTTTACCGTAACCGGTAACGGAAGACATAAATAAATATAACCCAGAACTAAATTCTGAAATTTTGGGACAAACCTACTTAAAATCAGTTACCTAACCTTAAGAAACTAATATTTGGCCATAAAAGTCATTAAATGCAGAAAATCAAACTTTGGGGTAGAAATTGTAAATTTTGAAAACTTGGAGGACTAAACTGTAAGTTTTGCCAAACTTCAATAAACCGACCCCCTTGAACTAAGAATCACTTAAAAGACTCAAACTCACTTATATAGGTGATTTAACATGGTAACTCATGTATTCCTTCCTAAAAAACCGTAACTTTCTATAAAAGGAAACTTTTTATATAAAGACTTAGCAATTAATACGCTATTAAGACATTAACCTCATGACACACCTAATGCATCTTCATAACCCTAGAATTAGTGGATTAACACTTAAATCTTAATGGTAGGGTGCTAGACTTGAGACTTTTCCCGGCACACGAAGAAACCCTTTTGCTTGAATTCTAAGGTGAGTTTAAGCGTTTCCCTTTTTACTCTGTTTTGGGATGAAGCATGCTCTGTTTAAGATAAACTATATCGGTGCTATATTGTAATGTTGTATGTTGTGGTTATGTTGAGACCTGCTGATACTTGTATCACAATCATTAATTCTTTTGTGAACCGCTTGTTTATATGAGTAGATCTACTTGGGGAATCCCCCACACACAGTGCCTTCCGTGATGAACGGGAAGGGTACCACACTGAGATCCTGCGGGGTCGTTTGTGGCATGTAACAGGTTTTATAAGATACTATGGTGGACCATCCAGCAGGTAGGGTCCATTGGTTTGAGGCTCAGTTCTCCTCACGGGGATTTAACCGGTAACTTAATTTTTGAAGAGGCTAGCCGGGGCTGAGTGCAGGGTTGATTGTGATCCCCACAACAATGAGACTATGACTTTTTAATAAAGTGTGGATTCTAATGAATCCTTTTGTTTTTAAACTTTAAGCACTTGAATTCACCAACTTTATAGTTGACACAAATTCTTTTTGAGCATGTTTCAGGTAATCCATGAAGGGACTCTAGCTATTGTTGAAACCTTGACCTAGCACCGTTACCATGGCATTGGCTTGTCTGATTTTCAAAACTATCTGAACAATTTTTAATTATTGTTAATTTATAATTTTGTCTTTATGTTGGACGTACAATTTAATTTTGGGGCTAGATCTGTTTCTAGCCCGGGTTTATTTTTAAACTTTTAATGCCATGTGATGTTCTCTCCTTTTGTGCTCTTATGATAGTTTGTTTCCACTGCCACATGTATTGCTAGTCTGTGACGTCCCACCCTACCTGGGCCCGGTGTGTGACAGACGGAATGAAAGTAAACACACTTTAAACAAGAAAAGCAATGCGTGATCGATAAAAAGGAGTCAAATCAAGGAACACGATTAAGTAAATAAGATATACTTGTATTTTAATTAAAATCGTGCAACTACATATTGGGGTATCATAGTATTCACGAAAGCTTAACTGAATAAATTAAAAGGGAACTAGTTATACAAAGACATTAAACAACAATAGTTCTCGCACAGAATGTTTTTCGCTATTCGTAACAACCTCTAATGCTATCGAGTTTTGATTCTCAAGACCTTCTGAACACACTCGTGAACCAATCTAATCATATCTGATTATAAGCATCATTGAAATAACACTAATCAATCATAATTGGAACATAATATCTATTGTAAAAATCAAAACCAAACCCGAACATGAATACACACGAATGAGCCCTAAAATCAATACACTCGTGCCCGAAACTAATCGAGAACATTCCACAACCAACTTCGAACATCACTACCTCAAAAAACCATCGAATCAATCAAAATGACAACTGTGGATTCAAAGAATAATTTATTACCATATAGGTAAGCAAACCAGGTGTAAAGAAACGAGAAACTACTCGTATTCACTCAAAAAGAATCGATTATCAAATTACACTAACGGAATGAAAGTAAACAAACTTTAAACAAGAAAAGCAATGCGTGATCGATAAAAAAGAAGTCAAATCAAGGTAACACGATTAAGTGAATAAGATATACTTGTATTTTAATTAAAATCGTGCAACTACAGATTGAGGTATCATAGTATTCACGAAAGCTTAACTGAATAAATTAAAAGGGAAATAGTTATACAAAGACATTAAACAACAATAGTTCTCGCACAGAATGTTTATCGCTATTCGTAACAACCTCTAATGCTATTGAGTTTTGATTCTCAAGACCTTCTGAACACATTCGTGATCCAATCTAATCATATCTAATTATAAGCATCATTGAAATCACACTAATCAATCATAATTGGAACATAATATCTATTGTACAAATCAAAACCAAACCCGAACATGAATACACACGAATGAGCCCTAAAATCAATACACTCATGCCCGAAACTAACCGAGAACATTCTACAACCAACTTCGAACACCACTACCTCAAAAATCCATCGAATCAATCAAAATGACAACTCTGATTCAAAGAACAATTTATTACCATATATGCAAGCAAACCAAGTGTGACGAAACAAGAAAGTACTAGTATTCACTCAAAAAGAATCGATTATCAAATTACGCTGACGGAATGAAAGTAAACCAACTTTAAACAAGAAACGCAATGTGTGATCGATAAAAAAGAAGTCAAATCAAGGTAACACGATTAAGTAAATAAGATTCACTTGTATTTTAATTAAAATCATGTAACTATAGATTAGGGTATCATAGTATTCACGAAAGCTAAACTGAATAAATAGAAAAGGAAATAGTTATACAAAGACATTAAATAACAATAGTTCTCGCATGGAATGTTTTTTGCTTTTTGTAACACCCTCTAATACTATGGAGTTTTGGTTCTCAAGACCTTCTAAACACACTCGTGAACCAATCTAATCATATTTGATTATAAGCATCACTAGAATCACACTAATCAATCAAAAATGGAATATAATATCTATTGTAGAAAATGAAACCAAACCCGAACATGAAACCACACGAATGAGCCCTAAAATCAATACACTCGTGCCCGAAACTAATCGAGAACATTCCATAACCAACTTCGAACACCACTACCTCAGAAAACCATCGAATCAATCAAAATGGCAACTGTGGATTCAAAGAATAATTTATTACCAAATAGGTAAGCAAACCAGGTGTAAAGAAACGAGATACTATTCGTATTCACTCAAAAAGAACCGATTATCAGATTACACTAACAGTGTAACAACCGACCTCTATGTCATAATTCTTACCTTATCAACCTGCACCATTACCCGTTCAAATATTATAAATGATAATATCATTTCCAAAATTATTATTTACATCATTACTATTATGGCTATTATTGACTTTATCGTTAGTTTTATGTGCCTTTTGAGATGATTTATCTAGATCAAGCATTTGCTAGGGAAACCTTAATGTCCCGGGAAAGTTAATTAGTCGCCCTTGCAAAATTTAATCATGGTTGAAACAATTAAAGTGTGTGCCTACACACTTAATTTTTGGTTAATTCATGCCTGCATGCACACTTGATACTTAACAACTAACTAAATAATACACCTAAAATACTACACTACACTACAAAATAATACTACATAATATAATTACCATTTAAATTTAATTCAAAAATCCACCTACTACAAGCCAATTTCAGCCGCCCCTTTCACACCCTCTTCCACCAATCAACCATCTTCTACACCACCACTTCAACCCCCACTACCCTTTCATGCAAGAACACACTTCACACTCCTCTCCTCTAACTTTCTTCTCTCTTCTCTCTTGGATCATTACCACCAGAAACACACCACACACACTCACGGTTCCTCTCTAAATCCCAGCCACATTCGAAGAACAACACCAACTCTAGCTTCGGCCAAGCTCAAGAACCGCAAAGGTGAAGTTTTGGTGCTCTTGGGTACACGGTTCCTACTAGTTTGGCCCTCTCCAGTCTTGTTCGAGATTCTCCAGCTTTGTCCAAGAGTTTTCAGACCATCCTCGACCAGCTACACACTCCAAACCGCGGGCTACTTCGAGTGTAAGCTTCATGTCACCCGGTTTAGTCATTCATGTGTTTGTATTCATTTTTCACTCAAAATCTTACCATTCTTATATCTAACAGAAACTTGCTGCTACCACCTTGTTCGTAAAGAGCTTTTCACGTTCTTGAAGGTATCTTACTCGTAATTGATAGGATCGGATAAATTAGATTTGAATTTTGCAGCGGTATATAACACAATAAGATCGAATTCAAGCAAGAAAGTAATGAATATGAAAACACTCAATCACAATTATAGAGAGAATATTTATGTTAAAGGAATGTTTTCATTCACGCGTAATGCTTCAGTTAGAATACAGCTAGGTCAACATCCCGTATATAGAGGAATGTGACGTCTGCTGATGTCACTTGATAGTGACATCTAACAAAATTTTACAAACAACTGAAATAATGCAAACTACTGAAATGTTCTTAACAACTTATCACATCTCAGAGAATGCTAAGTACAAATACATAAAACTACTGACTTAAAACTACTGAAACAATAAACTACTGAAAAGTAAATTACAAGTACTGAAAAGTAAAAACCATCACAACTACTGAAGTTAACAACTTCAGCTTGTTGTGACAACTACTGATCACTCTGGTCTTCAGTCTTTGTCTTCAGTACTTCACTTTCAGACTTTGTCTTCAGTTCTTTACTTTCAGACTTTGTCTTCAGACCTTTGTAATCAGCTTATGTCTTCAGCTGTTGTGATCTTCTTCAGTAGTTGTAATGTCTGTGGGACTTAGAGGTTTTTCTGATCAGGCTCATTGGTTCTTTTGGTCCAACAAACTCCCCCTGAACCAATGCAGCCAAAACCTCTAACTTTATTGAAGATCCCACTTATTCTTTGGCAGAAATACTCTCTTGATCAGCTTCAGAGGTAAACAAATAAGCATAGGCCAAGAAAAGGTTTCTAATCTTTTGATTGGCTAAGTATGGAAGGGAACTCTGTCTTGGGGAAACTGAACACAGAGTCTTGTCCCAACCATGAAACCTATTTCCCATTGATGAGTCTGTAAGACTCCCTTGCATAGGCCTCAAGGAGAACAACTTGTTCCTCCTTGGTGAGTTCTTCTTCTTCTCCCTCAAAGAAGAACTCAGGCCCATAGTATTCAGAAAATACCTCACTGTTTTCCCATTCTTCAACTCAACAGTTGTGATCTCTCTGTATGCAAATTCATCTGGATGAGAGTCTTCAAGCAGCAACTGGAGTTCACTCTTTTGAAGATCTTCAAGTCTTTTATATAACAACCCCTTCTTGATCATTTTGTTCTCAAGAATAGACATAGGGTTGATTTGGAGGTGTGTGCTCTCTTGAATTCTTCAATAATTTCCCAGGGTGAGACTACCATGGCCAACATAATTGCAGCATTCAAAGTCTTTCTTAATTGGCCATGATATCTACTTGGTAAGTTTTTCTTGTGTATTCTGGAACTTACCCTGGGGTCTGGCCAAATCCTCACTCTTTCTTTTTGATGTTGGAAGGTATGTCTAAGAGTGTACAGCCTCTGAGCTTGTTTCTTCATTGCTTGAATGGATGAGGACTGAGGGAAGTCCTTGTCAACCATTCTAAGAAATTGCTCATCATGCTGCTTCTGTTGTTCTTCTTCTTCAATTTTGACCTTAATCATTTGCCTTTGAGTTTCAGGAGTTATTGTTTGTGGTTGACTCCTAGGCTTAAGTTTCTTCCTTTCAAGAATAGCAGATATTGGCAGATTATCCTCTTCATCCTCTTCTTCTTCTTCTTCCATCCTCAACAGCCTTCTTTTTCTTTTAGGTGCATCACTAGTGGAATCTTGAATGGGTTTCTTAGGTAAAGGGGTTGGTTTAGAGGGTTGTGAGGTTGGTTGTTTTGAGGATTGTGAGGGCAATTGTTTTGGAGGTTGAGAGGTTGGTTGTTTTGAGGATTTTGAGATTGGTTGTTTTGGTTGTGAGGTTGGCTTTGAAGGTTGTTCTTTTGGTAAAGGAGATTTTAAGGGCTGCTCTATCATTTTGTTGGTGAGGGTGGCTTTGGATAACTTGGCCATGTCAGATCTCTTCCCAGCACCAGCTTCATCCAGAGCTTCAATGATTAAGCCTTTGTTGAAGCTTTCAGATGAGCATATTTTGGTGGTTATCTCCAAAATGCTATCTCTAGACCATGACTTGATTTCAATGATAGGTCTTCCCAAGTGTTTGGATAGGAATCTGATCATTGCCTCCAATCTCTCCCTTTCTTCTTCATTGCAGCTAGCCCATCGATTCTCCATCTCCTGAATCTCAAGTCTTCTGATCTCTGAATCAAGTTTGGCAGTATCAAATCCTTGCCTGAAGAGCTGATCAATGATCCTGTCCATGGATCTGCTATGTTGCTCATCAGCTTCTTTGATCATCTCATCCAATCTCTTCTCATCCTTAGTTTGTTCACCAACACTCATCTTTCTTTTGTAGGTAATGATCTCTTTGCCTTTATTTTCTTCCTTAGCTTCTTCCTCTTCAACTCTTTTCCTTTTGTCATCTTTCACTGACTTAGACTCCCCCTTTTTGGTTGCATTGGGTTCAGGGGTTTGAATGTCAGAAAGTTTGTGTGACACAGCATCATCCACAAGGGCTTTTAGATCTGAGGAAATCCTCTCATCAATGGTTTGATGGACAATTGTAGTGATGATGGGAGTGATGAGAGGTAAGGAAGATTTGAAAACAGCAGCCATTTGCTCAGAGGGGTTCTCTCCCTGAGAAATAGTGCCTGAAACAGAGGTTGGTGGCTTAGTTGATTTGAGTGGCTCAATGTTTGGTAAAGCTTCAACAGAAGCTGCCATCTGTGGGTTAATTAGGGCAGATGGACTTGATTCCTGAGACATGTTGGTAAGCAGTTCTTTTAATCTGCAAACCTCAGTCTCAAGAATGGTGTTTTGGGCTAAGACTTCAAAGAAAAAGCCCAGGTCATCATCAGTATAAGCTGAATCAGCTGACCTCCTGAGTGAATCAGGATGAACATGTGCTGAGTGTAAATCAGTAATCACATGTGCCCTTTTGTTTTGGAACTGGGGACTTCCTGCCTCAGGAGCAATTCCTTCATTGGCAGTTGCCTCTGGTGAGGGCTTAGAGATGATACCTGCTTCATCCTGTTCAGGTATATAAACAGAGGAAGAGGTAGCCTCACCAGATGTTCTATTCTCCACATCTACACTAGGAGATGGAACTTTAGAATCCCTATGTTGTGGGTTGTCAACTACATTTTGGTCCTCTCCCTCAGCTGTTGAGGTTTTCCCAGTGGTAATAGGTTTCTGGGAGGGGTAGAGGAATGTAGTTGAGTCAGCACTTGTGCAATGACTGCAGTTGGGCTTGTAGGGGTGGTATCAGTGGGAGATGGAGGTGAAAAGGTTTGCACCTGGGGAGAGTGGTGCTCTTCAATGGCAATCTTCTCAAGTGAGATAGATTCCAGTAATGTGGTTTCCCCAATGTTGGTTGCATCTGGATCCTGTTGAGAGGATACCTGAGCGGTTTCAGCTGGTGGAGTCATTGAAACTACAAGGGGATTAAAACTTGTAGTCTCATCCTGTGTTTGTGCTGCAGGGGCATCATCAGGGGACTCAACTCCCTGAGTAGCCTTTTTGGTTTTCTTTGGTTTTGGTTTGGAGGGGACTTTAGATTTGGAGGTGGAGGCTGTGGGTTCCCTCTGCTTGGGTTTGAGCAGTTTGGCAGCCTCTTTGAGTTGTGGGTTTGAGTTGTGCCTGGAGTATACCTCTGGCAAAACCACCAGAGCAGGGACTCCAAGGCCAACAAGGCCATCAGATTTTAATTGATTTAAAATTATGGCCATAAGAAACCTTGGATATAATATCCATCTATTTGCCACAGGTTTCATTGCCAAATCTTTCAATTCCAAAAAGATAATTTCAGAAAAGTTTAGATTTTGATGTTCAAGGATAGAGTATAATACCTGTTGCCATCTGGAGGACATTTGATCCCAAGAGGATGTTTTGGGAGCAAGACAGACATTGATCATGTGGAATATGAGTCGCTCGGCATCATGGAAGTGCTTCTTCAGAATGGTAGTAGCACTTAGGTCACCTTCATAACCATGATTAGCAAAAGATAGATCAATGGTGCCTTTGGGGTATTTGGTGGGATAGGTGGCATCATTCAGGTCTAGGGTTTGACGAATGATCTCAGGAGTGATGACCACCCGTTTCTGGTTGACAAACGACTGGAGAGTGATGGTGTCATCATTCTCAGCAGTATGAACAGTAACGTTTGTCCAGAATTGGCACAGGGTATCGGGGTAGATGGTAGGATTTAAGAGAAAGGCTGTGCGGTATTGGGAATCAACCATCAAGTCAATAGCAGCATCAAACTTGTTCCAAAAGGGTGATTTGGTAAGGTGAGCAACACAGTTGTGTCGAGGTTTGATTTGCATGGTCGCCATTAATGGAAGATGAACGTTTGGAAAGTGGGTTATGAAAAGTTTGAAGTTAGGGTTAGGTATATATAGGTTATGAAACGGCTGAGAGAAAACAACTGAAAGTGTTGGTGTTAGTCATCAGGTGTTAGAAAACAACTGAAGACATGGTTTTAACTTTCAGATGTTGTAAACAACTGAAGACTTGGTGTTGGTCATCAGTAGTTGTAAAACTACTGAAGACTTGGTTTTGGCTTCAGTTGTTTGGAAATGAAACAGTAGTTGTCGTCAATTCACAAAGTTCAGCTGTTTCAATGACCTTAACACTTACTCATCAGATCATCTGATTTTCAGATGTTTCATTGGTCATCAGTACTTATTTATTATAAAGACATCAGTAGTTTGAACTACATCAGTACTTTTTAACAAATGAAGTACTTCAGTACTTTTAAGTAATTTAGTCTTCAGTAGTTGTAAAACTACTGAAGATAAAATGACTTATCAGCACTTATTTTTGACAAAAGTATACTAATGCTCATCAGTATTTATTGACTAAGAGCATCAGTAGTTGTCAAATTATTCTAGTTGCAGCATACCAAGCCTGAGTACAAGATTATGAAAAGTTGCACTATCCAAAGGCTTAGTAAATATATCTGCAAGCTCATCAGCACTAGGCACAAACTTTGGATCAATCAGACCTTTTTCATAGCAATCCCTGATGAAATGATGTCTGATCTCAATATGTTTGGTCCTAGAATGCTGGACAGGATTCTTAACAATACAAAGAGCTGAAGCACTATCCATTAATAATGGAGTCTTAGTCTCTGTAATGTCATAATCCAATAACTGATTTTGAAGCCAGAGTACCTGAGATGTACAGCTTGCAGCTGCAATATACTCTGCTTCAGCTGTGGATGTAGCAACTGAAGTTTGTTTCTTACTCTGCCAAGAAACCAAACAGTTGCCTAGAAATTGGCATCCACCAGAAGTTGATTTTCTGGTTAACTTACACCCTGCATAGTCACTATCAGAGAAAGCAACCAATTTGCAAGAGTGCCCAGTGGAATACCAAAGTCCTAGAGATTGAGTTCCTTGCAAATATCTAAAGATCCTCTTGACTGCAATCATATGGGAATCCTTAGGAGCAGCCTGAAATCTAGCACAGACACAAGTTGCAAACATAATATCTGGTCTAGAAGCTGTTAGGTACATCAAGGAACCAATCATACATCTGTAAAGAGTTTCATCAACTGCTTTACCTTTTTGATCAGCATCCAGTTGTGTGGTGCTGCACATGGGAGTAGAACAGGGTTTACAGTTTTGTAAATCAAACTTGGTTAACAAATCTTTTGTGTATTTTGACTGATGAATGAAAGTTCCATCAGTCAGTTGTTTGGATTTGCAATCCCAGAACGAATTGTATTCTCCCATTGCACTCTTTCAAACTTTTGTTGCATCAATTTTGTAAATGCATCACACAACTGTGGATCAGATGAGCAAAAATAATGTCATCAACATAAATTTTGAACAGGAGGCTTATGCATGCCTGCTTTCTTTATGAACAAGTTTTATCTATGGAGCCTCTAGTGAAATTATTTTGAAGAAGAAAGGTAGATAATGTTTCATACCAGGCTCTGGGTGCTTGTTTCAACCCATAAAGAGCCTTATCAAGCTTATACACCCAATCAGGGTGTTTATGATCTTCAAAACCTGGTGGTTGACACACAAAACTTCTACTTTTATTTTACCATATAAAAATGCACTTTTGACATCCATTTGAAAAACTTTAAGGTTATGAAAAGCAGCATAAGCTAAAAACAATCTAATTGCCTCCAGTCTGGCTACAGGGGCAAAGGTTTCATCATAATCAATACCTTCTTCTTGTGAAAACCCCTGTACAACCAGTCTGGCCTTGTTCTTGACAATTTGGCCTTTTTCATCAGTTTTATTCCTAAACACCCATTTAGTGCCTATTGCACACTTACCTTGGGGTAGAGGAACCAGTTCCCACACTTGCTGTTTTTGAAATTGAAGAAGCTCAAGCTGCATGGCTTCAACCCATCCATTGTCCCTTAAGGCCACATGATAATTCTTTGGCTCTTGCTGACTGATGAAGAGAGCATAGAGACAGAAATTGGACAATTGACTTCTTGTTGAAACACCAGCATTAATGTCACCAATGATCTGGGATATGGGAGATTCTTCAATTCTTGATATGCAATAATATCTGTGCAAGTGTTTGTAGGAGATTCAGCAGCAACAGATGTTGATTCAGACTCTTGAAACCTAGACTGAGATGGCAGTTCAAATGAAGTAGAGGATTCAGAGATTTCATCAGCATTTGTTGTGGATGGAGCTGCTGAGGCTACAGGAACATCAAGTGTAGTAGAAACAGGCAGATGATCACTACAACTTGCATTTGTATCATCAGATGGAGAGGATGGAACTTCAGAAACAACAACAGGTGGAGGCTGGCTATATGGAACATTTGCAGTATGTCCAAGTCAAACATCTCAACAGGGTTTTGAGGAATCTTGTCTTTTGGAGATTCATTAAACTTGACATGCAAAGTTTCTTCAACAATCTTTGTTCTGCAATTGAAAACTCTGTATGCCTTGCAAGTAGATGAATACCCAACAAAATACCCTGCATCCACCTTAGATTCAAACTTCTGAAGTATCTTCTTTGTGTTAAGAATATAACATGGACACCCAAATGCTCTAAAGAATGAAATCAAAGGAGCCAAATGATGTAAGAGCTCATAAGGAGTCTTCATCAACCTCTGATTCACTAATATACTATTCTGAACATAGCAAGCTGTGTTGACAGCTTCAGCCCAAAAGGTTAGTGGCAAACCTGAGTCAGCCAACATTGTCCTTGCGGCTTCAATAAGGGTCCTGTTCTTTCTCTCCACCACTCCATTTTGCTCTGGAGTTCTTTGAATACTATATTGTCTTTTGATTCCCTTAGACAAATAGAATTCATCAAGAGTGTGATTCCTAAACTCTGTCCCATTATCACTTCTCACACATTTGACTGGAAGTGAATGTTGCTTTTCCACATGTAACACAAAATATATGATACTTTGAGCAGCCTCATCCTTGGAATGCAAGAAGAAAGTCCATACATATCTGGAATAATCATCCACAATTACCAGACAGTACTTTTTCTTTGCCATGCTCATTACTCTCACAGGACCAAAGAGATCCATATAGTTAATTGCAAGCAGGCAGTGGACTTGGTTCTTCTATAGGAGGGAATGAAGCTTTGTGTTGCTTTCCTTTTAAGCAAGCTGGACAGTTATCATCACACTTGAACTCCTTCAATGGCAAACCTCTCACTAAACCATGATGAATGAGCTGATTCATGTTCTTAAGATTCACATGACCAAGCCTTCTATGCCATAGTTCAGATTCTTGAGGAGAGGCTTTGGAGAACGACATGGATGGCCTTTTAGATCAATTTTCTTTGATAGATCTAAAGCATATACTCTTCCAATCCTGTTGGCCTTCAGGAGAGTATATTCATCCAATATCTTGTCAATCTTGTGCAAAACTTTGGAAGACAGAATCCTACAGTTTTGACTTGTGAAAAGTGCAACATGCCCTTTATCACACATTTGACTGACACTCAAAAGATTGTATTTGAGGTTCTCCACATGGTTAACATCATCAAATCTTATCTCCCCATTTGAGACAAAACCTTTCCCAATGATGTAACCCTTGGCATCATTTCCAAAAGAAACAAATCCCTTCTTCCTTTGGGAATAGTCATGAAGAAGAGAGCTGCTCCCTGTCATATGCATGGATCCTCCACTGTCCACATACCAGATGCTTCTTTGGCATGTTGAAGAACCCTGCATTTATCACAAACATTAGTTAGCCTTTGAGACCCAAACCTTTTTGGTTTTGGGTCTGTTTTCATCAACAGATGTTAAACTAACAGATTGTGCATGATTAACAGCTTTTGAAGATGTAGATGGTGCTGAAAAGGATTCCTTGGATTTTGGCTTAGGTGTCCTTTTCAGTGGTTTAATCACAGAAACATCTAATTGGTTAACTCTCCCCAATAGATGTTGAACCATCATCACAAGTTTTGTCTGATTGGTTGTAGAGTTTTCAACTCAGTTGACACATCAGTACTTGTAGATGATTTGTTCTTGTGATTCACTACATCCTTCTTTTGAAAAGACACAGACTTAGTCTGAGTTTTTAATATTCCCTGAGGAATAATTTCAGCTGTTGTTTGACAAACCCCTTCCTTCTTTGTGACTTTTTGAGAAAGCTTAGGTTTATCAGAATGAGATGATTGTGGTACAAACTTGGTTTGAAATTCATTTTCATTTTATGCATTTCTTCTTAATGATTTTCTCTTTATTGAATTTTAAACCCTTGTTATACCAGCATTCATCAGTAAGATGATTAACAAACCACATATTTCACATGGCTTTCTTTTCATCTTTTCTTGATCAACTGCTGATTGATGAAACTACTGAAGCTTTGTTCTTCAGTACTTTCTTCCTTTCAGTACTTTTGGGAAGTACTGAAGGATTTTCAACAACTGAAGATTTCTTCTTCAGAGGTTTTCTATCAGTACTTTTTAGAATCCTGATAGATTCTTCAGCAGTTGTCATGGAATGCTTGTTTTCCTCTGATTTGAAATGCTCTTCAGGTGTTGTGTTTTGCCCTTCAGTACTTTGAGTACCTTGTGGAACAACACCTGAATTTCTCAGCCTCTTCTGATCAAGTGTTTCGAAGCAGTGGGACCATCAGTAATTTGATTAACTGAGGTACTCACACTATCTTCATCCTCAGATTTTGAATTATCATTTGAGGATGAAACACCTGATGATGTGGTTTGGGAATGACAGTCAACCTCAGATTTTACTTCTAACTTGGGAGTAAAATCTGTGGGAGGTATGGTATGATTATACCCAATCCCAAACTTCACATTGGAAGCAGTTTGCTTACTGAGAAGCATTTCAAATTCCTTGCATGATGTTACCCAGCGTTCACAATCAACTTGGGTAGCTGCAAGTGTTTCTTTGAGATTCTTGTGATTTTCTAGAATGACCTCTACCTTTGCTTTTTCATCAGTAATTTGACACTTAAGTTTATAAATCTCCTCATCCTTCTCTTTTAAAACAGACTCAAACTCAGCTTTTCTTTTGGAAATTGCTTTTTCTAGGTCAAGGTTTTGATTAATTAAAGCTACATTTGCTTCCCTAATAGAAACAAAAGCAGCTATGCATGATTCAGAACATAACTTGGCCTTAGCCTCAAAGGATACCTGTGGTACCTGTGATGATGAAGGATTTTCATCAGTAGATTCCAGGGCCATTAAAGCAAGGTTTCCAAAAGGGTTTCCACCACCATGTTGACCAGCACCAGCAAATTGTTCAGAATAACCAGAGACATCATCTGGTAACTGCTCCAGTCAACAACCTCAGGGGTGAAAAAGCTCTGATGAGATTGAGATTGAGATTGCTGATTTGTTTGAGATGGCTGAGGATCAGGTAGAGCATGTGGTTGTTGAGCCATGGGTACAGAAACTTGACCAGACTGAGGCATGTAAAACATGGATAAGGATATGCATTGGGCTTTGAGGGACAAAGTATGCAGGAGATGATTGATGTTGTGAATGATGATCAGAACTGGTAGAATGTTGCCCTTTGGATTGTGAGCTATTGCTTGGAAAAGTCACAAAGGGTGCAGATGAGTTAGATCCAGATGATCTACACTCTCTAGCAAAATGTCCAAGTCTATGGCACTTGTGACATCTCAACTTACTCTTGTCAAAACCAACCTTGGTTTTGCCAGAGAGACCAGGGAATTTTCTACCTGTTCTTTTATAAAACTTTTGAGATCTGATATTGATCAATGCCATTTGGCTCAGAATATCCATCTCTTCTCCTCCAGATCATCATCAGCAATTCCTTTCAAATCATCCATCATAAAACACAAATTATCAACATTAAAACCTGAGTTTCTCTCAACTCCAACAAAAGCATGATTTCCACTGTTTGAAGAGAAATCAATATGCTCATCATATGAACTTTCAGATGAAGCATATTCAGACTCATGACCAACCAGAGCAGTGTTACCTGGTACAAAGTCATCAGTGAGCTTTCCAGATGAAGATAGTTTCTTTTTCTGTTCTATCTCTCTCTCAAATGTTAAGAGTTTCCCATGAAGTTGGGTGAGAGATAGAGTATCCAGATTTGCACTAGAGCGTAGGACAATGGTGTAAGTGTCCCATCTCTCAGGCAGGGATCTGAGGAATCTGTTATTCATCTGGCTGTTTGTGTATTCATGTTGAACCATTTTAGCTCAGAGATCAAACATGAAAACCGCTCAAACTGTTGAGTCAATGTCTCACCCTTCCTATGAGAGAATGTCTCATATTGCTGGGCAAGGATTTCTCTGTTGTTTGCTAAGACCTCATCAGTTCCTCCAAATTGTTCCTTCAGAGCAACCCAAGATCATAAGCAGTTTCATGATGCATAAGCCCAGAGTAGATTTCATTAGGCAGTGCCATGGCCAGAATTCCATGGGCTTTAGCATCAATCTCAAACAGTTTTAAATCCTCATCAGAATATTGTTCCTTCTTCTTAGGAACCATCTCATTGGTTTCAGGATTACTCACCATAGGCTTGTATGGTCCATGAACCACAGACTTCCAACAACCTGAACTGTTAACAGACAGGTGATGGAGCATTCGGCGTTGCCATATGTTATACTCACTCCTAACAAGCATCGGAGGCTTAGTTGAGGAGCCAGTATTGTGAGGATCATTGATTGAAGTAGTCATTTTCACTAATTCAATCAAATTCAATGAGATTAAAATCAGTCTAGTTTGAAAACTCAACAACACATTTGAAAAAACAATTAGAATCTCAATTAATTAACCGGAAGCAACAGAAAATCAATCTCTATAATCAATTCTTGCAAAAATGCTAATTCGATCAAACCTTACTATCAAAAGAGCAGTTTCAATGATCAATTGTTAGATCGATCAATGATTAACCAGCTCTGATACCATTTGATAGGATCGGATCAATTAGATTTGAATTTTGCAGCGGAATATACAAAATAAGATCGAATTCAAGCAAGAAAGTAATGAATATGCAAACACACAATCACAATTAAAGAGAGAATATTTCTGTTAAAGGAATGTTTTCATTCACGCGTAATGCTTCGGTTACAATACAACTAGGTCAACATCCCTTATATAGAGGAATGTGACGTCTGCTGATGTCACTTGATAGTGACATCTAACAGAATTTTACAAACAACTGAAATAATGCAAACTACTGAAATGTTCTCAACAACTGATCACATCTCAGAGAATGCTAAGTACAAATACATAAAACTACTGACTTAAACTACTGAAACATAAACTACTGAAAGTAAATTACAAGTACTGAAAAGTAAAACCATCACAACTACTGAAGTTAACAACTTCAGCTGTTGTAACAACTACTGATCACTCTGGTCTTCAGTCTTTGTCTTCAGTACTTCACTTTCAGACTTTGTCTTCAGTTCTTTACTTTCAGACTTTGTCTTCAGACCTTTGTAATCAGCTGATGTCTTCAGCTGTTGTGATCTCTTCATCAGTTGTAATGTCTGTGGGACTTAGAGGTTTTTCTGATCAGGCTCATTGGTTCTTTTGGTGCCCACAGTTTCCTACATATGTTCAACACATGCTCAAACTGTGAATGGGCTCACAGTTTGGGAAACAGATAATATTCTTAAATTGGGACGATGAAGCCATCTTTAAAATCATGAGAATCAAACTGTAGGCTTCTCAGGGATGAAAACAGTCCTTGTCCCCAAATGTTAGAGCTCATTCTCAGGTGACAACTAGCAACACAAGCTAGTGTTGAACCCAACTTCTACCTCTTTACCACTAAAAAGGCCTCAAGTAACCCTCCCTACCAAAGAAAATCCAAACGAACCCCTGCTCAGCTATTGGTCGTGCAGGTCCCCATATACTCACCTTTAAGGAGGAGTGGACACTAGAGATCCCATTTCCCCTGAGGAGCAAAACACTCCATCTCTTAACTATCAGGGCTGAGGTTCCTCATGCTCACCCTGATGAGCTCACAAGCCCAACAGCCTTAGCCTTCACTCTGAGTCTCCTACACTCAGTGAACAACCTTTAGGGGACATTTACCACCCAGCCTTTAGACTGAATCAACCATTCCCAACCTATCCTTCATACTGATGAAGACTTAGGATCAATGAGTACCATGAGTCTCTCCTCTCTTACCTACTCAAAGAGAGATGAGTACTCCTGATCTCTTCAGTCTAGCCCACATCAGTCACCCATAAATGAGGTGGACACTTCTGAACCTGTTCAGGATGCCATATGGAAGAGGCTCTACTTCTGCCAGTGAAACATCATTAAGACCTCAACCATGGCAACTCAGCCCACTGACATCTCAACTGAGATTGCTAGTGAGAGAAGAGAAAAACCACCAGCCAAGAACCTCAAGCTGGTGGTGAGAGAGAGGACTTTGGTCCAATCATCTCTCCCCCCATGATTCTTCTGATGAAAAGAGGGGAATCTGAGACTAATGTGCACAAATTGTCAAAACATGCACTTACCTAGCTCAAAGGTCATTCCCTTGAATCTCAGGTGACACCTTACACAACAGGGTCAATGATCACAACTTCAGATTTCATATCTTAAGGAAAAACTAGCTGGGAGACCTTTAAGAAGAGCTAACCAGGAACACAAGAACCTGTGGATGTGATTGATTTATCCTCCAGCTCACCAATGCAATGGGTGATTCTACCAAAAAGGGGAGAAAGTTCGTACAACCACAGAACCTGGGAGTTCTTCACAGAGAATGGACATAGAGACTCACCACCTTACTTGCAATTGTGCATTCTCAGCAACTTCCTCAAGTTCACATTAATGTGGACTCTAAGACTCTATCTCAGGATCTCTTTGAGGAAGGTATACCAAGGCTTTGTCATCCCCACCTCAAGGAACTTCAAACTACATCATAAGGTGGATGATGATTCTGATAGAAGAGCGCTTATTCTTCACAGAGTTCAAGGGCAACAAGAAGTATTTGACTTTTCAAACTTGAACTTCTATGAAGGCTTGGATCAGTCAAATGCCACTTGTCAATCCAAGCAACTCAGAAAGCTGACAGATTGGCTCAAAGAATCCAAGACAGGATCACTGCAGAGTCACTGAAGAAGGAGACTTAGGCAATCAGGACTTGCATCGGTCAACTGATGTTAAGGTGGACCCGAAGTTTAGTTTCATAGGGGAAACCTTGACTGAAGGCCTAGTGGAGAACTCTGAGAACCCTGTCTCATCATCATTAACTGCTGCAGAGATTGACATCCTCTGAGACACCTGCTGGTGAAGTGTTTCCAGCCTCTCTCTAGCCAGACATGGATCCTACACCAAGCAATGAAGGCCAAACTCTATCCACCCTGATCACTAAGGTCTGTGGGTGACCAAGGGAAAAGGATTTGACTCTGAGGAAATTGAGGAGGAAGAGAGAGAGAGGAAGAGGAAGCTATGGGAGAAGTTCATCTGGGTCTTCAAGGTTTTATGCAATCTGCATCAGGGCTGCTGTTGGACCAAAAGAACCAATGAGCCGGATCAGAAAAACCTTTAAGTCCCACAGACGTCACAACAACTACTGAAGTCCACAACAGCTGAAGAGAACACCTGAAGACAAAGTCTGAAGACAAGTACTGAAGACAAAGTCTGAAGACAAGTGCTGAAGACAAAGTCTGAAGACAAGTGCTGAAGACAAAGTCTGAAGACACAAGTGCTGAAGACAAAGTCTGAAGACACAAGTGCTGAAGACAAAGTCTGAAGACACAAGTGCTGAAGACCAAGTATCAGATGTTGTCATAACAGCTGAAGAGGACTTCTTCAGTAGTTGTGACGGTTTACTTTCAGTAGTTTATGTTTTCTCTTTTCAGTAGTTTTGTAAAACGACTGAAGAGTTTGTTCTTCAGTCGTTGTAGTTTCAGTAGTTTCTTATCAGTAGTTTTATATTTTGTACTTAGCACTCTGATATGTTCTCAGTAGTTGTGAACATTTCAGTAGTTTGTTAAGTGTTAGTTATTTTTGTAATAGATCTGCCAGTTGTCACTATCCCGTGATAACAGCAGTGATTGCACTCTATATAAGGAGTGTCAACCTTATTGTAATGTGTGAATGATTGAGCAAAATATTGGCATAATTGAAACATTCCTTAACACAGAAATATATTCTCTCGTATTTGTTTACAAATATCAAATTCTTGCTACAATTTGTCTAATTCTTGATCTTATTCCGCTGCATTACTCTCTAATCCATCGAACTTGTGATCACTGATCCTGACAAATGGTATCAGAGCTGGTTAATCATTGATCGATCTAATAATTGATCATTGAAACTGCTCTTCAAGATCCAAGTTTGATTGAATTAGCATTTTTTTGCAAGAAACGGTTATAGAGATTGAATTTTCTGTGTTTTTGGTCATTCATCCTGAGATTTATTCTTGGTTTTCATTGAGTCTGTTGTGGTCTGTGTCAAATCTTTTAAAAGCTTGAATTAAATTGTTTTTGGACCTAAAATGACTACTCCTTCCAATGATCCTCACAATACTGGTTCCTCAACCAAGCCTCCAATGCTGGTTAGGAATGAGTATAACATATGGCAACGACGTATGCTCCATCACCTGTCTGTTAACAGCTCAGGTTGTTGGACATCAGTGGTACATGGTCCACACAAGCCTATGGTGAATAACCCGGAAACCAATCAAATGGTTCCGAAGAGGAAGGATCAATACTCAGATGAGGATAAGAAATTGTTTGAGATTGATGCAAAAGCCCATGGAATTCTGGCCATGGCACTACCCAATGAAATCTATTCTGGGCTAATGCATTATGAATCTGCCCATGACCTCTGGAATGCCTTGAAAGAACAATTTGGAGGAACAGATGAGGTCTTGGCAAATAATAGAGAGATCCTTGCCCAACAATATGAGACATTCTCTCATAGGAAGGGTGAGACACTGACTCAACAGTTTGAGCGGTTCTCTTGTTTGATCTCTGAATTAAAAATGGTCAAACATGAGTACACCAATATCCAGATGAATAACAGATTTCTCAGATCACTGCCTGAGAGATGGGACACATATACTATTGTCCTACGCTCCAGTGCAAATTTGGACAAACTATCTCTCACCCAACTCCATGGGAAATTGCTCACATTTGAGAGAGAGATAGAACAAAAAAGAAAACTGTCTTCATCTGGTAAGCTCACTGAAGACTTTGTACCAGGCAACACTGCCTTGGTTAGTCATGAGTCAGAATATGCTTCATCTGAATGCCAGTATGATGAGCATATTGATTTCTCTTCAAACATTTCTGATTCTGCATTTGTGAGTGTTGATAGTCAATTTACTGGGTGTAATAATGACAATCTATGCTTCATCATGGATGATCTCAAGGGGATTGCTGATGATGACTTAGAAGAGATGGATATTTTGAGCCAAATGGCCTTGATAAATATCAGATCTCAGAAGTTCTACAAAAGAACTGGAAGAAAGTTCCCAGGACTCTCTGGCAAAACCAAAGTTGGTTTTGACAAGAGTAAGTTGAGGTGTCACAAATGCCAAAGGCTTGGACACTTTGCTAGAGAATGTAGATCATCTGGATCTAATTCCTCTGCACCTTTTGTGACTTTCCCTGGCAATAGTCAACAAAACAAAGGGCAACATCCTGTCAATTCTAGTCATCATTCTCAACCACAATCTCCTGCATATTTTGTTCCTCAGGGTCAAATGCCATACCCTTACCCTTGTTATTACATGCCACAAACCAGTCAAGTTCAAGCTCCTATGGTACCACAACCTCATGCACTACCAGAACCTCAACCATCTCATCAACCTCCTCAACCTCAACAACATAGCTTCTTCACCCCTGGAGTTGTTGACTGGAGCAGTTTGCCAGATGACATGTCTGGTCATGAACAACTGTTCACAGGTGCTGATCAACATGGTGGTGACAGTCCTTTTGGGAATCTGCACTTATGGCTCTGGAGTCTACTGAGGGTTCCTGCTCAAATGCATCATCTTCACAGGTAACTCAGGTATCTTCAGAGGCTAAAGCCAAGTTATGTTCTGAATCATGCATAGCTGCCTTTGTCTCTATTAGAGAGGCAAATGTAGCATTAATAAATCAAAAACTTGAGTTTGAGAAAACCATTTCCAAAAGAAAAGCTGAGTATGAGTCTGCTCTTAATAGTAAAAGTGATGAGATTTATAAGCTTAAATGTCAATTAAATGATGAAAAGGCTAAGCTAGAGGTTATTCTGGAAGACCAGAGAAGTCTCAAAGAAACCCTTGCAGTCACCCAAGTAGAGTGTGATCGATGGGTACAATCATGCAAAGGTTTTGAAATGCTTCTTAGTAAGCAATCAGCTTCCAATGTGAAGTTTGGCATTGGTTATAATCACACTGCTCCTCCTACAGATTTTGCTTCAAGAGCAGAAGTGAAATCTGATGGAGAAAGCAATAACCAATCCACCTCATCATGTGATTCACTTTTTGATAGAGCATCATCAAAAGTAGAAGTCAGCACTAAGCCCTCTCAGAACCAATCAGCTGATGTTGATGGTTCCATTGCTGACACTCACATGATCAAAGAGTTGATCAACTCAGGAGTTAATTCTGAAAGTCCTGAAAGGACTGGAGAGCAAGATTTAACACCTGAAGTTCAAACTCCAACTACTGAAGAGAAGAAAACTGTCAGTAGAAAGAGTTTGAAGACTACTAAAGAGGAAGTCAAGAAAGCAAATAATGCTTTCAAAGTACTGAAGAGCAAGTCTTCAGTAGTTTCATCCTCTTTAGTTGATGATCAACATAAGATGAAGAAGAAACCATGTGAAGTATGTGGTTTGTTTAATCATCTTACAGATGATTGTTGGTACAAAAGAGGATCCAAACTCAAACATAAAGAGGAAATTAAAGAGAAAATGGTAAAATGAAAACTGAGTTTGAAGCCACATTTGTACCAGCAACATCAAATCCTGTAACCCTTAAGTCCAAAAAGAAATCCAAAAAGGAAGGGGTTAAACAGGTAACAGCTGAGATTGCTCAAAAGAAGAAGGTGCAACATAGGAACTTATCAAACTCCAATGCCAATGTGTCTGAAGAGCTGAAAGCTTTATCACAAAATCAGACACAGCTGGTTATGATGGTTCAACATCTATTGGGAAGAGTTAACCAATTAGATGTTCCTATGTTGAAACCACAGAAAAGGAGGTCCAAGCCAAAGGATTCCTCTTCTTCACCATCTTCTTCCTCTCAGGCTGTTGTTTCCAACAAACCTGTTAGTTTACCATCTGTTGATGTGAACAGGCCCAAAACCAAAAAGGTTTGGGTCTCAAAATCTAACTAATTTGTTTTGTTTTGCAGGGTTCTTCAACATGCCACAGAGGCATCTGGTATGTAGACAGTGGAGGATCCATGCATATGACAGGAAACAGATCACTTCTTAATGACTACTCTCAAGGAAGGAAGGGGTTTGTGTCTTTTGGCAATGATGCAAAGGGTTACATCATCGGCAAAGGCTTTGTTTCCAATGGGGAAATAAAGTTTGATGATGTTAACCATGTGGAAAATCTCAAGTACAACCTCTTGAGTGTCAGTCAAATGTGTGACAAAGGCCATGTTGCTCTTTTCACCAGTCAGAACTGTCGGATTCTGTCATCCAAAGTTCTAAGTTTGATTGATAAGGTGTTGGATGAATACACTCTCCTTAAGGCCAACAGGACAGGAAGAGTGTATGCCTTAGATCTTTCCAAGAAAATAGATCTCAAAGGCCATCCTTGCCTATTTTCCAAGGCTTCCCCTCAAGAATCTACTCTATGGCATAGAAGGCTGGGTCATGTTAATCTCAAAAACATAAATCAGCTGATAAACCATGGTTTAGTAAGGGGATTGCCTATGAAGGAGTTCAAATGTGAAGATGACTGCACTGCTTGTTTAAAAGGAAAACAGCACAAAGCTTCATTTCCCTCCATAGAAGAACCTAAGTCCAATGCCTGCTTACAGCTTCTTCACATGGATCTCTTTGGTCCTGTGAGAGTGATGAGTATGGCTAAGAAGAAATACTGTCTGGTAATTGTGGATGATTACTCCAGATTTGTATGGACTTTCTTCTTGCATTCAAAGGATGAGGCAGCTCAGAAGATTATCAACTTTGTGTTGTATGTTGAGAAGCAGTATTCCCTCTCAGTCAAGTGTATTAGAAGTGATAATGGAACAGAATTTAGAAACAATACACTTGATGAGTTCTACCTCTCAAAGGGAATCAAGAGGCATTTTAGCATTCCAAGAACTCCTGAACAAAATGGAGTAGTGGAGAGAAAGAACAGGACCCTTATTGAAGCTGCAAGGTCCATGTTGGCTGATTCTGGACTGCCAATGACTTTTTGGGCTGAAGCTGTCAATACAGCTTGCTATGTACAAAATAGAGCTCTAGTAAATAAGAGGTTGATGAAAACTCCATATGAAGTTCTTCATCATTTGGCCCCTCTAATTTCATTCTTCAGAGCTTTTGGATGTCCTTGTTTCATTCTCAACACACGGGATCAACTCCAAAAATTTGATTCTAAGGTGGATGCAGGGTACTTTGTTGGTTATTCATCAACTTGCAAAGCATACAGAGTCTTCAACTGTAGAACAAAGATGGTTGAAGAGACTCTACATGTTAAGTTTAATGAATCTCCAAAGGACAAGATTCCACAAAGCCCTGTGGAGATATTTGATTTGGACATACTGCAATATGTTCCTTATCAAACTCCTGCTGTTGCTCCTGTCAACAGTTCACCACCTGGTGGTACTGCTGGTGCTGATGATGATGATGATAGTAGTACTCACCTCTTCAAGTTTAGTGATCAACTGCCTGATTCAGCTAGACCTGATGTTCCTGTAGCTCCAGCAGCACAATCCACAACAAATGCTGATGAGATTTCTACAACTTCAACTTCCTTTGAATTACCATCTACTGATTGGTTTCAAGGAAATGCTTCACCATCACCATCTGTTGCTGCTGAGCCTGCTACAAACACTTGCACTGATCTCATTGTGTACCAAGATCTGAAGAATCACCCTATGTCTCAAATCATTGGTGATATCACTGCTGGGGTATCAACAAGAAGTCAATTGTCAAATTTCTGCTTCTATGCTCTCTTCATCAGTCAGCAAGAGCCAAAGAATTATCACATTGCTTTAAAGGACAATGGATGGGTTGATGCCATGCAGCTTGAGCTTCTTCAGTTCAAGAAACAGCAAGTGTGGGAACTGGTTCCTCTACCTCCAGGTAAGTGTGCAATAGGCACTAAATGGGTGTTTAGGAACAAAACTGATGAAAATGGGCTTATTGTTAAGAACAAGGCCAGACTGGTTGTTCAGGGGTTTGCACAAGAAGAAGGTATTGATTATGATGAAACCTTTGCCCCTGTAGCCAGACTGGAAGCAATTCGATTGTTTTTAGCTTATGCTGCTTATCAAAATCTTAAAGTTTTTCAAATGGATGTCAAAAGTGCATTTTTGTATGGGAAAATTAAAGAAGAGTTTATGTATGTCAACCACCAGGTTTTGAGGACAATAAACATCCTAATTGGGTGTATAAGCTTGATAAGGCTCTTTATGGGTTGAAACAAGCTCCTAGAGCCTGGTATGAGACATTATCAAACTTTCTTCTGGAAAATAATTTCACTAGAGGCTCCATAGATAAAACTTTATTCATTAAGAAAGCTGGGCAGCATAATCTACTTGTTCAAATTTATGTAGATGATATTATTTTTGCATCCTCTGATCCACAGTTGTGTGATGCCTTTACAAAGTTGATGCAACAAAAGTTTGAAATGAGTGCCATGGGAGAATTACAATTCTTTCTGGGTTTGCAAATCAAACAAAAGGCTGATGGAATTTTCATTCATCAGTCCAAATACACAAAAAATCTTTTGAAAAATTTGATTTACAAAACTGTAAGCCCTGTTCTACTCCCATGTGCAACACCACACAACTGGATACAGATCAGAAAGGTAAAGTGGTTGATGAAACACTTTACAGATGTATGATTGGGTCCTTGATGTACTTAACAGCTTCTAGACCAGATATTATGTTTGCTACATGTGTTTGTGCTAGATTTCAGGCTGCACCTAAGGAGTCTCATTTGATTGCAGTCAAGAGGATCTTTAGATATCTGCAAGGCACTCCATCTCTAGGTTTATGGTATTCTACTAGACATTCTGGTAAATTAGTTGCTTTTTCTGACAGTGACTATGCAGGGTGTAAGTTGACCAGGAAATCAACTTCTGGTGGATGTCAATTCCTAGGCAACTGTTTGATTTCTTGGCAGAGTAAGAAACAAACCTCAGTTGCTACATCAACTGCTGAAGCCGAGTACATTGCTGCTGCAAGCTGTACATCTCAGGTACTATGGCTTCAAAACCAATTATTGGATTATGGCATAACAGAGACTAAGACTCCATTGTTAATGGACAGCTCTTCAGCTCTTTGTATTGTCAAGAATCCTGTTCAGCACTCTAGGACTAAACATATTGAAATCAGACACCATTTTATTAGAGATTGTTTTGAAAAAGGTCTGATTGATCCAAAATTTGTTCCTAGTGCTGATGAGCTTGCAGACATTTTTACTAAGCCTTTGGATAGTTCAACTTTCCACAACCTGGTGTTAAGGCTTGGTATGCTGCAGCTAGAATAAGTGACAACTACTGATGATCTCAGTAATAAGTACTGATGATCATTGGTAACCATGTCACATATAAGTACTGATGAGTTCCTTTACCCTCAGTAGTTTTTATAACTACTGAAGGCTACATGCCTCACAAGTACTGAAGTACTTTATTTGTTAACAGCTGATGTAGTTACAACAGCTGATGAAATCACAACAGCTGATGTAGCTATAACTACTGATGTCAGAAATACAGATAAGTACTGATGATCAATGAAACCTCTGAAACTCAGATTTAAGTCTGATGAGTGTGGAGGTCAGACTGAAACAGCTGAAAGGCTATGAATTGACGAAAACAGCTGATGAGTAATTTCTCTTCAGTTGTTTCTACAACTGCTGTTTCAAACAACTGAAGCCAAACCTATGTCTTCAGTAGTTTACAACTACTGAAGACTAACACCAAGTCTTCAGCTGTTTACAATAACTGATGACAAAACCACTGTCTTCAGTAGTTTTACAACTACTGATGACAAACACCATGTCCTCAGTTGTTTCACCACCTGAAGTCAAAACTGTCTTCAGTAGTTTTATAACTACTGATGACTAAATCAGAGACTTCAGCTGTTTCAACGTCTGCATGTTAAAACCAAGTCTTCAGTTGTTTTATAACAACTGATGATCACACCAATACGGTCAGTCATTTCAAACCTCTGAAAGTTAATACCACATCATCAGTAGTTTCAACAAATGATGACTAACACCAAAACCTTCAGTCGTTTTCTCCTACCCTTTAAATACCTTATCCCACCTTCAGAGTTTTTCTCACCTCTCTTCTCAAACCTAACGTTCAAAACCCTGTAACCTCTCTTCATCAATGGCGACCATGCAACTAAAACCACGACACAACTGTGTCGCTCATCTCACAAAATCGCCATACTGGACCAAGTTTCACAACGCCATTGATTTAATGGTCCAGTCACCTTACCAAACAGCTTTTCTGTTAAACCCCACCATATATGCCGAATCTCTTAGCCAATTCTGGACAAACGTCACTCTTGTCTCTGAGGAGAATGACACAGAGTCTCTTCAATCGTTTGTCCATAGCCAAAAAGTGGTCATTACTCCAACATTCTTCGCCAAACCCTCAATCTGGATGATGCCGCTTTCCCAACTGGTTATCCAAAGGGCACAACAGATCTATCATTTGCCCACCATGGATACGAAGGTAACCTGAGTGCCTCTACCATATTGAAGAAACATTTCCAAGATGCCGAACGTCTCATCTTTCATATGGTAAATGTCTGCCTTGCCCCCAAGACTTCATCATGGGATCAAATGTCCACAAGGTGGCAACAGGTAATGTACTCCATCCTTGAGCAACAACCTTTAAATTTTTCTGAAATACTATTTTTAGAGCTCAAGGATATGGCCCAAAAACAACTTGCTAACCGTTGGATATTATATCCTCGGTTCATAATGGCCATAATTGAAAACCAGCTTCAAGCTGAGGGACTTGTTGGCCTGGGAGTCCCTGCTATGGCTGTATTGCCTGAAGTATACTCCCGGCACAACTCTGACCAATCACTCAAAATGGCTGCCAAGCTGCGCAAACCCACGCAGCTGGAACCCACAGCCACCACCACAAGATCCAGAGTCCCCACCAAACCAAAAACCAAACGCCCCAAAACAGCTATTCAGGGAGATGAGTCCCCTGAAGATGCTCCTGTACCACCAAGACAGGATATACTTGCTGGTGTAAACCCCCCAGTAGTATCAGAGACTTCTACCAGCCACAGCCGCTCAGGATTCCTCTCAAAAGGAGCCTGCAGCAACCAAAGAAGGGGTACCCACTAATCTGGAATCTTCCTCATTTGAGGAGATTGCCATTGAAAAGCACCATTCTCCCCAGGTGCATACTGATTTTTACCTATCTCCCCATGAAAACGCCCCCCAAAGTCCAACCATTATAATTGCAAATGTGCTGACTCAGCTGCATGCCTCTCCTCCTCCCCAACAACCACCAAAGGGGAAAACCATAGCCATTCAGGAAGAGGATCAACATGCTTCTGACAACCCACAACACCGGGGTTTAAATGTTTTGTCTCCTGGTGTAGATAAGGAGATCAGAATATCTGATGAGGCTGCCACCTCTTCTGAATCAGCACATGATCAGACTGAGGCTGGTAACATTGCTAAGACCTCATCAGAGGCAACAGCTGATGAAGGACATCGTCCTGAGGCTGGAAGTCCCCAGTTCCAAGAAAAAGGGGCACATGCTACAACTGGTCTACACCCAGGGCATGTACATCCTGCTACAAGCAGGAGGTCAGGTGATTCAGCATCTGCTGATGATGACCTGGGCTTCTTTTATGATGTTCTGGCCCAGAACACAATTCTTGAGGAAGAAGTCAGTAGACTACAAAGACTACTTGACCAATTCTCTCAAGAAGCAAGTCCATCTGCCACCAATATAAACCTACAGATGGCACCTTCACCTGAAGGTCTCCCAAACACTCAGCTACTCAAAACTTCCAACCCACCAGCCTCTACTTCTGGCACTGCTTCTCAGGGACAGAACCCCTCTGAGCAAACAGCTGCTATCTTCCAGCAATCCCTACCTCTCATCACCCCAATGATCACAGACATTGTGATCAAAACCATGGATGAGAGGCTTCCCTCAATAATAAACCCCTGGTGGAGGAGATTGTGAGCACAAGGCTTTCTACTACTCAAACCCTTGCAACCAATGCAACCAAAAAGGGGGAGAGTCAGTTAGTGAAAGCAAAGGGGAAGAGCATACTGAAAGAACAGGAGACTGAGAAGGAAGAGGAGGTTGTGAAGGAGACTGAGAAGGAAGAGGAGTTTGTGAAGGGAGCTGACATTGATCAAGTGGGTGAAAGTCATAAAGACTTTCATATCACATATAAGAAGAGGAAGGTTGAAGGAAAAGAAAAGGAACTCAAACTTGATGAGATGATCAAAATGGCAGATGCTACACATAGTAAATCAATGGACTCCATTATTGATCAACTGTATAGACAAGGGTTCGATACTGCACAACTTGAATCAGAGATTAGAAGACTTGAAGTTGAAGAAATTAACTCAAGATGTGCAAGTTATGATGCATTAGAAAGAGAAAGACTGGAGATCATGATCAGATTCATTGCAAAGTACCTTGGGAGATCATTGATCGAGATTAAGTCACGGACCAGGGACAGTATCTTGGCAATAACCACCAAGATCTGTACGTCTGAAGCATACACTAAGGGACTGGTGATTGAAGCACTAAATGAGGCAGGTGCTGGGAACAGAAATGAACTAGCAAAACACTCCAAAGCCTCACTCACTATGTCACACCCCAACCTTGACGGCGGAAGCGTCGAGATGTGAGGGTTACGATTGTTCATAGCCACATAACGCTATTTATTAGTCCCAATTATATTATTCATAAGTTTCATTAATAACATTACAAACAAATGTTTCAACAAAGAATACAACATATACAAATGTTACAAATAACATAATCATCCATTTTATTACTAGGTCCAATCCTAGATGCAATAAGCTTCAAAGAGTAGAACATAAACTTGGGGTACACCTGAAACATGTTAGAAATAAAAGGGTCAACATAAAAATGTTGGTGAGCATTCCATAGTTTTCAATACATAAGTATATAAAAGATGGCAATTCAAGTCATAAGTTAGTGAATAAAGTGATTAGGGATGTTATGAACAATGCAACAATCAAACCTTGACAATAGTTTTACAAGTCTCAAACGTTAAAAGTATATACGATCAGCTAAGTGTACTTGGATCAACCAAGCAGGCTTGTCTTACCCATAGATCTATGACTTCGCTGGGCTAGCAATAGTTAATGATTGTACATATAACGCCATAACATGGTAACCACAAAAGTTCAACTAACCACAACTTTACAAGATGAATTGTCATAGGTTTACAAGTCTCAAATAAGTTTACAAGTGCAATGATAATAAGTTAACATGTTTCACCCCAAAGTGTGAAAATAAGCAAAAAGGGGTATGGAAATACTCACATGAAATAAATAAGACGATAGTAAGAAATTAACGATGCTCCAACGATTCCTTTATACAAGATACCTAACGTATATATATATTCCAAGGTTAAGTTTAAAGGTAAAATTAATGAATAAGTGTGAACTAGGGTTTCAATTGGGAATTTGGGGGTTTGGATAATAAAATAATGAATCGCTTACTTTTAGTTTAATAAAAATGGTATAAACCAATTAAGTCCAGTAATAATTAAAAATATTCAATAATTTAGTTTATTGTTTTTAAATAAAGGTTAAGTATAATGTGTGAAAAGAGATAATTAATTAACTATTTGATATAGAGAATTAATTAAATGCTTATTTAAATGACTTTAGAATTATCTAAAATCATTTTATAAAGTTTTGAACTTTTAAAATTATTTAAAAAAAAACATCTTATAACACATGATTTTAGTAAAAATGAAGTATAATCTATTGTTTTATAGGTTTCAAAAGTTTAAAATAAAAGTTTAGAGAATATCAACTAAATATGATATAACATGATTAAATGGATTAAATATTTATTTAAATGATCATTTATATGATTAAACATATAAGGTATTTGTAATATGTAGGTTTGAAGTGTTTTGAAATAATTCAAGCTTAGACTATAATATATTTGTAATATATAAAAGACTTAATAATGTTTTTTTATAGCCTTTTTATTCTTTAGAAATTTATTAAATTTATGGGTTATAAGTTTATAAAACCTTTTAAAATTAATTTACTAATTTTCGAAATATTTTTGTTAATAAGGTAATTATAATTTTAATCAAACAATATATTAAAACTTTATGTAATAAAAAAAAACCAAAGATAAAAAGGAATGTGGGTACCCGGGATCGAACCCGGGTCCCTTGAGTACAGAGTAAGTGTTGTAACCAGTTGAGCCAGAGCTCAATCTTGTTACAAATCCGGCTGTAAATTTTAAATATATTTATTCCAATAACCCCCAATTTCTCACATGAACCCTAGAATCGATTTCCATTCAATTGAACCCCAAATGATTAATACTAAGGAATAGGATGTTAGGGCTTTTGATGTACACATGAAACCGAATATATGTGAGGATTTAACTACCAGAATGATGAACGATTTGATGTTACAACGTGAAGACCCGAACGCGCCCTCGGTCGATTATGATTCGAGACACAAACATTGATGAAAATCAAATTAACTTCGCGTATAGGTTCCTGGAGTAATTCCGATCAAAAGCCCTCAATCAATTTCGTTTAATGAAGCTCGAAAGATGGATTTTTGTTGAGTTGCAGGTTAGAAGTGAAAGTGATGATCGTAAACGAGGTGTGGGTGTATTGTGAATGAAATTGATGGTTCAGGTAGCTTCTCGAGATCAAAAGGAAGGTTTCCCTTCAATTATCAGGTTTTGATTTTGCCAAATATGCTCGAACGGATCAAAGATTTCAGTCGGTTATTTCGGTTTCGTTTCAAGCGAATTAAACCTCCCTTAATACGTAATCAATTGCCAAATTAGTTCGAAACTTAAGTGCAGAGGTTAAAAACGGTCCGATTTCATTTAACTCCTGTGTTTCGAGTGATTCAATGGCCGCCGGAGATGGTGGCCGGCGGCAAAAGGTCCGATGGGAGGGGGGTTGGTTTGTGTAAAAGAAAGTTACCCCTTTGGTCCCTAGGGTTTAGGTTGTTTGTTATTTCATGCTATAACTCTTAAATTAAGTTTTAGAAATTACAAGATAAACCCTAGACTTATATAACTAATTAAATCAAATAAATTAATTACTAATTTTTAAAAAAAACTTTCATAAGCTTATAACTTGTTATTTTTTTACTAGATAATTTAAATTCCTGGTTACTAATAAAGCCTTATAAGTTTGTTAAAATTTTATTTTATATATATATATTTTTTTAAATTGTAATAAAACGATTTATTCACTTTATAATTTCATGGAAAAGAATGGTTTACAAATCATAAATTATTTCAAATTATTTAGATGCTTAACAAATGTATATTTCATAATAAAAATTGCAAATTTAGTTTATTTGGTCCATTACATTTATAACTTTATAATAGAACTCAAAGATTAGATTTTTAACTTGGAAATAAAAAAAATTGCGGATGTTACAGTCTCCCCTACTTTAAGGAATTTCGTCCCGAATTTGATTACAAGTAGACTAATTTCAAGGACACGTGGAGACTTGGATTTTCATATCACGTTCGCAAGTGGGACTTGGAACGTTTAAAATTCAATGAGTTTAGTTATAATGTTTTACTAAGCTTAAATTTGTTAAATTTCATATTACATGACTTCATGCGTTTCTTGGAAAAGGGTTCAAGATTATAAATTTAAAAATTCAATTGATAGACTTTTACATTTCAAGCGGTTTTAAGACTATGAGGAAGGTTTTATCATGAATGAAACACTAAGTATTAGTGTGATACGAGGCTTGGGGATAAGTTCAAGATGCTTTTGAATGAGATAAAAAATTCATAAGGGCTTCTAAATGAAACATCCTTTACGGGGTTTTGCATATTCGCTTCTTGCTTAATTATATCTTTGAGGTTCAAGGTTGTATTAGCTTAAAGTTGATACGAAAATCTTGTTTGTTTATGATTACGGATTTAATTTAGAATTGAGTGCATCGTTGTAGTAGGTTTTCAAGATAAGAGCGGTTTTGAGAGAAAGATGTTTAGAAAGATTTTCAAGGATCATTGAGAGAAATAAGATAAAGAGTTTAAGACTTAGGAGGACAAAATCAATGAAGAACAAGCCAATGGGTCAGTAATGCACCAAAAGACATCAAGAAGTACAAGGCTATTTGAACATATACCCAGCTACGTCAACAGTTCCTTTATGCCAAGCCATGAATACCAATCGCGGAAATTCATGATCATCTTGTCCACATCGGAATGAATAACAAGTCTTGTGAGTCGTAAACAAGATAGAGATTTAGAGGTTTTCAAAATTAGGAGTTCAAGATTATCAAATATAATGGAAATTGCATTTTTTTAATTATGGGTAAAGAGTTAAACAAGACATCGTCCAGGATCGGATTTGAATTTCAATAATTCAGAATATCGATGATAAAGGAACATAATCGATCTAAGAATTCAAATGTTCCAAGCTCGGAATCAAAATCAACCTAGAGTGATCAGGTCTCCTTTCAAGTTCAGAAATCATGCTTTGGCTTGATAGGTCCAACACTAACATTGGTTCACCCTTCAAGTTACTACATGTTTCCTGCTACTTGATTAAACCTTGGTAAGTTGGAGATCAAGAAATGAGAATAGTCATCAAGGGTGGTTATCACTCCTAACTTGATGGTGTATTCCCAAGGTATGACCGCTAAACTTACCAATTAAAAGTTCGATCCCAACTCCTTGTTGAGGATCCACAGAAATAAAACGAGGTAACTCACCATTAAGGTAAGGGAAATCACTCCTATCTTAATGGTGAAGTTTTACAAAAACAAAAATAACAAGATAAACTTCTTCATCAAAATCCAGAATTTACTCCTACTTTGATGAAGTCGTCTCATTTGAACAAATACAATTCATAAAGATGATATTATCATCAAGGTATGGAATTCACGCCTATCTTGATGATTGAATTTCATAATAGCAAGAAAACAATCGAAGATTGACATTCGTCACCAAAGTACGGGTTTCAATCCTATTTTGGTGAGATCATGTCATTTGTGAAATGTCATTCCAAAGAAAATAATTGAAGTCAATCCTTGGGATAAGGAAATCAGCCCGATCCAGAGGATGAAATTTTATAAATCACAATTGGAAACCATTTATCAAAACAATAGAGAATCATCAAAGTAAGGAAATCACCCCTGTTTTGATGAGTTAGAATCATTTAGGAGATGCGAGTGTTCTTAGTCATATGTTGGCTTGCAAACACTTGCATCTCTCACTGTGCAAACGGTATGAAGTTTGACATAACAGCGAAGAGAAAGAGAATATCAATTAGAAATTCAGAAAATTTCCAGTTACATCAATGTAACAAAAGAGAAAATCATGCTTACAAGCTTAGGATCAAAGTTCGAGATAGCAGAATTTGTTGTGGAGTTAAATCTTGGATAGTTTCAATGGGAAGACGAAATCAAGAGCAGGAAATTATTCAACACCACAATGAGGTGTGAACATTCGATTCACAATCAAAAGAAATACATAGACTTTTCAAGATATGAGGTCAACCATAGCCTCATTGAAGACACGCGTACTTATATGTGATCACTCATCGCAAGGGTTTCGAGTCAAGTAAATGGATTCAATGATCAAGTCAAATCACCATTTACCCTTTGCTTAGACAATGTATCTCGAGATGTAGGAATTCCACCTATAGCATTGCATGTTCTTAGTTATGGGACACATCACTTGAGAACCATAAGTAACGGTTTAAAGTTTTTGATGACCATTCGGTTTAGATTCCCAATATCTTTGGGTATATTAAGATCCATGTTCACGTTGGTCAAGATATAGAAATAGTTACATGAAACGCTCAACGCGTAACGGTGTTTAAACGTAAAAGTTGAAATGTAGGTTAGGTTCAATATTAACAGGAACATTATGTATGATGAAGAGATACCAGTTCAAGGAATCAAAGATTTTTAAGATACGAAGAGGATGGTTCCATTTGGTAACGCATTACCATTTGGAATCGTTGACACGTCAAGGTAAATTGACCCATTTGCCATAAAGACTTGTGTATGTTGACCATAGTTTATCACTCATCCCAGAAATCCCCAGGTAAGCATAACTGGTCTCAAAATGAGATTTATACGATATGCTTGCCTTAGCCCGAAGGCCTTTTGCCAGGAAATCCAGAATACAGGTGTCTATGTGTCACACAAATTTCTTTGGTTTATGAAATCAAAACCTTGATGAGATTTTCATAGATTAGACATAGAGTCTAAGCTATTGAACCCACGATGATAAGTGTAGATTCCACATGTCGTTGAGAATAGGTTTAGGAAGTTCATTTGTCGGGGAGATTCAAAGAGTTAAAGTTAAGTTTATGGAGACAAGTAACTAAGGTTAAGCATACATAAGGCAATCCTATGCTAAGGCATCAAGTTGCACAAAAGGCATAGCATTATGTAGCATGCAAACAACATGTAAGCACAAAGGTATAAGAATCTTTCTATGAGGTTCATGCAACTATAGTCTAGGTCACCATTTCTAATAACCTAAATCCCTATAGTTATGGGCTCTGATACCAATCTGTCACACCCCAACCTTGACGGCGGAAACGTCGAGAGTGAGGGTTAAGATTGTTCATAGCTACATAACGCTATTTATTAGTCCAAATTATTTATCATAAGTTTCATTGTCACATTACAAACAAATGTTTCAACAAAGAATACAACATATACATACAAATAACATAATTCATTTTATTTTTTACTAGGTCCATTCCTAGATGCAATAAGCTTCAAAGAGTAGATAACTTGGGGTACACCTGAAACATGTTAGAAATAAAAGGGTCAACATAAAAATGTTGGTGAGCATTCCATAGTTTTCAATACATAAGTATATAAAAGATGGCAATTCAAGTCATAAGTTAGTGAATAAAGTGATTAGGGATGTTATGAACAATGCAACAATCAAACCTCGACAATAGTTTTACAAGTCTCAAACGTTAAAAGTATATACGATCAGCTAAGTGTACTTGGATCAACCAAGCAGGCTTGTCTTACCCATAGATCTATGACTTCGCTGGGCTAGCAATAGTTAATGATTGTACATATAACGCCATAACATGGTAACCACAAAAGTTCAACTAACCACAACTTTACAAGATGAATTGCCATAGGTTTACAAGTCTCAAATAAGTTTACAAGTGCAATGATATAAGTTAACATGTTTCACCCCAAAGTGTGAAAATAAGCAAAAAGGGGGTATGGAAATACTCACATGAAATAAATAAGACGATAGTAAGAAATTAACGATGCTCCAACGATTCCTTTATACAAGATACCTAACGTATATATATATTCCAAGGTTAAGTTTAAAGGTAAAATTAATGAATAAGTGTGAACTAGGGTTTCAATTGGGAATTGGGGGTTTGAATAATAAAATAATGAATCGCTTACTTTTAGTTTAATAAAGATGGTATAAACCAATTAAGTCCAGTAATAATTAAAAATATTCAATAATTTAGTTTATTGTTTTTAAATAAAGGTTAAGTATAATGTGTGAAAAGAGATAATTAATTAACTATTTGATAAGAGAATTAATTAAATACTTATTTAAATGACTTTAGAATTATCTAAAATCATTTTATAAAGTTTTGAACTTTTAAAATTATTTAAAAAAAACATCTTATAACACATGATTTTAGTAAAAATGAAGTATAATCTATTGTTTTATAGGTTTCAAAAGTTTAAAATAAAAGTTTAGAAATATCAACTAAATATGATATAACATGATTAAATGGATTAAATATTTATTTAAATGATCATTTATATGATTAAACATATAAGGTATTTGTAATATGTAGGTTTGAAGTGTTTTGAAATAATTCAAGCTTAGACTATAATATATTTGTAATATATAAAAGACTTAATAATGTTTTTTTTATAGCCTTTTTATTCTTTAGAAATTTATTAAATTTATGGGTTATAAGTTTATAAAACCTTTTAAAAATTAATTTACTAATTTTCGAAATATTTTTGTTAATAAGGTAATTATAATTTTAATCAAACAATATATTAAAACTTTATGTAATAAAAAAAAACAAAGATAAAAAGGAATGTGGGTACCCGGGATCGAACCCGGGTCCCTTGAGTACAGAGTAAGTGTTGTAACCAGTTGAGCCAGAGCTCAATCTTGTTACAAATCCGGCTGTAAATATTTAAATATATTTATTCCAATAACCCCCAATTTCTCACATGAACCCTAGAATCGATTTCCATTCATTTGAACCCCAAATGATTAATACTAAGGAATAGGATGTTAGGGCTTTTGATGTACACATGAAACCGAATATATGTGAGGATTTAATTACCAGAATGATGAACGATTTGATGTTACAACGTGAAGACCCAAACGCGCCCTCGGTCGATTATGATTCGAGACACAAACATTGATGAAAATCAAATTAACTTCGCGTATAGGTTCCTGGAGTCATTCCGATCAAAAGCCCTCAATCAATTTCGTTTAATGAAGCTCGAAAGATGGATTTTTGTTGAGTTGCAGGTTCGAAGTGAAGGTGATGATCGTAAACGAGGTGTGGGTGTATTGTGAATGAAATTGATGGTTCAGGTAGCTTCTCGAGATCAAAAGGAAGGTTTCCCTTCAATTATCAGGTTTTGATTTTGCCAAATATGCTCGAACGGATCAAAGATTTCAGTCGGTTATTTCGGTTTCGTTTCAAGCGAATTAAACCTCTCTTAATACGTAATTAATTGCCAAATTAGTTCGAAACTTAAGTGCAGAGGTTAAAAACGGTTCGATTTCATTTAACTCCTGTGTTTCGAGTGATTCAATGGCCACGGAGATGGTGGCCGGCGGCAAAAGGTCCGATGGGAGGGGGGTTGGTTTGTGTAAAAGAAAGTTACCCCTTTGGTCCCTAGGGTTTAGGTTGTTTGTTATTTCATGCTATAACTCTTAAATTAAGTTTTAGAAATTACATGATAAACCCTAGACTTATATAACTAATTAAATCAAATAGATTAATTACTAATTTTTAAAAAAAAACTTTCATAAACTTATAACTTGTTATTTTTACTAGATAATTTAAATTCCTGGTTACTAATAAAGCCTTATAAGTTTGTTAAAATTTTATTTTATATATATATTTTTTAAATTGTAATAAAACGATTTATTCACTTTATAATTTCATGGAAAAGAATGGTTTACAAATCATAAATTATTTCAAATTATTTAGATGCTTAACAATTGTATATTTCACAATAAAAATTGCAATTTAGTTTATTTGGTCCATTACATTTATAACTTTATAATAGAACTCAAAGATTAGATTTTTAACTTGGAAATAAAAAAAATGACGGATGTTACACAGGTCACACCCACAAGTATATTATAAAAGAAACTAGTATTAAGCTCTTCGTGTTATGACGTGGGACATAAAACCATGCCAAGTAGTACCAATAGCACTCCACTACTAGTGACCACCCGCACGAAAAAGCTCGTATTAAAAAAAATTATTAAAAAAAAAAGAATTAAACCGGACGGAAAGTAAAAGTAAAAACGTTGAACCACGCAGACGAAGCGTAAAACATATAAAACAAGTAAGTCGATCTAGAACCAACACGTTGTGACGTGGGCGTTAAACGAGGATAAAATAAGTGTAAAAATGTTAAACCACCGCACGCACACTACGACATGTTAGTTTGTAAAATTTAAACCGAAATGAAAAATAAAAATTTATAAAATATGAAAAAGTATAGAAGATCAAAGTTGAAAATAAAAATATTATTTAAATTGTAAAAAATATAAAAGTATTTAGTTAAAATTAAAAAATTAAAGATTTAAAAAAAAAGGTGAGTAGAGCACACTAAATCACATATGCAACTCATGAATCATGATACCAAAATTTGGAATTATTATATATAATAAAATTTAGTTTAATTATATTATATGTCAAATATATGATCTTCATAAAATATGATAATTTAGTAAAGTATAGAGAAAAGTCGACTTGCATATATTTGGAGGCAGGAGCGCACTGCCAGTCAATGACGCCACCGGGTCTCATGATTTTTCCAACGGCCAAATGTGAGAGAAAAGAAACCACTACAAGCCGGTCCACTGGGCCCCATTCACAGTTGTCAAAAGTAGCCGTTGTCCCAAAAATATAACATTAAATTAATCCCACCTTTTTTACTTTTCAACCCCCAAGAAACCTATCTTCTACTTTATTCCCCTTTCTCTTAATATTTGTTTATATTCATTCCATGGCTCCCAAATACGTTTTCTAAAACATTCATACACGCTATTCCTTTTGTTTATATAGCATATTCTATATTTCATTAACACTCTAAACCATAAATCAGTTATTTCATAATTATATGATATGGTTTAGAACTCCTGCAATACAAGAGATCGAGGCCGGTGACGTACTCTTAAAATCACTATATAACAATCATCTCTCTTTCAACTTTTTTACCGACCTTCCACAAATAGATGGCACGTGTTATATAAATTTAAATGTATAATAAAAAAATTTAAATAGTGTGATTGGAAAAAGAAGTGTTAAGTACAATTATGGTATGGAAAAAGTTCATTGTATGATTTGTTTATAAGATGTAAGTGACACTAAAAAAATACTTTATATGACATCACAATCTCTTAGAAAACATGGAAGAACACATTACCTAATAGCCATCATAACCTTATACACTGTGTTTAAACTCATCAAGTTACAACTCCATAACTTATATAAATGATGATATTTACTTGGACCATCATACATACATATGTAGTTTGCAACCATTTAATAATCAGGAATTCAAATGAGTTTTTTAGGAGAGTCATATTTTAATGGATATGTCTCTTCCACTCCATAAATCACGTCAATCGTTTCCATTAGTCCAATCCATTATCAGGGACCAAAAAACTGTTTATTTGTTTTCAAACGATATGGTTCTCATTGGAACTCATCAATATAATTCTTATCTATGTACATATATTACAAAATACATTAAGATTATCATTATTATATATGTACCTTAGTAAAATATGTTGTTATGATAATACATTTAGGGTTTGTTATAGGTACTGACTAATTGAGGAGATTAAAATAATAAAAGACTCCTCTTAGGTTGTTAGAGTAATTATTCTCAAAACGATTACCATAAAAACCCAACGTTAAAATAATGAGCTATTTAATCTATAAACTTCCTACCAATTGAGGGGGTCTAAACAAACATATCATCAAACACTAGGGACTACTAAACAAAACATACACACCCCTTCAAAATTGTGTAACCTTTTGCTTTATATGCACCCGATCCCCATTCATTCTCCTCATTTTCATCCTCCAAATCTTCTCTCCAACGGTAAACAACATCTCACCAGTTGAAACTTGAAACCCACAATGACTCCACCAAACTCAATCGAACTACCATCAACCCCCCTCCTATCACCAACCACCAGCGACTCCGATCAATCTCCGGTGACCTCTAATCGCTTCTTCCACTACAACATCCCCAAAACACCCTCTTCTTCCTCCTATCGGTCACTCTCCGTCCTCACAGGACACGATGGTTCAGTCTCATGCCTATCAATCTGTGGAGAATTCATCCTCAGTGCGTCCCATGGCAAAGATATTATCGTATGGCAGCAGCCTGACCTCCGCCAATTCACCAAATTTGGTCAAGGAGATGGGTCTGTAAAAGCGGTTGTGACCGTTGGAAACAAGGTGTTTACAGCCCATCAAGATTCAAGAATCAGGGTGTGGAAAGTTTCAACAAGTTCTGAGAACATTTTCAAGCTTGTGAACACTCTTCCCACCACCAAGGACTACTTGGGGAAGTTCATGAAGCAAAGCAATTACGTCCAAACAAGGCGCCATCATAAGCGCCTTTGGATCGAACACGCCGATAGCATATCGTGTTTATCGGTCTCCAACGGGTTGATTTACTCGGGCTCTTGGGACAAAACTTTGAAGGTGTGGAGGATCTCCGACTTCAAGTGTTTGGAGTCGATAAAAGCGCATGATGACGCTATAAACTCTCTGATCGCGAGCAAAGGGATCGTGTATTCCGCTTCGGCCGATGGGAAGATCAAAGCATGGGGGAGAAGTAGATCGGACCCTCAAAGCTCACATTCATTGAAGGGTATTATGGAGGGTCATAAGGATGTATCGATGAACTCGGTGGTGGTTTCCGACGACGGCACGGTGGTTTACGGTGGTGGGTCGGATGGGTATGTGATGGGGTGGTTGGGTAGTAAAGATTTGGATAGTTGGAGGTCTGTTTGCGAGGTGAAAGCGCATCAAATGGCGATTTTGTGTATGTGCATAAGACGTGAGATCTTGTGCAGTGGTTCAACTGATCAGAGTATATGCATATGGAAAAGGGAGGTCAAAGGGTTGACCAAGATTGGTGTGGTCAAAGGGCATGGAGGTCCTGTTAAATGTTTACAGGCATCGGTGAACAGTGTAGGAGGTGGGTTTTTGCTCTACAGTGGTAGTCTTGACAAGAGTATTAGGGTTTGGTGGGTTCCACATTATTATGATCAAGTTAACACAGACGATTGCAACTCTTCAGGTCAAAGTACGAGGATGATTAAATCAGTTTAATGATGAAGTACGTTCTTGTGGTGACACTTGGAGGTTTCTTGAAGCACTGATCCCGTTTTTGAGTGTTTGCGGTGCCAATTCTTGTAGTGTTGTGTCGTGTCTTTTGATGTTTTTTTGGTTTTGTTTTTGAAAATTTAGGTGTTGTCGATGGGTTTTGATCATACATTCATACAGGTATATAAATTTGTAAGAGTATAGCAAATGATTCATCAAGATTTCAATTTCACTTTCAATGTATTAGTGGTTTAATTATATTTTATAAATTATGTTTTTCTTCCCTCTTGTGCGAATTCATTAGTGTTTCTTTGAGCATCTCATTACGACAATACTTTGTGTGCTATCTTTTTCTTCTCAAAGAACCAAATCTTTAAAATGGAAAGTAATTAATAAAAACATGTTTTCTGTACGAACCGTAATGTTTGGTTGATGCCTTTGGAAATGAGAAAATGGAGTCGACAAAACGTGTTTGGTTTATATGTTATGAACTACAACTTTAAAAAAAATTGTCATTACAGCGAAAATCTTAAATTAAATCTAGTTCTAATTTTACTTTAAAGTCTGTCGTAAGACCTGAACCCTTAACATCTTCAAAAAGAATCTTATTTAACACATCAGGATAGCATTAGGGTAAATGTAATTTGGTCAATTGTACCTTTTGACATTTTACATTCGTTTCAATTCTCTAAAAATCGAACTATTAGCTGAAACGGTCACACTACTGACAAGTGACAATCAAATGAGGTCACTATTAATTTTAAAAATTATTTATAAATACTAAATCTTTACTCTAATTTTATCTAATGAATATATAAAATATAATAGTTTCTTTAAATATAAGTTTAACTAGTTTTAAGCCTAGCTCGATGCGATAGTAATTTTCTTCGTATCTAGAAAATATTTTTTTTAAATAAGACATGTTGTCTAGATTTGAACTTCGAAGAAGAGTCGAGCTAAGTTGAAGCACTATCCACCACCTTTGTTTAAAGCTCACATTTGTTAACTAGATCTAGTGAAAACTAATATATGCAATAAGTCCAATGTGAAAGAAAAAATAATTTTTACTGAAATGATGACACGTGACAAACCAAAAATATTACCGAGTTAATTTAGCTAATGAAGAGAATATTTTAAAGCAGAGTAATTAATTTAGCTGAAATACCGTACTAACATATTTCTATACGAGTTAATAAACATGTATAGCTTTTAATTTAAAATCCATTCTTGATAAAAGAATTGAGATAGTATTTTTAAAAATATAACATTAATATGTTACCATATTTGCTGTCAACACATTCTTGTATATAGGTAGAAAAATAATAACTTATTTTCTTACTTACGACTTAAAATCGGTGCTAATCGTTTCAAGATTACAATAAATATATAGTAGAATAATGTAATATGTTGAAGTTTAAAAAGTCATAAAGATTCCAAATCTGCTATGTAAAATAATATAATATTCATCTTTAGTGGAATGTGTGTGTTTTTATATGCATAAGTAGACTCCCAAGAACATGGAGTTGTTATACAACAATATATGAATATGTTAATGTTATATTTAACCCCATAATTATGCACCTAAGACTACTTTTTGGGTAGGTTTTGTCAATATCTCAATTAACTAATTTCCCACTTGGTTATTTTCTTTTTTCTTAGGGTGTTGTTTAAAAAGTGCTAGGCTTCAAAGCTTTAGCTGCCGACTCAAGTGTCATTTTAATTAAAAGTTCAACAATTAACTTAAATTATAGGACAAATTACAAATTGTATCATTTATTAATATATAAAATTGTATGTTATGAACTTTGGTTTTAATAACTACATTGAATGTCTTTTGCACGTCTATTGTTTTTACACTAACTTTCATTCACATTTCCAGTTAAGTCATACATGTGTCTCTCAAATGAGAAACATTTATGTCTTTTGCATGCCTACAATAAATTAAAAATATTCAAATTCATTTATGATGTTCATTTAAAACACACTTATTTCCTACACGCCACTCATCATTTTTCATGAAAATTTCCAGTCACTTTTCCTTCTTCTCCTCCTCTTGCCACCCGTCACTCCCACTAACCATAACCACCACTGTCGACGTCGAGGTCGACACCACAACACTATCTCTTTCCTGATCCCAAACCAACACCCATGTCTTCCTTCTCAACAATTGGACCCTCTCTTCTACCACTCACTTCTTCCTCTGCTCCGTTACATGGACTAGTGTCAAATGCACCAGCAATTGTGTTATTGTCATCTACCTCCCGTCGCTCGACCTCCTCCGTCCTCTCGACTCCCTAGCGTCGTTAGATCAGCTCTGAATTTTCAATCTTTGTAACAAGTTCCTTAATGGACCATGTTATCGTTAATCAACCAATCTTAAACTATTTTACCTCCCTAACAATAACTTCTTTGGTAGTATACCATCGAAGACTTGGTATCTCAAACATTTATTATGTGTAGATATCTCAAATAACAATCTACAAGGCCCGATCCCTAATGAAATTTGGTAGTTTCTCTCTTTGATTTGCACATTCAGCAGCTGAATCCGTCGAAAAATGAGTTAAACGGTCACTTGTCGGAGATATTGGCTTAAAAGTTCAGTGAGAAGAGCTTTTCCGGTAACAAAGGACGTTGCGATTAAATGATGAGTTAAGAAGAAATTTGATGCTTTATTAAAGTCTCAATGCTTTATTATCTACAAAATGTCAAATTACATAAATGCCCATCACTTTTTAACACATGCTTAGCTAACTCTGAAGTTGGATGAGAGGTAGTGTAAAGGACAATAACTGTACAATTCATTTTTCAAAAAAGAACATACGATGTAGTTATTGAAACTAAAGAACATACGGTGTAATTTCATGTTTAAATAAAGGACATAATTTGTAATTTACCCAAAAGTTTTATATACAAAGTGATATTTCCATGCGAAATATACAAAGTATTCATGCAAGAAGAAACATTACGGGTGGAATAATAATGCAAGTGTTATAATTAGTCACGCGGAGATAGAATTATCATGCTAAGGTGGAATTATCACACATGAATGTATTCTTGCGTGATAATTTCATAATCCTTCTTGCGTGAATATTACTTGTTCTTGCATGATAATTGCACCTTTAAACTTTGTACACTCGCACGAAAAATGCAGTTTGTATAGTAATATTCCCCTATATAAGAAAAAGATGATATCATTTGTCCATGTTCTTTTTTATAAGAAAAAGGTATTGTGATCTTTTAATACAATCACAAATATATTAGGGTGGTGGGGGTGCACATGCCACACCCATCGCACTACATCACACACCCACCAATCAAAACATGTCACATCACACCACATCATACCACACCAATTTAGGGGGCACTCACGCCACACTACACCACACCAATTTTTTTTATTTTTTCATTAACATTAAAATAAAAAACTACTTTAAATTAAAAAAAATACAAGAAAATAATAATAATAATAGTAAAACAAATTATTTTTCATCATCCGAAACCGTGATATCCACATTATCCGCAACGTGTTCCGCGAGATCGAATCTAAGTCTAAAATCTGTGTTCTTATTGCGCAACTCCAAAATTGTATTTTCGTTCTCAACGGATTCGTCGGTGGATCTCAAATGTGCAAGAAAGAAATAGCATTATCGTCATTCTTTATAATCATATTGTGAAGTATAATGACACGTACATTTGACTTCTCATCCTCTCGACCTTCATCGCTCTTGCCGGTCGAGCAATTATTTGTAATCGTGCTTTTAAAACACCGAAAGCTCGATCGACGTATTTTCTTGCAGACTCTTGCATCTTTTTTAAATTTATAACACCCGGTTATTTATTATTTTGAAGCCGACGAAGGAAGAAAAAGAAATAAAGTCCAAAGTCGAGGGACCAAACTCGCCAACGAAAGGGTGAGTGGGAGTATATAAGGGAGAGGGCAGCCCTTACCCTCTCTCCCACACTCACAAATCAGCCAAAGAAAGAAGAGAAGAGAGAAAGAAGAGAAAAGAGGAAAAAGTGTCGGTTCGGGTTGGTTCGAGTGGCTAAAATTGTTGAGGAGCGAGTCAAATCGAAGCCCTTGTAGTTGTGCTCATTTGTGTGAGTTCTAGGACCCCACTTTTACTTGTTTTCAACCGATTTTAGGGCTGGAAAGCATCAAAAACCCATTTTTGTATGTGTGTGTTTATGACCCATTTGGGTGTGTTGCGTGTGATACGTTTAGAGTTTGTTTCCGGGCATGTGTGTGCTTGTATGGTGTTGTGGTATGCATTCTTAAGGTCTAAGATGGTTGATTTAGGCTTAGAATGGGTTTGGATGAGCTTGGAGGCCGAAAATGGCAGATTGGGTTTGGGATGAACTCCTTTCTGCATCAGCTAGGGCTAGGCGACCGTCTGGAGGCCATACAGCCAACTGAGAGGCGATTGAGGCTCATTCGTACGATTGACAGTTCATTCGCACGATTAAGGTTCCATTCGTACGATTGGGAGTCCAGTCGCATGGGGAGTCATACGACTGAGGGTCCAGTCGCATAGGTGCCTAGTCGTATTAGTTCCAATCGCATGGGACTCATTCCCATCGAGTCCATTCGCATGAGCTCAGTCGCATAGTGCCCATTCGCATTAGTTCCATCCGCATGAGGTCCATACGCACGACTGGGTGTTCATTCGCATAGAGGTTCATCCGCATAAGTCCAATCGCATGATGTTCAGTCGCCTAGAGGCCATGCGACTGAATGGTGTCCATACACCTGAATAGGGCTGTTGCACTCGAAGGAAGGTGTAGTTCGACTTCTGACTTGGGGGAAAGTGCAGATGTAAGTTTTGACGTAAAAGTTCCCGTAAGAGCATGTAAGATGACTGTTATGACCTTAGAGAGTATGTTGGGCATGATGATGATAATGTTGCATGTTTATGCATGTTATGTATGTATGATGTTGCCCTGTATGATGATGATGACTGTGTATGATATGTTCCTTATTATGATGTATGTTTATCTTTCTTGTGGCTTTACGTGTCATGTTAATGAATAAAATGAAGTATTATGTAACGTAAAGTGAAAGATAAAGAAAAGAGGAACATGAAGTAAGAATGCATGCATTAATGAGTAATGAAAGTAAAGAAAGTCTTGCAAGCATGGTATGTACATCGGGGTCTTTCTTTGTGATTGACCATTTATATAGAACTATTGCTGCATACCTTAAGTACTGTGACCGCGAGGTGCGACGCACCGTTATAGAAGATCTACGATAGGCCTAGGTCCAGAACCGTGAACAGAAAGGTATTGCTTATGGCAATGGTACACATATCTTCATACCTTAGGTACTATGACCACGAGATGCGACGCACTATTATAGAAGGTCTACGATAGGCCTAGGTCCAGAACCATGAACAGAAAGGTATTGCATAGCACACCTAAAACTTTATCCTAGGTGCTGGGGCCATGAGGTGCGGTGCACCGTTATAGAAGATCTATGATAGGCTAGGTCCAGTACCATGAACAAAGGGTAAGGTTTATGGTTGGTAGAAAAAGAAAAGTTGTAATGATTAAAGAATCTAAAGTTATAGTATGAATGAATGATGAAGATAATAATGATATTATCTGTGTATACGTATGATGTATGATCGCATGAGGAAACGAAAGGTTTTAATGAAAGCAAAGTTGTTTTATTATCAAACTAGAACTCACTCACAACACTGACTTTTATGTGTTTCCAGTTGGCAGGTAATGATTGCTGAGGATGGCATTGCGAGGCTACTCGGCTCTTTTGGATGGCATTCTTTTTGATTAATGTTTTTGCATTTTAATGCGAACAAACTGTTTTGTAATGAATGTTGTATTAACTTGCAAAAGCATTTATATGGAAATGAAAGATTATTTTAGTGTTCCGCTGCGATGTTTATGTAATACAAATGCAAATATATGTTTTAAGCGCGATGAATGACCAACTGTAAGCGTTCCGGAAATGGGGCCTTAAAAGTTGGTATCAGAGTCAAAGTTTAAGTGAAACGGGTAAATTTTCAAAATAAACCTTAACTTAAACTGAGAGGGACGAAAAGGGAATGGGATGCCAATCTGAGTAGCTGCATGCCATCAGGTATTTTCATAAAGTTAACCGGTTTTATGTGCGCATGGTATGTGGTTATGTGTTGTATGTAGATTAAATATTGATGTAGTCAGGACAGGTAGTGCTTGGGGTATGAAGAGTAAAGTAAGTGGCTAATCACAACTGGCTACTGTAATTAGGGACTTACTGTACTTGACATAAAATGAGCTGTTTCCTTGAATGATCGTGTTGGTGTTTGACTCTTTTAGTGTGATATAGAGAATGGCTGGTGGTAGATCCTCTAAAGCTTCTAGGGGTGGAGGCCGTGGCGGGCCTGATGTTGAGCCGCGACCTAAAAAGGAAGGCCAAGGGTTGAAAAGGTGGTTCCTGAAGAACCAGAGACCCCTCATCCGGAGGCTGGGGATGAGAGTGCAAACTTGAGGGCCTCGGTAAAGGAGGCTGTTGTTGAAGAAGTACACCAGGTCATGCATACAATCATACCGTCTGTGGTGACCGAAGTCATCAAGGCTGTGAAAGAAGGAGAAAGAAAGGAGAGAAACATGTCTTTGGGGGACGAGAGCAACCGGAGCCTGAAACGATTTTCTCTGATAATGAAGACGAGGAAGAGGAAGATGAGCATGAAGACGGTAATGGCACTGCTTCCGCTGCTCACCGATGGATGAGAGAGATGGAGGTTGTTCTCGACATCAACGAGTGCCGGGAAGATCAGAAAGTAAAGTTTGCCTACCCACTCGTTTGTGGACTCAACTTTATGCTGGTGGGACAATATTGTCCAAGCTGAGGGTAACCGGGCAATCGGGAGAATGAGATGGCCCGAACTGAAGAAGTTGGTGATTGAGGAGTTCTGTCCTCATAGAGAAATGGATAAAGTTGAGAGAGAGTTCCTGCATCTGGAGGCGGGGACCATGACACATCAGCAGTATACTACGAAGTTTAATGAGATGGCACGTCTGGTGCCGGATCAGGTGACTCCGTTGTCACGAAAGATTAAAAGATACATTCAGGGTTTGCCAACGGATATTCGAAGGCACATGATCGTTGCTCGACCGAGCACGTTTAGGTCGGCGGTGGACTTGGCGGGAAGACTGTATGATGAGAGAACGGTGGTGGTGACAGGAGGTAGCAGGAAGGGTGGAGGTGACCGAAACTGGCAGGGGAAGAGGTTTGGTCGGGGTGATGCCTCGACGGGTAACAGGAAGGCACGTGTGGACGACCGTCGTGTGGTCGCATCGGGTGCTGGTATAAAGAAGTGTGGTAGGTGTGGGAGAGAACATAGCGGGGAATGTAGGCTGGGGCTGAATGTGTGCTTCAAATGTGGGAAGTCGGGGCATATAGCCAAGGACTGTCGTACGGTCTGGTGCTTTAACTGTGGCATGGAGGGCCACGTGAATAAGGATTGTAAGAAGCCGAGGGCTGAGAGTTCCGGGGTGAAGAAGACGGGGAATGAAGGATCGAGGGCGAGTGCCAGGGCATTCACCATGACGCAGGAGGAGGCTAGGACGGACCCTGACGTTGTGTCCGGTACATTTCTAGTGAACCAAACTTTAGCTTCTGTGTTATTTGATTCTGGTGCTAGTAAAAGTTTTATTTTTGCTGCTTTCTGTGCTAAGCTGCCTGTTAGTAGTAGACGGGTCGATGCGCCCTTTGATGTAGAAACTGCCATAGGTAAGTCTACCCGGATTTTTGAAATGATAGAGGGCTGTGATGGGTAACTGGAGGGTCACAAGTTTCCTGTTAGATCGTTCGTGATGACCTTAGGTGGTTTCGATTTGATTCTTGGGATGGATTGGTTGGCGGACTTCGAGGCGAACATTGTGTGTCGCAAGAAGATGATTCGTTTGACAGCGCCTGACGATAGTTCAGTGACGGTTTATGGTGATCGGGTTACTACGATTCCGAAAGTGATCTCGATGGCGGTGGCGGGAAAGTGTATGAGGCGTGGATATAGTGCCTACTTGGCCTATGTAAAGCATGTGGATACGCCAACACCACAACTAGCCGATGTACCGGTTGTGTGTGACTTTCCAGATGTGTTCCCAGAAGATTTACCAGGAGTGCCACCTGATAAAGAGATTGAGTTTCAGATTGATCTGATACCGGATGCCCAACCTGTTGCCAAGGCACCGTATAGGCTGGCTCCGACCGAGATGAAAGAGTTGATGGAGTAGTTGCAAGAGCTGCTTGATAAGGGGTTCATTAGACCGAGTATCTCTCCTTGGGTGCTCCGGTATTGTTTGAAGAAGAAAGATGGTAGCATGAGAATGTGTATTGACTACCGTGAGCTGAACAAGTTAACGGTAAAGAACCGATACCCCTTACCGAGGATAGATGATTTGTTCGATCAACTTCAGGGTTCCAGTTGGTTTTCAAGGATAGATCTTTGATCTAGTTACCATCAGTTGAAGGTGAAGAAGCAAGATATTCCTAAAACAGCTTTACGCACGCGCTATGGTCACTACGAGTTTCTTGTCATGTCTTTTGGTTTGACCAACGCGCCAACTGCTTTTATGGATTTGATGAATCATGTGTGTCGGCCGATGTTGGATAAATCATGATTGTGTTTATTGATGAATCCTGATTTATTCGAGGAGCGAGATTGAGCATGCCGGTCACATTCGGGAGGTTCTGGAGACGCTGAGGAGGGAAAGTTGTATGCTAAATTCTCCAAGTGCGCGTTCTGGTTGTGCGAAGTTCAGTTCTTGGGTCATGTGGTGAATCCCGACGGGATTATGGTGGACCCGGCGAAAGTGGAGGCGGTTATGCAATGAAAGTCACCAAAGACGCCATCCGAGATTCGTAGTTTCTTGGGTTTGGTGGGCTACATAGAAGATTTATCTAAGACTTCTCTAAGATTGCTTCTCCACTGACTAAGTTGACCCGAAAAGATGTAAAGTTTATATGGGTCAAGCTCAAGAGAAGGCATTCGAGGAATTGAAGACGAGATTGACTCAAGCTCTTGTTCTGTCATTACCCGATGGAAGTGAAGACCTGGTGGTCTATTCTGATGCTTCCTACTCAGGGTTAGGGTGTGTATTAATGCAGAGAGGAAAGGTTAGCATATGTGCAGGATCGGGTTTGTCACTTAAACACTTGGATTTCTCTCAAACTCACTTATGGAAACACTCATATCAGATAATGTAATATCTTTTACAGAGTTGATAATAATATAATAAGTAGCAAAGGAACACGCAGAAATAAATTTTCAAGGCACGCGTATATATTACTTCTCAACTCAAGATATTACAAGACTCTTACAAGCATGCATGAGTTACAATGAGAAACTATATATACTAGATCCTACAGCCGGATATACTTTGATACCAGCTGGAAACCTAAGACTAAAGCATATACTACAATGCTAAAGTTAAGGTATCTTAGATAAAGTATTATCTAATATGATAGTCATGACATGTCCATGACTTACCTTTTGTCACCAACTAAAGATGGCAACTGTACTAACATAAAAAGGTAAACAGTGGATTAAAATGGTCAACTACATGGATTTTGAGAAAACCATGCAGTATCTCAGAGATTTGCAGCGGAGTGTCAGGGAGACCATACTTATGTCCACTGGATAATAGCAGTGTCTTCCGAAGGTAAGTTGGCTTCGGAAGAACAAGTTCTTCCGAAGCCACTTATACTTCGGAAGAGGCTCATATCTTATGAGGCTTGAGGACTTCTGTACTTCAGAAGTTGACTTCAGATCTTTCTTATAAGTCTTGATCTTCAGAAGTAGGTTCTTTGTCTTCGGAAGTTGGAGTTTTCCTTCGGAAGTAAGTTTTACACTTTGTCATCGGAAGAGCTCCTTCTTCCTTCGGAAGTTCCATACTTAGCTTTGGAAGTCCTTTGTTTGTTGTACCAAAATCTTCTAAGTGACTTGGTTTTGGTTGCACCAGCCTTTCTAGATCCAACAAACTCCCCCTAGGCTGATGCTACCAAAACCTCACTTATTTCTGCTTCTCAAAGCTTTCAGCACCAGGGACAAAAGGTATTTGTTTCTCTTTGTTCTTCCCTGAAGTGGTGCTGAGAAGCTTGTACAAGTCATTGGTGGATAGGAGATCCAGTCTATCACTCGAATGACATGTACCCTTTGTTGTGTCCCCCTGAAAAGAGTTAGTTGACGGGAGTTATAGTCATACTCCCATCTAACTATGGATTCAAGTTCAGGACCTTCAACCATTTGTAGAAAGGCTTTGCCTTTGGTTGTGATCCCTTTCTTTCCTCCTCCTCTCTCAGTTTCAACTCTTCTTCAACCTTGCTTCTAGCAGTTAGCTCGGCCATATGAAGGCTGCCTAGATGATTTTGATATGGGCAGCTACATCAGAGTTTGAAGGGTTGGAGAATGGCTTCTCTGCTAACTCAGCAATGTCAAACCTGCTCAAGTGTAGCAGAGATGAGGCACTTAGCCTGTTGAGCTCTCCATTCTCTCTTTCAACAACAAAGTTGTGAGAAGATTCTTCGAACCTCCACTGGATGATCTTCTTTCTAGGTGCAAGAGGTTGTCTTGGCACCCGGTCGCCTTTCTTGGTATCCAGTAGAGTCACCAGCCTTCTCCTTAACTTCTTTTCTTCCTCATTCAAAGTGTCTGAATTGAGGCCAAGGAGATTTGCAGCTTGGTCCAAGTTCCTCTGGGCAGATCAAGAAATTGATCTCTAGTGAGGGAACTTGAGGATCCATCAACATAGGTCAAATTGACTGAATCCTCCTCACAAGAGATATCGCTCAGAGTTGTGCAGTTTATGAGCTTTGTCTTGACTGCCTTGAATTCTTCCAAGGAGAGATGTTTAGAAGGCTGAGGGGATGGTTTGATGGGTTGATGGGTAGGTTGAGGTGTTTGGGTTCTGGCTAGAGTTTTGGGTTGGAGGATGGGTAGTTTAGGTGGTTAGGTGAAGAGGTTGGTAGGGGTGATGGTGTAGGTTCAGGGGTGTATGGTTCAGTGGTTGGTTCGGTTTTGATTGGGGAATGAAAAGGGTATAGGTTCAGGTTGAGGTTGGGTTGGAGTTTGGGTTGAGTGGTTGCTTTGAAGGTCATCCCCTGTCCCCTTCTATACATCTCCTTCCTCTTCCCCGCGCGAATGTCAGCCTTAATGTCACTGACATGTCGCTGGAGAGTCTTTTCTGACATAGGACCCACCTGCCTGCCAGAGAAGCCATGAGCCTTGAGATAGCTCTTCATCCAGGCCTTCTCACCTATCTTCTTGGCAGCAGTCAGTCCTGCTTCCTCTTCCTTCTTCTTCTTCTGCAATAGCTTTTCCCTTGCAGCTCTCTTTCTCTCTTTCTCCATTTGATCTTGCTCTTTGTTGAAGAGCCATAAGATCGTATCATTGTTATGTGGAGATAATTCTTCTTGAGAGAAACCTCTGGAGGTTAGGAAAGTTATCCTTTCCCTCCTGAGCTGCAGATCAGCTTCTCTTTCTTTCCTCTCCCTTTCTTCTTCTAAGGCCAACCTTGCAGCTTCTTCTTTTTGCTGTTTTAGCAGCAAGGTTGCCTTTTCCAGCTCTATTAACTCCTCTAATGGTAGCAGGAGTACATCTTCAGTTGCAGCTCCTAGACTAACAAGTCTATCGATAATCTCTACTCTTTTTCGGTTGTTGACTGCCTCCTGGTTGGCTGCAGCTGCTTTGGTACTTGCAGCTAGCAGTTTTCCAGTTGGAAGCCTACCTTTTCTTTTGAGTTTCTCCAACCTTTCTTCCTCCTGAAGCTCTTCCGAAGTCATCTTCCTCTTTCCTTTGATGTCTTCGGAAGTACTAGACTTTGGGGGTTCTTGGATGGAAGATTCAGGTTGAGTAGTAGAGATGGAGCTGGAGTTAATGCTGATGTTAGAGCTAAAGGTTGGGTGAGAAAATCCTCCCTATTAACCTCAGATGCAAGTTCCAGGATTGCATCTGTGACTATTAGATCATCGGATAATGAGAATAGTCCTTCCGCAGCAGCAATCTCAGCTTCGGAAGTTTGAAATTGTTCTTCCGAGGCTTTGAATTGTGCTTCGGAAGTCTGTGAGAATGCACTATCTGTCCCAACTGTTTCAGTTGCTGGGCCATCAGTCCTTGTTTCCCCTTCGAAGTTAATCTCAGGTTCCACTTGGACCTTAGGTTGACCAACTTCCTCAATAGTGGTAGAAGGTGCATTTAACCTCTGAAGCTCTTGAGCTCCGAAGTAGATCACAGACATATCAGGACTTGGCTGTTCTATAAGAGATTCCAATAGGAACTTGTTAAAGAACCTATTGAGATCTTGGAGCATCCTTTGATCCACTTGAAAAACAACTGGAGGAGGCTCAGGAAAATTGAAGCTTGTTGCACAGGATACTTTGAGCTCAAGGAAGTGAGAGCTTGACTTTGGGTTTCCTCTTGTCTTTGACTTTGTCTCTGAACACTCTCCCCCTTTTTGGTAGCATCATCCTGAGAGCTTGATGAGCTAGAGGAAGAGGTCAAGGAGACCTGAGTTGGTACATGCCTAACAGACCTCTCAATCTGTTTCTCAGCTAGTTTGGCCTTGAGAGTTTCAATCTCAAGTTGCTGAGTGGCAGACCTATCCTCTAAAGTCCTAACCTTGGATTCAAGATTTGAGACTTTAGAAAGTAGGTCTTGAATGGTGAGTTGCATTCTTCCCTCATCTTCTTTTGAAGAATCACGGGGAGATGAGGTAACATACCTTGTATGTTCATCCTCACCACCAGATGTGGTTTCTTGGCGCCCTGGTTTCCCTTGCACAATGATGTCTCTTTCAGAGTCATCAAAGGGCATGGTTGCCGTAGATTCAGTCTCAGTGATGTTACCACTGTCCTGAGGATCCATTGAGGCTCCTTCAGTAGTGGCAGCTGAATCTACATGAGTCCCCTCCACATCAGTGGGACTCACCTCAGTAAAGGTTTGCTGATGGGGGCTAGAGATAAGAGATCTCTCTAGGCTCTGTTGATCCTTGAGAGGGTGTTGTGGATCAACTTCATTGCCCTTAAGAGACATAATCTCTTCATCAGCTCCAATTAAAAGGTCAGTAAAGGATATGGAAGTGAAACCTAATGACCCGGGACTTTGATCAATGTCTAAAGGCATTGAGCCTGTGATAGGGCTGTCCCTTTTTGGCTGCTCAGGGGAGTATAGAGACTCTCCCTGAGGGCTTTCAGCTTGGGTTTCGGGCTCATGGGTCTGAGACTGAGGAGACTCAAGACCCATATTGAGGTCAATTGTGAAGGATGGTTGGACCTCAGGCTGAGTGGGAGCCCTTTGTTCCACTCTAGCCTTTTTGGGTAGAACATGAGGAGCTTGTTCAATCAGAGAAGATTGAACAAGGGTTCGTTTGGGCGTCTTTGATAAGTAAAGGTAATGGGTGGAGAAGGTAGATTTGGCAAAGTGAGGGTAGTTGCTGGTGTGGGTTCATCACCTGTGGGGTTAACAGGGATGTCACCAGGAGCCATTGGCTCAATCATACCTGGAAGAAGTGCAGTATCTCTTCCGGTGAAGTTGGTGGACACTCTCTTCAAAGTCTTGAAGATGGTCGGCCTCATTTGAGGAGCAGTCAGAGCAGCTGCACAGACAAGCTTGCTCTGGTCCAGCTCACAGTTGATTATGTGCTGGAGAAACCTGGGATACATGAAGAATGTGTCCCTTTGAAGATTTCCCATGAGGTTAGTCAGCACAAATCTTGAATAGTTGAAGCGGAGGCTTTTCACCAACCCATGAACTAGGCACCCAAGTTCATATGGGATTTGATCCCATCCCCAGATTTATTAGACAAGCAGTGAAGAACCACATGCAGCAGGAACTTCCATTTGTAAGAGAAGTTAAATTTGTAGACAGTTGACCTGCTAACATCTCCACCATATCCCATTTGGAGATAAGAATTGTCCAAATCTGCTTTGGGGAATTCCGTTGGAGCGCCCTCATCATGAAGCTCTAGATGCTCCCTGATGATCTGTTCAGAAATGACCAACTCCTGGCCACAGATGCTCGATCGAATGACACGAACCCCATTTAGGGTTTCAATCTGACCATTTGCCCAAAATTCAGACATATGGTTTGAGTAAATCGTGGGGTTTACAGTCAGAGCGGTGTAGTAAGAAGATTGGGTCAAAAGGAGATGATGTCTGAGAAGTCAACATCCCTTGAAGAGTCAAGGAGTGCGACTTGGTTGTGCTGAGGGTTAAGTGCCATTGAAGAAAATTACAGGAAGATAGTTCGGAATATGGGTAAATTGAAGATGAAGAAAGCTTTTAGGGCAGTAATTTGGGTAAAAAGGATGTAAGTGATTAACCGGAGGTATTTAAATGGGTGGAATGGCGGTTTAAAGGGGGTTTGGATAAGACGATGTGAGGTTTCAGTGGATGATGTGACATGGGCGGTAAGGTTAGTCCATTTAAATAATCCGACATCATTAACAAAATCTTTACTTTTTACAGAGTGGGGCCCAAAAGATTTCCGTTACACAGTAAAATCTTTCTTCCGAGTATAAAGCATTTCCGAAGGTAATATTCTTCCGAAGGCAAATTTACTTCCGAAGGTAAATTGATTACTTCCGAGAGTATATGTTGCTTTTCAAGTGGAGTGTGTTACAAGCTTCGGAAGTAGATCTGATATGAAATCAATCGCTTCTTTCGAGACTTAACACTCTTCCGAGAAGAAAATTATCCTGGGAGAAATTTGCTTCGGAAGATATGTGAAATATCTTCCGAGGGTTAATTTCTCTTCGAAGAATTCATACTTAGATAAAATTTAGAAAAAGATCTTTTGTAACAGGGCTTAGATTGTTTTGACATGAGACTTTACACATTAAAAGGTTTCAAATGAGATCAACTAATCAAGGTTTATCATCCCAATAGCTGTAATGAGATATTTAAATCTTTGTTCATCAAAGGCTTTGGTGAACAAGTCAGCATATTGTTCATTTGAGTCAACTTTGATTAGCTTGATAAGATTTTCTCATGAATATCTCTAATGAAATGATACCTGATATCAATGTGCTTAGTCTTGGAGTGCTTCACTGGATTTTCAGTAATGGATATAGCACTGTTGTTGTCAATGTGGATAGGAGTGCTCATGAAGTTGAATCCGTAGTCTATCATCTGGTTTTGAATCCACAGCAGCTGAGCACAGCAACTAGCAGCAGCAATGTATTCAGCTTCAGCAGTTGATGTAGAGACACAGGATTGCTTCTTGCATTGCCATGAGATGATCCTTCCACCAAGAAATTGACATCCACCAGATGTTGATTTCTTGTTGATATTGCAGCCACCATAATCACTGTCAGAGTAACCATAGAGATTGAAATCACTATTTCTTGGATACCAGAGACCTAGTTTAGGTGCTCCTTTGAGGTATCTAAGAATTCTCTTGGCAGCTATTAGGTGAGACACCTTTGGAGCAGCCTGATATCTTGCACAAATGCAAGTTGCAAACATGATATCAGGTCTACTTGCTGTGAGATACATCAGAGAACCAATAATCGCTCTGTACTGATGTTGATCAGTATCCTCCCCCTCAGAATCAGGGCAGAGATTGTGGTTTCTGGGTATAGGTGTTTTTGCTGCTTTACAATCTTTCATATCAAATCGTTCTAAGATATCATTGACATACTTAGATTGATTGATAAAGAACCCTTCCTTCATTTGCTTTACCTGAATTCCAAGGAAAAAGTCCATTTTTCCCATGGAACTCATCTCGAACTTCTTCTTCATAATGCTCTCAAAGTCTTTACACATTTGGTCATTTGAGGAACCAAATATGATATCATCAACATAGACTTGAACGAGCAAGATGTCTTTCCCAGACTTTCTTATGAAAAGAGTCTTATCAATGGTACCTCTAGTGTAACCATTCTTCAGGAGAAACTGAGACAATGTCTCATACCACAGCCTAGGTGCTTGGTGCAGCCCATATAGAGCTTTATCCAATTTGCACACATAGTTGGGATGCTGTGGATCTTCAAATCCTGGAGGTTGGCATACATAGACTTCCCTATCTATATCCCCATATAGAAAGGCACACTTGACATCAAGCTGGTAGACAGTGAAATTCTTGGATGCAGCATAAGCAAGGAAGATCCTAACTGCCTCAAGTCTTGCAACAGGTGCAAAGACATCAGTATAATCGATTCCCTCCTCTTGAGTGTATCCTTGAACCACCAGTCTTGCCTTGTTCTTGATAATCAAGCCTCTATCATCTCTCTTGTTTCTGAAAACCCATTTAGTGCCTATAGGTACTTGACCAGATGGTAGCGGACATAGGTTCCAAACCTTTTGTCTTTTGAATTGAAGCAGCTCCTCTTGCATTGATTCAACCCAGCTACTATCTTTCAAGGCATCTTCCACCTTCTTGGGTTCCATTTGGGATAAAAAGCATGAGTACAAACAGACATTCCCATTGTGAGTTTGTCCTCTTGTTCTCACGCCTTCAGAGACTTCCCCTATGATGTTTTCAGCTGGATGAGTGTTATGAATCCTGAGTCTAGGAATCACCTCCAGTTGCAAAGATAAATCCAAATTGGACATATTTTGCTCAGGAGCTTGAATACTTGGTCCAGCTGTTGTTTCAAACTCATTCAATGAGGACTGATTGAATGAGAGAGAAACATCATCATTTGTTTGCTGTGAAGCATCATTAACAGTTGCCTGTTCCTTCAAGATGGTGCTTTCATCAGCCTGGTGTTGTGCAGGGTCACCTGAAGAGATTTGAAAGTCAGCAGGTGAATCCCTTGTTGAAGTACCACTATCTCTTGAGATGGTTATACTGTCAGATCTTTCAATAGTGGGAACTTGATTTGCTGCAACTCTTGGAGAACTTGGAATAGGTCTGGGAAGCTCAAACAGTTGATCTTCATCAGAGTCACTTTGAGCACCTGTTCCAGCTGAAACATTCTCACAAGATGGTTTAGAATAGTTTGGAAACAATTCTAAATCAAAGATATGATCAGGGCCATTCCCCCTAACACAAGGAGTGTGCTCATTGACTACAATGTTGGAAGATTCCTCAAATTGTTGATTTTTAATATTGTAAACCCTATAAGCTTTAGAGTAAGAGGAATATCCAACAAAGATAGCATCATCCGACTTTTCAGCAAATTTTGCCAAATTGTCTTTTGTGTTAAGTATGGTACACCTGCTGCCAAAGGACCTTAGAAAGCCAATGAACGGTGGCCTCTTGTTCCATAACTCATAAGGGGTTTTTCCATGTGGCTTTACTACAAGAACTCTGTTCTGCACATAGCATGCAGTGCTGACTGCCTCTGCCCAGAATGTTAGAGGCAGCTTTGAATCAGCTAACATAGTCCGAGCAGCCTCAATAAGTGTCCTATTCCTCCTCTCAGCAACACCATTTTGTTGAGGAGTTCTAGGAGCACTATATTGTCTGGCAATCCCTTTTGAGTTACAAAATGAGTCAAGAACTAGGTTCTTAAACTCAGTCCCTTGATCACTTCTAATTATTTTAACCTTGTGATCAACTTGATTTTCTATTTTAAGAATAAAAGATTTCAAAGTTTCAGCAGTTTCATCTTTGGTTCTTAAAAAGAATACCCATGTAAATCTAGTAAAATCATCAACAATCACAAGGCAATATGATTTCCTTCCAATGCTCATTATACTTGTGGGACCAAATAGATCCATGTGCAATAAGTGTAATGGGGTGGTGATGGAGTTAACAACTTTGGATTTATGAGATGCCCTGTGTTGTTTCCCTTTCAGGCAAGCAACACAGTTATCTTTGCAGAAAAATTCCTTTTTAGGCAAACCATGTACCAAGTTATTTTTAGCCAATTTATTCATTGTCTTAAAATTTACATGACACATTCGTTTATGCCATAGTGTTGACTCATCACCATCAGCTTTGGAAAGAAAGCATGATACTTCTCCCATTGGGGAAGCATTGTTCATATCCAGCTTGTACATATCCCCTTTCCTGGGAGATCTAAGAAGCACCAATTCCTGAGGAATTGTCATCCCGGGTTTGAGGATAATGCACTCATGTTCTGTGAAGAGCATTTGATGCTTTTGATCACAGAATTGAGAAACACTTAACAGGTTGTGTTCAAGCTGTTTGACAAAATTAACTTTGTCAACCTTTAACTTTCCATTGGATATACTTCCTCTGCCAGAAATATATCCTCCGGCCTCACCTCCAAACTGGACAGGACCTCCATCATAATGTTGAAATTGTTGAAGGAGAGATCTGTTCCCTGTCATGTGCCTGGAGCATCCACTATCTACAATCCAAATGTTGTTATTCTTGTCATATGGATGTCCCTGCACATAAGATGAGATAATTAGTTTTGATTGGAAACCCAAGCCTTATTGGTCTTGGGTTCTTCCAATGATAATGACATAATTGAACCAAAATTTATGCATGGGGGTTCAATGGATGTCTTTGAAGAAGAGGTTTGGGCTACAACATCTTCCTTGATCTTCCATTCCATCCCTTGGTTGATCATGGAGGATGAGCTTGTTGAAGCTTTTGTAGCTTGGCATTCTTCCGAAGCTTCTTTCTTTTCGGAAGAAGCCTTCACCACCTTTTCTTCCGAAGCAGTCTTCTTCTGGGATGGTTTCAAGGGGACTCTTTTGCTTTCTTGAGTCTTTACAGCTTTAGCTTCCGAAGCCTTTTTCTTTCGGAAGAAGAATCTTCTTCCAAAGCAGCATTGCTTCGGAAACAAGCTTTCCCTTTTTCATCACTTGAACCATTTGATATGGTCCAAATGAGAAACCTTCCCTGACTCCTTCCTTTTTACCATTATTTGCATAATGTGTGCTAGCAGGATTGTAGTAACAATCTTTGGCCATGTGGTTTTGCAGACCACACATTATGCATGCAATGTTAATCTTTTGGGAATTTGAGGATTGCTGTTTCTTGTTCTTTTTCTCTTCATCAGCAACCTTTCCCTTTAACTTCTGATCCTTTGGTAGGACAGGAGTACTGGTACTACACCCCTTTCCTGAATCAGAATTTCCAACCACCTGGAATCCAGCTGAGATGAATACACCCTTTTGCTTTGGGTCTATCTTTAGCTTGGACTCAGCCACTTTCTTGGCAGTTTTTCTGGCTGCCTTAGCTCTACTTCTTTGGCTTTGGTGGTCAGGGTTTGATCATCATTGGTAGCGGAGGGCATAATTACCTGGTTCTTCCCTGTGATGGTCTCCATAGTTGCATCATTCTTTGACTCATGAGAAGGTGGGTCAGCAGTTGGAACCTCTTGCTCTTCAGTACCACACCTTGGTTGTCTTATAGACTCATAAGAGTGTGGTGGAGCAATTTCATTGGTTCCCAACCCACCTTTGTTTTGGTAACAAAGTTTTGAGTGAGAGGATGATGCAAGAATGGCTTGGAAGTTTTGCTCGGAAATAGCATACTTCCTGGCTTGAGCCTCAGCTGTGACAAGCTGGGCTTGAGCCTCAGTCAATTTGGATATTAAATCCTTTATCTGAGTCTTATAGTTTGTGTGTTCATGTTTTAATAAGGACACAGTTTTCTCTAACTCCTCAATTTTTCTTTAGTAGTCAATTCAGCCCTTTTAAAGTCAGATTTTAAAACATTTAAAGACTCAATATCATATTTAATCTCATATTGTAGTCCTGATACAGTTTAACCTTAGCAATACAGGCAGGAGTACAGAGATGTTCATATACCTTGTTTTCATCTGTTCCAGTCATAGTGCTTGAGCAGGAGTCACATCCTGTACCATGAAGCTCCAGTCAACTCTTGAGCCATTGTAGCTGTTTCTGTTGACTTTCCGGTGGGCTTTGGTGTAGAGGGATGTGTGGAGGCCTGTGGGGTTCCCGGGTTGGACTTGGTAGCCTTGCATTCCCTTGCAAAATGACCAAGTTGGTTACAGTTGTAACATTTGGCCTTGGTTTTGTCAAACCCAAATTTGCTGTTGATTGGGTTCTGAGGAAATTGCCTTCCAGTTCTCTTAAAGAACTTCTTTGCTCTGTAGGTTAGAAGAGCCATTTGTTGGACTATGTCCACGTACTCCATGTCATCCGGGCTAAAACACTCTAGATCATCAAAGCAGTATTGATAATCATTTGAGTGTCCACTTCCTGAGACAAAAGCACAGCTGTCCTGAAAGGAGCTTTGCTGAGCTTGTTGAGACCTTGGAGTCTCAGGAAATGTGATGTATGGCCCAGAAGAACAAGATGGCTGCTGGGTGTAAGTCAGGTATTGTTGAGGCTGGGAGATTTCTGAGCCTTCAGCAACCATTAAAGCGTTGCTAGCAGGAAGACTCAAGGGTCTGCTTGTCTGATGACCCCTCTTACTTTCCATTTTCAAACGGTATCCATCAAGGATCCCATAGAGTTTGGTCATGGTGAGTGTATTCAGATTCTCTGTTCTCTTGATAGAGACACAGTAGAATGTCCACTCATTGGGTAATGCACTCATGAACTTTCTTGTAAGGTCTCTGAGTTCATGAGCAATTCCCACAGATTGAAGGGAAGAAATGAGATCCATGTACCTGAAATATTGCTGGCTAAGAGTCTCTCTAGCAACATAGGTGAAGTTCTCGAACTGCTGCTTCAGTGAGTCCTTCTTGGAGTCATTTGAGCTTGAGTACATTTGAGCAAGCGCATCAAAAAGTTCTTTAGCAGACTTGCAATGCTCAAACCCCACCATGATAGAGTTTGGAATTGCAGTCATAAGAACAGTCATAGCATTGTTGTCAATGTCAAGCTTCTTCCTGTCTTCATCAGAATAATCTTCAACAGCTTTCTCAATCATGACACCGTTTCCACCAGCTACTTTTGGCTTATATGGGCCATTGATAATGGATTGCCACATCTTGCTGTCTTGATACCTGATGAAGCCTTCCATTCTTCTGCTCCAAGACCTGAACTTTTCAGGGGTGATGATGGGTGCTTTGGTCATCGTCCACATCTCTACTTCAGATTTGTTGAGGGCCATTTTGAGTGAGGTATAAGGAGGAGTGAAAAACAGGTTGATTAGGATGGTAAGATCTCACAATCAAGAGCCTAAAAAGCTCTGATACCAATTGCAGGATCGGGTTTGTCACTTAAACACTTAGATTTCTCTCAAACTCACTTATGGAAACACTCAAATCAGATAAAGTAATATCTTTTACAAGAGTTAATAATAATATAATAAGTAGCAAAGGAACATGCAGAAATAAATTTTCAAGGCACTTGTATATATTACTTCTCAACTCAAGTGACAAGACTCTTACAAGAATAATGCATGAGTTACAATGAGAAACTATATATACTAGATCCTACAGCCGGATATACTTTGATACCAGCAGGAAACCTAAGACTAAAGCATATACTACAATGCTAAAGTTAAGGTATCTTAGATAAAGTATTATCTAAGATATGGTAGTCATGACATGTCCATGACTTACCTTTTGTCGCCAACTAAAGATGGCAACTGTACTAACATAAAAAGGTAAACAGTGGATTAAAGTATGGTAAACTACATGGCTTTTGAGAAAACGCCATGCAGTATCTCAGATATTTGCAGCGGAGTGTCAGGGAGACCATACTTATGTCCACTGGATAATAGCAGTGTCTTCCGAAGGTAAGTTGGCTTCGGAAGAACAAGTTCTTCCGAAGCCACTTATACTTCGGAAGAGGCTTCTATACTTCCGAGGCTTAAGGACTTTGTACTTCGGAAGTTGACTTCAGATTTTCTTTATAAGTCTTGATCTTCGGAAGTAGGTTCTTTGTCTTCGGAAGTTGGAGTTTTCCTTCGGAACTAAGTTTTACACTTTGTCTTCGGAAGAGCTCCTTCTTCCTTCGGAAGTTCCATACTTAGCTTCGGAAGTCCTTTGTTTGTTGTACCAAAATCTTCTAAGTTACTTGGTTTTGGTTGCACCAGCCTTTCTAGATCCAACAATATGCATCCCGACAGTTGAAGGTTCATGAGGTCAATTATCCTACTCATGACTTGGAGCTAGCAGCCGTGGTCTTTGCACTAAAGATTTGGAGGCACTATCTTTACGGGACGAAGTGCACCATTTTCACTGAAACCACAAGAGTCTGAAGTAATTATTCGAGCAGAAGGATCAGAACATGAGGCAGAGACGGTGGTTGGAACTTATAAAGGATTATGATTATGAGATCCACTACCATCCGGGCATGGCCAATGTGGTGGCTGATACCCTTAGCCGAAAAGAGAGGCCCGAACCGATTCGGGTGAAGGCATATCAACTAATCATGACCTCCGATGTAATGAAGCAAGTCAAAGAGTTTCAAGATGAGGCACTGAAAGAAGATCATCTTAACTCTGAAAGAATGAGAGGTCTGGTTGGGGAATTGGGTGAAAATACACTCGGTGTTAGAACCCGATTCGGTCGTGTGTGGATTCCTCGTTTTGGGGATCTACGGGTGAAGATAATGGATGAAGCTCACAGGACTCGATACTCCATTCACCCAGGTGCCACGAAAGTGTACCAAGATATGAAGAAGGATTATTGGTGGCCGGGTATGAAGCGCGGCGTGGTGGAGTATGTGAGTAAGTGCCTTACTTGCTTACAGGTGAAGGCCGAGCATCAGAAGCCGTATGGGAAGATCCAACCTTTGGATATACTGGAATGGAAGTGGGAGCACATCACCATGGACTTCATTACGAAGCTGCCGCGTACTCCGAAAGGGTACGATGCCATATGGGTGATTGTGGACCGTCTAACGAAGAGTGCTCACTTCCTACCGATCCGCGAGACATATTCATCCGAGAGGTTGGCTGATCTATTCATCAAGGAAATTGTAACTCGTCATGGTGTGCCGGTGTCTATTGTGTCTGATCGTGACACCCGGTTTACATCTAAATTTTAGAAGAAATTCCACGACGCTATGGGGACGAGGTTACATATTAGCACGACTTATCATCCCCAAACTGATGGTCAGTCCGAAAGGACCATTCAGACACTGGAAGACATGCTTCGGGCATGTGTGATTGATTTTGAGGGAAGTTGGGATGACAACAGCTATCATGCCAGCATTGGTATGCCACCATATGAGATGCTATACGGTAGGAGATGCAGAACACCCGTTTGTTGGGGTGATATTGGTCAGAAGGAATTGGGGAACGTCGAGGTAACCAAGGCTACGACTGAGAAGCTTGAGAAGATTAAAGCCTTCATGAAGGCAGCAAAAGACAGACATAAGTCGTATGCTGATAAACGACACATGCCGATTGAGTTCCAGGTGGGTAACCGGGTTATGTTGAAGGTCTCACCTTGGAAGGGTATTATCCGATTCAGGAAGCGGGGCAAGCTGAGCCCAAGGTATATAGGCCCTTTCCGAATCGTCGCTCGAGTAGGAGAGGTGGCCTATAGACTGGAGTTTTTTACGATGAGTTAAGTGGAATTCACCCGACATTCCATGTATCTCATCTAAGGAAGTGCTTGGCAGATGAAGATATGATTGTTCCATTGGAAGATATCGAAGTAGACGAAAGGCTCAATTACGTGGAGCAACCAGTGGTAATCATCGATAGAAAAGAGAAAAGACTGAGAAATAAAGTGGTTCCTCTTGTGCACGTACAGCGGAAGCACAGGAAGGGATCCGAGTCAACGTGGGAGACTGAGGAAGAAATGAGACAGCATTATCCATGTTTGTTCGAAGAATAACAGGTTTCGGGGACGAAACCTATTTAAGGGGGGTGGACTTGTAACACCCGGTTATTTATTATTTTGAAGCCGACGAAGGAAGAAAAAGAAATAAAGTCCAAAGTCGAGGGACCAAACTTGCCAACTAAAGAAATTCGGGTGAGTGGGAGTATATAAGGGAGAGGGCAGCCCTTACCCTCTCCCCCACACTCACAAATCAGCCAAAGAAAGAAGAGAAGAGAGAAAGAAGAGAAAAGAGGAAAATGTGTCGGTTCGGGTTGGTTCGAGTGGCCAAAATTGTTGAGGAGCGAGTCAAATCGAAGCCCTTGTCGTTGTGCTCGTTTGTGTGAGTTCTAGGACCCCACTTTTACTTGTTTTCAACCGATTTTGGGGCTGGAAAGCATCAAAAACCCGTTTTTGTATGTGTGTGTTTATGACCCATTTGGGTGTGTTGCGTGTGATGCGTTTAGAGTTTGTTTCCGGGCTTGTGTGTGCTTGTATGGTGTTGTGGTATGCATTCCTAAGGTCTAAGATGGTTGATTTAGGATTAGAATGGGTTTGGATGAGCTTGGAGGCCGAAAATGGCAGATTGGGTTCGGGATGAACTCCTTTCTGCATCAGCTAGGGCTAGGAGACCGACTGGAGGCCATACGGCCGACTGGAGGCCATACGGCCGACTAAGAGGCGATTGAGGCTCATTCGCACGATTGATAGTTCATTCGCACGATTAAGGTTCCATTTGTACGATTGGGAGTCCACAAGCATGGGGAGTCATACGACTGAGGGTCCAGTCGCATAGGTGCTTAGTCGTATTAGTTCCAACCGCATGGGACTCATTCGCGTCGAGTCCATTCGCATGAGGTTAGTCGCATAGGTGCCCATTCGCATTAGTTCCATCCGCATGAGGTCCGTACGCACGACTGGGTGTTCATTTGCATAGAGGTTCATCCGCATGAGTCCAATCGCATGATGTTCAGTCGCCTGGAGGCCATGCGACTGAAGGGTGTCCATACGCCCGAATAGGGCTGTTGCACTCGAAGGAAGGTGTAGTTAGACTTCTGGCTTTCGGGGGAAAGTGCAGATGTAAGTTTTGACGTAAAGGTTCCCGTAAGAGCATGTAAGATGACTGTTATGACCTTAGAGAGTATGTTGGGCATGATTATGATAATGTTGCATGTTTATGCATGTTATGTATGTATGATGTTGCCCTGTATGATAATGATGACTGTGTATGATATGTTCCTTATTATGATGTGTGTTTATCTTTCTTGTGGCTTTACGTATCATGTTAATGAATAAAATGAAGTATTATGTAACGTAAAGTGAAAGATAAAGAAAAGAGAACATGAAGTAAGAATGCATGCATTAATGAGTAATGAAATTAAAGAAAGTCTTGCAAGCATGGTATGTACATCGGGGTCTTTCTTTGTAATTGACCATTTATATAGAACTATTGCTGCATACCTTAGGTACTGTGACCACGAGGTGCGACGCACCGTTATAGAAGGTCTACGATAGGCCTAGGTCCAGAACCATGAACAGAAAGGTATTGCTTATGGCAATGGTACACATATCTTCATACCTTAGGTACTGTGATCACGAGGTGCGACGCACCGTTATAGAAGGTCTACGATAGGCCTAGGTCCAGAACCATGAACAGAAAGGTATTGCATAGTACACCTAAAACTTTATCCTAGGTGCTGGGGCCATGAGGTGCGGTGCACCGTTATAGAAGGTCTATGATAGGCCTAGGTCCAGTACCATGAACAGAAGGGTAAGGTTTATGGTTGGTTGAAAAGGGAAAAGTTGTATTGATTAAAGAATCTAAAAGTTACAGTATGAATGAATGATGAAGATAATAATGATATTATCTGTGTATAAGTATGATGTATGATCGTATGAGGAAACGAAAGGTTTTAATGAAAGCAAAGTATGTTTTATTATAAAACTAGAACTCACTCAGCAACGCTGACTTTTATGTGTTTCCAGTTGGCAGGTAATGATTGCTGAGGATGGCACTGCGAGGCTACTCGGCTCTTTTGGGATGGCATTCTTTTGATTAATGTTTTTGCATTGTAATGCGAACAAACTGTTTTGTAATGAATGTTGTATTAACTTGCAAAAGCATTTATATGGAAATGAAAGATTATTTTAGTGTTCTGCTGCGATGTTTATGAAATACAAATGTAAATATATGTTTTAAGCGCGATGAATGACCAACTGTAAGCGTCCCGGAAACGGGGCCTTACAAATTTCTTTTCTTTGTATTCAACTGCACAAAAGTTGACAAGGAAGGATATATACCGTTGGCTAGATAGTAACCACATTTATATCGATGTCCGTTAACATCAAACGGACATATCGGGGCGGTTCCATTCAATTCTCGTGTGAAGATTGGAGATTGATGGAGAACATTAATGTCGTTGTTAGAACCGGCTACACCAAAATAAGCATGACAAATCCACAAATCTTGTGATGCCACGGCTTCGAGAATCACCTTAGGACCATCGTGGTCACCTCAATGATATTGTCCTCGCAAACGCGTAGGACAATTTCTCCATTCCCAATAAGTGTAATCAATACTACGGAGCATGCTCGGAAGACCATGTCTATATTGATGTGCAACGTACAATCATGCAATTTCATGACTAGTAGGCCTTCGTAAATATTAATCACTGTATAATTTAGTAATAGTGTTGCAAAAATATTCAAGATATTCACGAGAAGTCCTAGCAGACATAGCTAAGCATTCGTCGTATGTGTCAGGTGAATTACCTGTTGCAAGTTGACATATTGCCGATGTGCACTTTTGAATTACTGTGAAACTTTCTTTCCGCCGCCCATATAACCCTTCTCGGAACCATGGAAAGTTGTTTTGTATATCTTTAACAATGTGTAAAAATAAATTCTCGAGGTACCCAAAACCTATTTCTAAACATCTTGTCTGTCTCCACAAAATAATCGTTCATAAGAACGTTATTAGCCCCAACACGATCACGTTTCAAAATCTTTTTTCTTAAACTTTCGACTTCGTCGACTTGTTCGGCAAGAAGACTTAAAAAATTCCAACCCGTCAGAATTGAAACCATCCGAATATGATGAGCAGGAAACATAATATATATGTGAATCCAAGGATCGTCAATAGGAATTATCAGTGTGAATCGATGTCAAGTCAACGTTAGCGGAATTAACGTTGATTTGGTTTAATTGTATTTAAGCAACTTTAAATATCAATGAAATATCAAGAACACACGAAACAAAACACAATTAATGATTAATCAATATTTTATTATAATGTGTTGGTGATTACAAAAGAATAAATGTACGATATCAATGAATGCTATGATGTTGTATATGTTTTTGATGATCGAAAGACTTTTGATGATTGTTGTATTACTATTGCTGTTCTCAATCAATCAATCGTCAGACTCAATCGTCCTTGAATCCAAACCTAGGATCCATATTTATAGACAAAGGTGTTTCAGTTATAGGAAACACCGGATCTCTTGGGATTTGATTTGTTTCTGATAAGGAATCATCGGATTTCTCGGGATTCGTATAACCGCCTTGTTGACTTGTTGACTTGTTGACTTGTAACACTTGTATTATACAAGTGTTTGGACTCCGCAGAAATATTGTCTTCCGTAGATGTTTTGTTCTTCCGCAGATGTTTTGTTCTTCCGCAGTATTCTTGTTCTTCCGCAGTATTCTTGTTCTTCCGCAGTATTCTTGTTCTTCCGCAGCATTTCTTACTTGAACTCATTCACTTGGAACTCCAGTTGATTTGTTCATCCGTAGATGATCTTCGGATGTTTTGTTACTTGTACTATATATCTACGGAAGAACGAAATGTTCATCCGTAGATGTTTCTTACACTTGGTCAATTTCAGTAATTGACCAAGTATTATGTTTGTACCTGCAACCATACATAAATCAACACATATATAAATGGGTTAACCTATATATTTAATGCATACACAATAATGAAGTACAAAAGTTCATTACAGATTAATTCAAGTACTAAGCCTATACATAATGACTAGATCTACTGATTCTAGACCTAACAATACTCCCCCTTAGGCTTAGCTACTTGCAATCAGTCCTTCAAAACTGCAAGATCCTTGATTCTGGCAATCATCTTGTTGTAGAAGTAGGAAACAGCAGTCTTCTGATCATCATACTTATAGTTGATCTACATCTTGCTGATCTTCTTCAGAGTCTCATAACTGATTCCCAGAACATCTTCCTCTGTAGTGAGTGTGTCTAACACCTTGTTGTTATTCACCACTTCTAGCTCATCTTGTTCTGTTATTCTGAGTTCTGTTACTTCATCAAAGGTTGTTCCCTTCAGTAGTCCAGCATTAAATCTTCTTCTTTTATATGCTTTGGCATGTAGTTTGTCTATTACTTGAATCACATGGACATGTAGGAACAGATCATTTTGTGCTTTTTCATCAGACAGCTTGGGAAAGAATTTGTCATTTAGGTATGAGGTGTAGCTGGGATGGAGTAGTTTGATTTCCACAGGATCAAAGATTCTGATCTTTTCAGCTTTCTTGTTCTCTGCATTTCTCAGTAGGACGAACTCTTTTGTCTTCTCAACATATCCCCATTCAGTGATTGGGTATGTGAATTGAGTCCCTTCAATGCATTTAAGTGCTGCTTTGTTTCTGTTGTTGTAGCCAATCCTCTTCAAGAATTCATCATCTACATGTTCTGAGGCATTGGTCTTGAATCTTTTGAGCCCTTTGATTCTCTTTTGATGTTCTACATCTTCTCTTTTGGCTTCTATAAGCACATCATCTTTAAATTTTGTTTTCAACTTTCCCACTAGGGTTGAGAAATCTCTTCCTCTAGGGTGAATTGGATAATTACTGATGATTAAACTTTGAAGATCTTTGATGTCATTCTCTGGCAGACTCACCACTGAGAGTACATCATGGAAGTATTCAACTCTTCCAGATGTTCTTTTAATAACAGCACAATCCCAGTCTGGATCATATTTCCAGGCCATGATCTTGTTTTCTTCCGCAGAGCTGGGAGTTGTGAGGTGATCTATCAGTTGTATTAGAGTGGACTTTTGCTCAGTTATCTCTCTAACTGCAGTCCCAAGTGGCCATACTTTTCCGGGTATAACTTCTCTTGGCTCTCTCTTTTCTTTTGTGCTGATCTTTAGGTTCAATTGTTATAGGTTCAGCAGGAAGTTTGCTTTGTTGTTCATAAGATGGATGTGGAGCTTCAGTTCTGAATTTTACTCCAGTATCTAGCTCAACTTTCATCACATGCTCCATCATCCTTCTGAGTTCCCCTACTGATCTTCCTTTAAGCTCATGAGGTTTGTAGTTATGTCCTTGTAACCAGCAAGTCATGTTGTATTTGCTCAGCTTGGCTGTGTCACAATGTCCCAACTCCTTCTTTGTTTTTTGAATTGATTGAAAGGTGCTGAAGGCTTCATAATCACAATTTGGAATCATAAAGCATGCAAGCTCAAATTCTTTTAACAGGTTCTTCATCTCTGTCATGTTTAGTCTTTCAACCATGTCATAAGGGAAACCATGGTTTATAAGTGTCATGAACATGGTTGATTCAGGCCTCTCTTCAAATATGTCACTTGTAGTCAGAAGATCATTAGCCTTTGAGACTTCTTGTTTTGGAGGAGAGTCTTCTTTGATTAATTCTTCCCACTCTTTATCACTTTCATCTTTCTTTTCAGAGATGGGCTTCTCAGTAGATAAATCTATTGAGGGGGTGTGTTCAGGAGAAGTCAGCTTTTGTTTCTTTGAAACACTTTCATAAGTAGTTGGCTTCTTCTCAGCAGTACCAAGGTACTTTCTTTTCCTTGAGTACAAGATCATTTCTTTTGATGCCTCAGGACTTTTTTGTTTGAGCAGTTGAAGCCTTAGCATGAGATTCCAATGAACTGATCTTAATTTAAGTTGCTCAATTTCTTCTTCTTTTCTCTTTATAATGTTTGACTGAGCAGTCATAGTGCCAGATGCTTGTTCAAGTCTCTTCATGACCTTTTCTTTTTCTGTCTTCTCAGACTCTGCTGACTCTTTAAGCTCAGCTTCCTTGTCTAGCAGAGCATCAATGACTTCTTTATCACTTTGAGCATCTTCTCTCAGTCTCTTTATTCTTGCTTGCTGTCTTATCAATTCTTCATCCTTTTCTTTTATTATGCCCTTCAGCTTTTGTATTCTTGCCTTTCTTTTATTTGATTTGAGCACCAGCTTGTTGTACTCAGCCACCAGATAACTTTTGCTCACAGGAATGTCATCATCACTCAGATCATCTTCATTATAAGCAATCACATCAACCTGATCTGCTTCTGTGTCTACTTCCTGATGCTGAGACTCAATCTCATCTTCTTTTACTTCCTCATGATCAACACTTGCTGAGCTTGACTTTGGTTCAGTGGCTTGATCTTCATGCTCTTGAAGAGTTTGTTGTTGTTGCTGGTCAGTCACTGGAGAAACTTGTTCAGTTTCATTTGAATGCACAGGGGATTCAGTCTTGGATAATGACAGTTTAACTGTACTTGCTTCTGAGACTAATTATGTCTCTCCAGTGTAGATGCTCTCAGTATCTGAATTTGGAAGTTGTTGGTAAAGTTGCATCTGAAGCTGATTTGGTGATTGGGGTTGAATGGGAGATATTGGTTCAGTATTTTGACTGGCAGGTGATTGTGTTTGGGATGTTTGTTGTTGTTGTGGTGATAGGTGGAGGATTGGAGAGATAGGTTCTGTATTTTGGCTGGCTGGTAATTGTGTTTGGGGTGTTTGTTGTTGTTGTGGTGATAGATGGAGGATTGGAGAGATAGGTTCTGTATTTTGGCTGGCTGGTGATTGTGTTTGGGGTGTTTGTTGTTGTTGTGGTGATGCTTCTGGTGATGGAGTGTCTTGAGCAGAGCTGGTAGCAGAGCTCTCTTCATCAATTTCCCAAACAAGCTCTTGAGGTATGTCTGCATTAGCATCAATCACATGAGCAAACATGTCTATGTCACCTCCTTCATATTTCCCTGAGATTTTGTTCAGCACAGATCTGCCAAGGTGTGCTTGGATAAACACACCACCCTCCACAGATGTTCCAGGCAGGTCTGCATTAATGATGAGCTGAATGAACCTTGGAAACATATACATCTTATCAGCCTTCTGTACTCGAATGTGATCACACAAACAATTGAAGATGTACTTTGAATAGTTGTAGGTCCTTCCTTCAAAGATGCCAATGATACCAGATGATATATGTCTTGAAAATCTGTCAAGCCCAGATTTTCTGTTTGACATACACTTCAGATAAGTGTGACACAAAAATCTGTATGGCTTACAGAGTCTTCCCTTCTTGATTTCTTCCTTTTCAAAGTCTCCATCATACCCCATTAGGAGAAAAACCTTTTCTATGTATTCATTATCAAATACATCAGGGTGTCCAACTTCAACATCTCCCAGTTCTAGTACCCTTCTTATTGTTTGTTCGTCTATTCTCAACCTTCGATTCTTTACTTCTGCAATAATGCCTTCATCATCTTCTTCTATATGTGCAGAATTCCAGAAATCACTGATATGCGAACGATAAATCGTTGGCTCTGCAGATAGTGCGTAGAATATCCTTGATCTTCTCAAATATCTCATAATTTCTTGACATCCTTCTGACACAGGATCGTCAGGGTTCAAGAAAGCACACACATTATGCTCTTTTGCAAATCGTTGATCCATCTGTTCATAAGAAAAGACTTCGTTAGAATCACATTATTGATATGAGAATACGAACAGTTGTGAGATAAAACAAGAATCAACTGGTTCATTCTTGATGATTACGACATGTTTTACCTTAATAAACGCTGATTAAGAACACAGATATATGTTTGCTTAAGGTTTTGATTTGGTAAATTTTGAATGTTGAGAAAGTGGGAAAAATTTGTTGAGTGAGATTTTCTAGGTCTGAAAAAGTGAGCTGAAAAGTGAATAATGCATTTGACAAGTCAAATCTCTTTATTTATACCCTCAGACATATTAATTTTCTCGGATTTATTCAGTGGGTCCCACATTGTAATCTTCCGTAGAAGTAATTTCTCATTAATTGTGTGATCCACAATTTACTCTTCCGTAGTACATCTACGGATCAACAACTTCTACTGGTGAAATTGTAATCATTAAATTATTGATCTTTATTCATCCGTAGTTTACCAATCTACGGATAAACATTAATATACTAATATTGATTTACACAGTTGTATGTATGGCCCAACTCCATTGGTTGAACCAATTATTGCTATAGGACCTCGTTGGCTTTGTATACATGACAATTTAGTACAAGAAATTAGGGATTTAAAATAAAATTTCATGTAACCAAGCTAAGATGATGCTCAGATTTCAATTTCTTCAAATTGATAAAGATATAGACATTGCTGCTGCTGATTTAGATGCTTTTTCATGAATTCTACTCCCCCTAAATTTGTGATTAATGATGAACTTAAGCATTTATCAAAATTTCTTTAAGAGGAATAACATAAACTTTAAATATATGATAATGATCAGATACACATAAGATGGGATCATACTATAATGCTAAGCCTCTTCCTGATTAGTTATGTTGTATAGTTGATACTAGAACAAGTTCTGATTGCAAGTATATTGTCCTTATAAATCCATACAAGAGCTCATGTATCAACTAGGCATGCTGTTTATCATGTTTTATTGTTTTAGAAATAACTGTCACGGGCTTCACATTTGATTCACAAAGGTGTTGTCCTCCCTTTGCAAGTCAAATCATCACTTTTTCACACTTAAGACTATGTACTTTAAATTATAATAGCTATCTTGAGATGTATTTGGCATCTCATTGATGCGATGTTGATAAAGCTCAAGATAATATACAGTTGATCACTTAGGATTCTTTTGAGAGCTTTAGATATGATCATCATCAGGTCACCAGGTCTTTACTCACGTAAACAGAGGTGCCTTTAACCCAGGTCTTTGTTCACACAAAACAGAGGGATGATGATGAGCATGATCTTTTCACCTTTGATACTGATATTCAGTATGGTGATCATACACCCAGGTCTTTGTTCACACAAAACAGAGGGAGTATGATTTGCAAAGATAGATAGTATAAAGTGTTTTACATAGTGTGTTTAGATGAATGATTTGATCACATTAGGATAAGACTCACTTTGTTTTCTCAAAATGAAGTTTCCCACAGACAATTATTATAGTATTATGTTTTGCATGCACTAAGTTTTGTTTCCACTCAAGATGAACCTACTCACATATCAAGAAACTTGTTGAGATATATTGTTATTTGTTTATGCAGAAATAGGCAAAGCTATAGTGTACTATCATTTCCCATGCATAAGTCATACTGATGCATTATTGCACACAGCATGTTGTTTGTTTGGACTTGATTTAATCTAAGTTAATCATACCTAGAGACTCAATCAGAAAATTAAATCTGACTGAATCAAAGGCTTTAGTGAATAAATCAGCAAGCTGATTTGATGTATCCACTTTGACTAACTTAATCAATCCCTTTTCTGAGCAATCTCTCAGAAAATGATACCTAATCTCTATATGTTTTGTTTTACTATGTTGCACAGGATTAGCAGTGATAAACATAGCAGCAGAATTGTCTATATAGATTGAAGTTTGAAGAAAGTTGTAACCATAGTCAAGCAATTGGTTTTGTAACCAAAGTACTTGAGAACACCCAGCTGAAGCAGCAATGTACTCAGCCTCAGCTGTGGATACAGAAACATTTGTTTGTTTCTTGCACTGCCATGACACTAGCCTGGGTCCAATGAATTGACATCCACCGGTTGTTGATTTTCTATTGCTGTTACATCCACCATAGTCACTATCTGAGTATGAGTAGAGTGTAAAGTCTCCATCCTTGGGATACCATAGACCAAGTCCTGGTTTTCCCTTGAGGTATCTGAAAATTCTTTTGACAGCATTGAGATGTGACTCCTTTGGATCAGATTGGTACCTAGCACATACACACACAGCAAACATAATATCAGGTCTACTGGCAGTTAAGTACATAAGTGAACCTATCATGGATCTAAATAATTTTTGATCAATAGATTTTCCAGTGGGATCAGGAGCAATCTTATCAATTGTTGATGCTGGTGTTTTGCATGAGGATACTTCAGCAAGATTGTATTTCTTCAGTATTTGATGTATGTATTTTTCTTGATTGATGAATATTCCATCTGCTTTTTGATGAACTTGAAGGCCAAGGAAGAATGTTAATTCACCCATTGAGCTCATCTGAAATTCAGATTTCATCAGTTCTTCAAAATTCACACACAATCTCTTATTTGTTGATCCAAATATAATGTCATCAACATATACTTGAACTACTAAGAGATCTTGATGTTCTTGTTTGAGAAAGAGTGTCTGATCAATAGTTCCTCTTTTGTAGCCATGCTTGAGTAAGAAAGATGATAGTGTTTCATACCATTTTCTTGGTGCTTGATGAAGACCATATAAGGCTTTATCTAGTTTGTATACCCTGTGAGGATAATGAGGATCTTCAAATCCGGGGGGTTGAGACACATAAACTTCCTCATCAATTTTCCCATATAAGAATGCACACTTGACATCCATTTGATACACAGTGAATTTCTTGTATGATGCATATGCCAAGAACACTCTTATTGCCTCAATTCTTGCAACTGGTGCAAAAACTTCATCATAATCTATGCCTTCTTCTTGAGTGTATCCTTGTGCTATCAACCTTGCTTTGTTTCGGACAATAATCCCTCTATCATCCAGTTTGTTTTTGTATAGCCATCTAGTTCCAATAGGATGTTGACCTTCAGGTAAATCAACAAGACACCATACTTTTTGCTTTCTGAACTGTTGAAGCTCTTCTTGCATAGCTTCAATCCAGCTATTGTCTTTTAAAGCAGCTGTAATGTTTGGAGGCACCACTTGAGAAAGAAAACAGTTGAAAAGACAAAGGTTGGCTGTACCACTTTGGCTCCTTGTAGTTCTCTTGTCAGGATTTCCAATGATATTGTTAAGTGGATGAGACTTATGAATTCTCATTGATGGAGTTGACTCAACTGGAATGGATGATTCCAGATTAGTCATTTCCATTGCCTCTGACTGATTCATCTCAATTTGAGAATTCAAGAAATAATCAAATGAGCTACAGTAGTATCTGCAGTTGGATTTTGCTCTTCCGCAGGAACTTCTGCGGAAGTAGTTTGTTCTTCCGTAGGAGCTGCTCCGGATACATTTTGGTCTTCCGAAGGAAGTTCTCCGGATACATGCTGATCTTCCGAAGGAACTCCGGATGCATTTTGTTCTTCCGAAGGAATTTCTCCGGATGCATGCTGTTCTTCCGAAGGAACTCCTGATGCATTTTGTTCTTCCGAAGGAATTTCTCCGGATGCATGTTGTTCTTCCGAAGGAACTCCTGATGCATTTTGTTCTTCCGAAGGAATTTCTCCGGATATATTTTGTTCAGTTCCACATGTAATATCTGCTTCTGCTGAAGTATTTTCACTTGAAGATGGATGTATCCTTGGGGGATCAGCAGATAAAGTTACTTCAGTCATAACAGGTGGAACAAATGGATAGCATACTTCATCAGATCCTGCATTTGTCAAATGATCATAGTTAAAAGATTTAGACAAAGCATCTATGTCAAATAACCATGATGAACCTTTAACTGACTTAGTAAACACATTTTCATCAAAAGATACATTAGGGGTCTCTTCCACAATGTTATGCTGTGGAATATACACTCTATATGATTTTGATGTTGAAGAATATCCAACAAAGAAACCATCATATGCTTTTTCTGAAAATTTTCCTAATGACTCTTTTATGTTCAAAACAGTTACTTGACATCCAAATACTCTTAGATATCCTATGTAAGGTTTTCTTTTAAATAGGAGCTCATAAGGAGTTTTGTTATGTTCTTTGACAATTAATGTTCTATTTTGAACATTGCATGCAGTATTCACAGCCTCAGCCCAAAAGGTAATAGGTAGTTGTGAATCAGCTAGCATTGTTCTTGCTGCTTCAATGAGAGTTCTGTTTCTTCTTTCAGCAACTCCATTTTGTTGTGGAGTCCTTGGTGCACTGAATTGTCTTGCAATACCTTTGCTCCTGCAAAAAGAATCTAGTTCAAAGTTAACAAATTCAGTAACCATTATCACTCCTGAAAATTTTGACTTTTGTATCAAGTTGATTCTCAATCTTGATGACAAAGTCCATTAATGTTTCTGATGTTCACTCTTTTGTTTTAAGAAAAAGACCCATGTAAATCTAGTGAAATCATCAACTATCACCAAACAATATTGCCTTTTTCCAATGCTCATTACATTGGTTGGACCAAAAAGATCCATGTGAAGCAATTTGAGTGGTATAGTATTAGTATTTGATTGTTTTTGGTTTATGTGACACTCTGTGTTGTTTTCCTTTGTAACAAGAAGAGCAATGAGTTGAGCATGGAACTCTTTATTTGGTAATCCAATGACCAGGTCATATTTTACCAATATTATTCATGTCTTCATGTTAGAATGAACAAGCCTTCTATGCCATAATTGTGACAAATCTTCTGAAAGTTTAGATATAAGACCAGTTTCAATGTTTTTGTGAGAGAAGGTGTTGTTCATATCCAAAACATAAGTGTTTCCTTTTCTTGCTGCTTTGAGGAGAATCCAATCTTCTGGGACAATAAATCCTGGCTTAAGAATGTAACAGTTAGTGTCATCAAACAATGTAGTGTAGTTTTGATCACAGATTTGAGATACACTAAGTAAATTATACTGTAAGTTTTTACAGTAATTTACTTTATCAAATTTAAGTACACCATTGGTTATCATTCCTTCACCAACAATTTTACCTCCCTTTTATATCCCCACCAAATGCCACATAGGAAGCATTTTATGTTTAAAATCATGGAGAAGAGAACAGTTTCCTGTCATATGCCTGGAACAACCACTGTCAACATACCACATGTTGTCAGCTCTCCAATATTGTTCCTGCAATCAGAAATGAAATCAGTTAGAAGTGACAACCCAAGTCCTAGTGATCTGGGTTTATCAACAGGATCTAAAACAGTTATTCTTTTCATGAACAATTTTGAAGTTTCAGTTTCAGATTTAATTGATTCATTCTGATTGTGATTTAGATGAGGAGATGATTGCTGAATTTGATGTTGATGAAGTAGATTCATGATTCACATTGTCTGCTTTACTCAGAGTAACTTCATTTGTTTTAGTCTTTTGTTTTGACACTGAACCTTTAAATGTTTCACTATCTTTTGTTTTTGAAAGAGGTATATGAATGCCTTTGTACAAATTTATTAAAGAATGAATCATCATCTTTGATTCTTTGTCTGACAAATCTACACTTTTGTGTGGTGTTTTTGACTGCTGAAAAGATGGTCTTTTCCGCAGTATATGAACACTTGATGCTGATTTGACCTTTGGTTTTGCTTTTGATTTTTGTTCAAACTTCTTCAGTTTTGAGCTATTTTCAGAATCCGTGGATTGAGAATCTGATTCAGATTTGTCTGATTCTTCTCTCTTTGAGCTTTTGTCTTGTTCTTTTTGTTGAAATAACATTCTTGTGTGGAATGATTATTTTTGTTGCAGATAGAACAATGTTTGTTGAAGTAACAATCAGCAGTCATATGATTGTTCATATTGCAATATGAACAGTAGCTCTGAAGTAACAGTCTTCAGTGTTGTGATTTTTCATGTCACAACCATTTGCAATACTTTTCTTCTGATTCTTTCTCAGAATCATTCCTTTGGTTTGCTGATCTTGTTGTAGCTCTTTCTTCTTTAGCTTTGAATGTGCTTCACCTTTTTCAATTTTGTGCACATTTTGATTGTTTTGGGGCTGAATTTCTCTTCCGTAGATCAGCAGCTGAAGTTTTCTTGTTCAGTTGATGATCTGTGATGCCTTTTCTTTCCTTTGAATTTTCCTCTTTCCTCAGTGATGACAGATTCATCAGTAAATTTCTTGGAGGAGTCTTGCATACTTAGTTCTTGAAGACCTTCATCAATTGAGCTATCCTCTTGCAGATGGTCTTCAACATGTTTCTTTGTTAGGAGGGTATGGCAACTTTGTTTCTTCAAGCACTCTTTGGAATATGGGCTTTCAGTTGAAATTTTTACCAGTGCTTGTTTGATCAACATCATGTTCATCAGAATCATCCAAGTCATCACACTTATCATAATCAAATTTGGAATCATTTTGATCTAATGATTCTGATTCAGATGATTCAGTTTCACTCACCTCAGCTTTATCATTAATTGTAGTTTTAGTTGACTCTTTTCAAACTTAGTGCCAGGCACAAAATGTTTTGACAGAGTGTTTGTCATTGTTGTAGGTAAGGATGTGTAATTATCATTTATAGGTGGTGCAACCGCATTATAACCCAACCCAGACCTTTTCTTTGATTCAATATGAGAATTTAGTAATTTCTCATATTGCTGAGATGATAATTGAAACTTCTGAAGTTTCACTTCAGTTGATGCATGATCAGCCATGGATTTTGTTAAGGAAGAAGTCAAATGCTCAACTTGGGCTTTTAGGCTATAATTTTCAGAAAAAATTTTTCTAAATCCTTTTGCAAGGAATTAATTTTTATTTGATATAATTTATGTTCTCTAACATGGGATTCATTCAAAATCATTGTTTCTTTTACTTTATCAGCCCAACTGTTGAGCATGGACTCTATATCGTTCAACTTCCTCAACACAAGTTGATGGACACAATCTTTCTTTCCTTTACCTCTTTTGCCATTGGGGGAACTGTTTGATCCATATGGGCCATCAAAGCTTGATTCTCTTCCAAAACTTCCTTCTCATACAAACTCCAATCACATGTTCCATCTGAAGTATGATCAGCCCTGACTCCTTTGAGTTACTAGGTCCTGCTGATTCTTTGGTGGCTAGTGGGGAAGCATTGATCTGTCGAGATTGCTTGTGCAGAGGTCTTTGAGAAGATTGTTGATTTGCTTGAATCTGATGTTGTTGAGCTGCTGATGTTGTCTCATCTCTGGATAGGACTGTTGATTGCATTCTCTTGAGAAATGTCCATAGAGATTGCATTTGTAGCATCTCACTTTTGATTTGTCAACACCAATCTTTGATGTTTTGCTTGCTGAAGCCAAGTTCTTATTTCTCCTGAGATATTGCTTAGCTCTATAAGCAATCATGGCCATCTGCCATTGTAGATCCATCTCTTCACTACATCTGGAGGTAGTTCTTCTAAGTCTTGTTGGCAGATATTGGCTGATGTTAGAGAGCTTCCCAGATGCTTGAAAACTTGAGCTAAAAGCTGCAAAGGGCTGCTCTTTGTTCTTCAGAGTCCAATATCACAGTTATTGGTTCTGACTGATTTGCTGAAAAGGAAGACTTAGTTGTTGCTGCAGTTGTATCTTGTCTATCAGTAGTTCTTCCTTTATTCTTCTGCTTCTTGTCTTGAGATGATTTCTTTGAGGGTTTTGAAACATAGAAGCTAACTTCCTCCTCATCATCACTCCTAGCACAAGAGTTATCACTTTCATTGTTTGAAATAAAAGCACTTCCTGCATTATTTGTTTCTTTGAAGTGATAGGGTGAGACATGAGTTCTCACACTCTTGTTTCTTTGATTTTTCGTCCATTTCAAGAGCTTCCACTTTGCAACCAGAGTATCTAAGCCAGGAGCTTCAGATCTATAGTGTTCTTGAACATGGACACAGTATGCTTCCAACTTTCTGGCAAAGTGTGGAGCATTTTTCTTGTTTAATTCCTCACTAGTATACTTCAACTCTAGAATATTCATCTCAGTGACTAACTGCATGAATCTATGAAGTTGCTGAGGAATTGATTCACCCTCAATATGATGAAAAGTTTCATATTGTGATCTGAGGGTGTCTCTCCTTATACTTCTTATCTCATCACTCCCTTCGCAGAGAGTGTGAAGTATCTTCCATAAGGAGTGAGCTGTTTTATAGTTCTCACACCTGATTAATATCTCTTCAGGTAAGCCATACTAAGCAGACTGTATGCTTTTATATCGACTTTAACCTTTTTGACATCATCAGGTGATAGATCTTTCGTACTGATTGGTTGATTTTTATCATTATAATCCGGCCCAAGAGTGGGTGGAATATAAGGACCTTCAGTGATGGAAATCCACAAGTCAGAATCAGTATAGTTTACATGATTCCTGAACTTGATTTTCCAAGACTTGAAATCTGCTTTTGTTTCCAACTTCGAGGGTTGGTAAGATGAACCACTGAAGTTGCTCATGATGTTAACAAGATCTACTATTCAATTGATTTGAATATAGAAACAAGTTAATTAAAAACGATTGCTGTAAGCGAAATCAAACACAATTAAAACACAACTAACACTGATAGATCAATTGATCTAAATCAATTAGCACTTGGCTCTGATACCACCTGTGAATCCAAGGATCGTCAACAGGAATTATCAGTGTGAATCGATGTCAAGTCAACGTTAGCGGAATTAACGTTGATTTGGTTTAATTGTATTTAAGCAACTTTAAATATCAATGAAATATCAAGAACACACGAAACAAAACACAATTAATGATTAATCAATATTTTATTATAATGTGTTGGTGATTACAAAAGAATGAATGTACGATATCAATGAATGCTATGATGTTGTATATGTTTTTGATGATCGAAAGACTTTTGATGATTGTTGTATTGCTATTGCTGTTCTCAATCAATCAATCGTCTGACTCAATCGTCCTTGAATCGAAACCTAGGATCCATATTTATAGACAAAGGTGTTTCAGTTATAGGAAACACCGGATCTCTTGGGATTTGATTTGTTTCTGTTAAGGAATCATCGGATTTCTCGATTCGTATAACCGCCTTGTTGACTTGTGACTCGTAAACACTTGTATTATACAAGTGTTTGGACTCCGCAGAAATATTGTCTTCCGTAGATGTTTTGTTCTTCCGCAGATGTTTTGTTCTTCCGCAGTATTCTTGTTCTTCCGCAGCATTTCTTACTTGAACTCATTCACTTGGAACTCCAGTTGATTTGTTCATCCGTAGATGATCTTCGGATGTTTTGTTACTTGTAAAATATATCTACGGAAGAACGAAATGTTCATCCGTAGATGTTTCTTACACTTGGTCAATTTCAGTAATTGACCAAGTATTATGTTTGTACCTGCAACCATACATAAATCAACACATATATAAATGGGTTAACCTATATATTTAATGCATACACAATAATTAAGTACAAAAGTTCATTACAGATTAATTGAAGTACTAAGCCTATACATAATGACTAGATCTACTGATTCTAGACCTAACAGGTTCAGTCATCAAAACTTCCGAAGTCCCAAAAGCTTCCGAAGTTTTGAAGGTCAAGTCCAAGACTCCAAAGGTGGTGTGGAAGTCTAAGAAAGACCAAGTGACTGAAAATTCTCCATCACACACAGCTCAAGATCCTCCTAGCACAACGATAGGATCTATTACTATTGCATTACCTTCTATTATACTTAGTGAGCCCAAGACAAATAAGGCTTGGGTTTCCAAATGTAACTAATCACTCTCTTTGTGCAGGAACAGCTCAAGACAAACAAGAATGTCAGGATCATTAATAGTGGCTGTTCCAGGCACATGACATGCAATAGGTCACTACTCCATAACTTTGAAAGGATTGATGGAGAACCAGTTGCTTTTGGAGGATGAAGGTGGTTACATTTTTAGAAGGGGCAAGGTCACAAATGGTAAGCTCAGCATTGAAAAGGTAAACTTTATCAAGGAGCTTGGGTACAGTCTTCTGAGTGTATCCCAATTTTGTGATCAGAGTCATAACATGCTCTTTACTGAGCATGAGTGCATTGTTCTCAAGCATGGAGTGGTCATTCCTCATGAGCACATCCTGCTTAGAAGCCCCATAAAAGGGAACATGTACAAGATGGACTTGCAAGAAACATCTCCATCTGGAGAAGTTTCATGCTTTCTGTCGAAAGCCAATAGTGATGAGTCTTTCCTATGGCATAAAAGAATATGCCATGTAAACTTTAAGAACATGAATAAACTAATTAAATATGATTTGGTAACTGGAATTCCAAAGAAAGAGTTTACAAGTGATGATCATTGTGTTGCATGCCTGAAAGGGAAGGAACATAAGGTATCTCACAAGCCTAAGGAAAGGAACTCCATCAATACTCCCCTACACTTATTACATATGGATCTCTTTGGCCCTACCAGTGTAATGACTCTAGGAATGACCTCTTATTGTCTGGTGATCACAGATGATTTTACAAGATTCACTTGGGTTTTCTCTTAGAACTAAGGATGAGACCCCTGAGATTCTGAAGTATTTCATCTTAAAAATTGAGAATCAAAGTGATCACAAGGTCAAAACCATAAGATGTGATCAAGGGACTGAATTCAAGAATCAAACCCTTGATGCATTTTGTGATGAAAAAGGTATTACAAGACAATATAGTGCTCCCAGGACTCCTCAGCAAAATGGTGTTGCTGAGAGGAGAAACAGGACACTAATTGAAGCTGCAAGAACTATGTTGTCTGACTCTAAACTGCCTATCACCTTCTGGGCAGAGGTAGTAAACACTGCTTGCTATGTGCAAAACACAGTTTTAGTAGTTAAGACACATGGTAAGACTCCTTATGAACTTTGGCATAAGAGAAAACCTTTCATTGGTTTTCTCAGGTCATTTGGATGTCCTTGCACCATCTTGAATACCAAAGATCAAATTGCCAAATTTGCTAAGAAATCAAATGATGGACACTTCATTGGATATTCTTCTCAGGCTAAGGCTTATAGAGTATACAATCTCAGAACTAGAATTGTTGAGGAGTCAGCCAATGTGACTTTCAATAAACACACACCCTGTGTGGCTGGTTCTGATCCTTCAACTCATACATCTTCAGCTCCAGCTGGAACCACTTTAGCAAATGAGGTTTCTATCAGCACTACAATGACAAACTCAGCTGATACATCTGGGGTGCCTTCAAATACCAGCTCAGAGGCTCCACAACCAGATAAAGATACCTCAATTGTGGAAGACAACAATGGTGATGGTGAAAGTGATCACGAATTCCTTGATGCTAATAACCATACCATAGATGACAACATCAATGATGTCACACACTCGTTGGATCAAGTCAATCTAGATAAGTGTGGTGATGTGGAGGGTGAATCATCTATGCCAGATCTAAATTTCTCAAATTTAGATCTTTCTCAGCAACTTGATGTGATCCCTCAGCTTAGGATCCACAAGTCTCACCCTACCACAAACATCATTGGAGATGTTGTTACAAGGGTAAGAACAAGAGGACAAACCCATGAAGCAAATGTTTGTCTTCACTCTTGTTTCTTATCCTAGATAGAGCCTAAGAAAGTTGATGAGGCTTTAAACGATGGAAGTTAGGTTGAAGCTATGCAACAAGAGTTGCTTCAATTCAAAAGGCAAAAAGTTTGGAACCTTTGTCCTCTTCCTCATGGGAAGACTACCATTGGAACCAAATGAGTGTTTAGTAATAAGAAGGATGATAGAGGCATTATCATCAAGAACAAGGATAGACTAGTTGTTCAAGGATATACACAAGAAGAAGGGATTGACTACAGTGATGTCTTTGCTCCAGTAGCAAGACTAGAAGCTGTTAGAATATTCCTGGCATTTGCTGCATCCAAGAACTTCAAGGTCTTTCAACTTGATATGAAGTGTGCTTTTCTGTATGGAGTGATTGATGAAGAGGTGTATGTCAAACAGTCACCTGGTTTTGTAGACCCTGATCATCCTGATTATGTCTGCAAGCTTGACAAAGCTCTTTATGGGCTGTATCAGGCACCCAGGAAATGGTATGAGACATTGTCTGAGTATCTTTACAAACATGGATACAGGAGAGGTACTATAGATGGAACTCTCTTCATCAAAGGACAGGGAAATGACATATTGCTAGTTCAAGTGTATGTAGATGATATCATCTTTGGTTGAACTAATCCAAAGCTCTGCAAAGACTTTGAGAAGCTGATGAAAGACAGATTTGAAATGAGTGCAATGGGAGAACTCAATTTCTTTCTGGGAATTCAAGTGAAGCAAGTTGAAGATGGTATCTTCATAAGTCAGAAAAGTATGTTCAGGACATACTCAAGATGTTCAACATGACTGATTGTAAGATTGCTAAGACACCCATAGCCAAAAACCACTCCCTTGGACCTGATCTTGAGGGGGAGTGTGTAGATGAACACTAATACAGGGCTATGATTGGGTCTCTTATGTATCTTACTGCTAGCAGGCCTGATATCATGTTTGCTACATGCATTTGTGCAAGATATCAAGCCAACCCTAAGATGTCTCACCTCATCACTGTCAAGAGGGTTCTAAGATACCTCAAAGGTGCTTCAACACGTGGTTTATGGTATCCAAAGAATCCCGACTTCAATCTGTATGCTTATACATATAGTGATTATGGTGGTTGCAATATGACTGCAAAGTCTACATCTGGGGGATGTCAATTCCTTGGTGGAAGGGTTGTCTCATAGCAATGCAAGAAACAATCCTGTGTGTCTGCATCAACTGCTGAGGTTGAATACATTGCTGCTGCAAGTTGCTGTGCTCAAGTGCTTTGGATTCAAAATCAGATGCTGGACTATGGATTTAACTTCAAGGAGACTCCTATCCACATAGCCAACAATAGTGTTATCTCTATCACTGAGAACCCTGTGCAGCACTCAAGGACCAAACACATCAATATCAGGTATCATTTAATAAGAGATAACTATGAAAAGAGATTAATTAACCTAGTCAAAGTTCATACAAATGAACAATATGCTGATCTGTTTACAAAAGCTTTTGATGAACAGAGATTTAAATATCTAATATCAGCTATTGGGATGATTAACTTTGAGTAGATTTTTCTTAAAAACTATTTCTACTTATTTCTTAAAATATGTGTGTCCTAAGTTGTCTAGTTCATCACTTTCATAAGCTCATGTTTTCTTTGTATAAAAAATCCTTCTTGAAGATTTTCCTTAGATTCTTGAAAATTTTCTGATCCCTCGGAAGATATATTTTTATCTTCAGAAGAAAATCATGTCTTCAAAATAAATAACTGTCTAAGAAATTTTACCTTCGGAAGATGTTTCAATCTATCTTCCGAAGCTTAAATACTTGTCTCAGACACTTATTTGTTTTCAAGGACTTTTTCCTTCCGAAGCAAAATTAACTCTCGGAAGCTTTGTAGTTTTACATACAGAGCATTCAAGTTTTTATTTCTCTTCCGAAGCAAAATTTTTAAGATTCTCAGGAAATTCTTCCGAAGTCATTCTAGCTTCGAAAGCTTTTTCATTAAAATTTCGGAAGATAATTTACCTTCGGAAGCTTTTTGAATTCCAAGAAAACTACTTTTTGAGCAAAAGTAAACTACTTTTTCAAAGGTGGGACCGATATTCAGATTTCAAAGTTTATCCTCTTTCATTAACTTTGGTTCAAATCCTTCTCACATAAATACCCAACGGTTCCCCCTCTCCCTCACTATCTTCTTCAATTCTACTATTCCTCAAACCTAATTCCCAAACCGCCTTTGCTTTCCATGTTTCTTCATCCTTAAGCTTCTCAAATGGCCAACCTTAACTGCAGAAACAACCCAGATTTCTCCATGCAACTTCACAGGCAACACAACCAGGTTGCTCTGTTAAGCTTTGAGAAAGATGATAGTTTCTCAGAGATTTGCCGTTTCTTAGCTTTATCAAATTACTTCACCTCCCTAACCATTGATCCTACTCTCTATGAAGATCATCTGCTTGAATTTTGGAAGACCTGCCAAGAGGTCATCATGGATAGGGAGAAGGCCCTGTCTGCCACTATGCAAGGGAGGACACTCTTCATCACTCTGGCCATCATCAACACTCACTTGCATCTGGATGATGAAGAAGGTGAGTTGTCCTTCCCAAAGGAAGCTGTCAATCATTCCTTTGAGCAGATTGGCTATGAGGAAGATTTCTCTGTATAGACCTTCAGGAAAGGGCAGGTCTTATCCTAGTGGAAATACCTACTCCATCTGGTTATCCACAACTTGTCAAACAAGCATGGAGGGTGGGACCAGATTCCTGAGGATCTCTTCGTCATAGTGCATGGAATGGTACAAGGGGTCAAGTTCAGGTACTCTCAATTTGTCTATTCAAATTTGCTTGCTAACTTGGATTCCTTAGAGTATTATATGTTTCCTAGATATGTTCAACACATTCTCAACTGTGAACCGGGCTCACAGCTGAGGGAAACAAATAATATTCTTAAATTGGGACAGATGAAGTCCGGCATCTTTAAAATGATGAAGAAGCCAACTGTAGGCTTCTTAGGGTTAGAAATAGCCCTTGTCCCCAAAATGTTAGAGCTCATTGCTCAAGGTGACAACCTAGCAACACAAGCTATTATTGAACCCACACCTTCTACATCTCAACCACCAAAAAGGCCACAAGTAACCCTCACCTACCAACGAAAATACAAACGAACCCCTGCTCAAGCTATTGAGTCTGTGCAGGTCCCCATATACTCACCAATAAAGGAGGAAGTGGACACTAGAGCTCCCACTTCCCCTGAGGAGCAAACCACTCCTATCTCTTCAACAATCAAGGCTGAGGTTCCTCATGCTCACCCTGATGAGCTCACAAGCCCAACTGCCTTAAGCCTTCACTCTGAGTCTCAACACTCAAGTGAACAACCTTCAGGGGACAGTTACCATCCCCAGCCTTTAGATCAAAATCAATCCATTCCCAACCTTTCATTCTATACTGATGAAGACTTAGGTTTCAGTGAGTACCATGAGTCTCTCTTCTCTTCCCCTACTCAAAGAGAGATGAGTACTCCTGAATCTCCTCAGTCTAGCCCACATCAGTCACCCATAACTGAGGTGGATACTTCTGAACCTGTTCAGGATATCCATATGGAAGAGGCTCTCACTTTTGCAAGTAATTACATTATTAAGACCTCAACCATGGCAACTCAGCCCATTGACATCTCACCTGAGAATTTCAATGAGCAGAGGAAATCCAGCAGCCAAGAACCTGAAGCTGGTGGTGAGAGAGAGGACTTTGGTCCAATCATCTCATCCCCCAATGATTCTTCTGATGAAGAAGAGTGGAATCTGAGACTAAAGGTGCAAAAACTGTCAAAAACATGCTCCTATTTAGTCTTTAAGGTTAGTCACCTTGAATCTCAGGTGACTACCCTTTATAACAGGGTCAATGATTAGCAACTTAAGATATCTTATCTCAGGGAAAAACTAGCTGGGAGACCTTTAAGAACAGTTCAACCAGGAACACAAGAACATGTAATGTGGTTGACCTAACCTCTAGCTCACCTATGCAAGAGGGTGATGCTACCAAAAAGGGGAGAAAGTCATTACAGACACAGAACCTAGGAGTTCTTCAGAGAGTATGGACATTGAGGACTCACCATCCTCACTTGTAATTGTGCATACTCAGCAACTTCCTCACGTTCACATCAATGTGGACTCTATAGACTCTATCATCAGGAGTCTCTTTGAGGAAGGTATACCAAGAGCTATGTCATCCCCACCTCATGGAACTTCAAACTACATCATTGGGTGGAGGTATGATGTTGATAGAAGAGCCCTCGTACTTCACAGAGGGCAAGGGCAACAAGAAGTATTTGATTTTCAAACCTTGAACTACTATGAAGGTCTTGATCTGGTCAACATGCCACTTGTCAATCCAAGCAAATCAAGACAAGCTGACAGGTTGGCACTTAGAATTCAAGATAGAATTACTGAAGAGTTCAGCCTAAGAAGGAGACAAAGGCAATCAGGTAATGTCATTGGTCAACTGGATGCTGAGGTAGACCCTAAGATTAGCTTCAAAGGGAAAACCTTGGCTGAAGGCCCAGTGATAGAGCCTGAGAGCCCTGTCACACCAACAACTGCTTCAGAGATTCATTCCCTTGGTGAAACATCTGCTGGTGAAGGTGTCTCACAACCTCTCTCTAGCCAGAGCATGGATGCTACACCAAGCAATGAAGGCCAAACCACTATCCACCCTGAGTCATAAAGGTCTGTGGTTGACAAAGGAAAAAGGATTTTGACTCCTGAGGAAATTGAGGAGGAGGAGAGAGAGAGCGGAAGAGGAAGCTAAGGGGAGAAAGTTCCTCTGGGTCTTCAGGTTTTATGTAAGCTGCAATCAGGGCTGCCCCTAGACCAAACACTCAAGATGATGAGTTGAGGGCAGTCTGGATTACTTACCTACAGACCAGGAACTATGGTATAGATGAGATTATATCTCTCCCCTTAGAGGAACTAAATGAACTGGCTGACATGGAAGTGTCAAGAGAGATGAAGGAAGCAGAGGATGCAAGGCTACTTCTCCAATTCAAAGAGGAGAAGAGACAAAAAAGATTATACAAGCATGCTTCTACTCTCTCCCCATTTCAAGAAAGCCCTGTGCAAGAGACTATGGCATCTACATAAGAACCTCAGGTAGACAAAGAAACAGACAGACAAAACATGATCAACTACTTGAGTGCCACAGGACTCTACCAGGCATCTGCACTTCTTCCCTTGTCCTTTGAGTACATTGAGTTTGAGTATCTCAAACAGCTTGAACTTCAAGTGCTCAAAGAACAAAAACCTACAAAGAGAAAGATGAGGGAAGAGGCTGCAAAGTCAAGAGCCATCATCCAAAAGAGTATGAATAAGTCTGCTGAAAGACAAACGATGATGAGCTTCTTGAAGCTGTATGGATTCTCCGGAAGGAGACTTGGCCCTATGTCTCTATCCACAATGGATGAGCATATCAGGGTAATCAAGCAGAAGATCAAGAGTGGAGAGCTGATTGACTTATACTCTCCTCCATGTCAAATCCCACCTGAAGTGGAGGTTAAGGTTGAACAACCTGAGACAACACAACCCGGACCTCTTGCTGAGCCTCAGCAAGCTTCATCTTCTGATACACAACAGGGTCAAACTCCCTCTCCCTCTGAACCTGTGAGGGAGGAACACCTAACTGAGAAAGACAAGGATGATCAACAAGGTGTTGCAGACCAGTCTTCTCAGTTAAAATCTTCTAAGAGGAAGAAGAGGATGGCTTCTAAACCAAAGTCTAAGAAGAAGAAGCCTGAATCATCTACCTCTACACCTTAGGCTAAGTCAAATCATCCTGAGGAAGTTCATGAAGAGACAGCCCAACCAACTCCAATTCAAGTGGCTCCTCTTGCAGTTGAGACACCCATCTTATCCTGGACCTTCACTACTAATCCAGAGAGATGACATGTGATCAAAGATCAAGGTGTTGAGAATGTCTATACATGGAAAGACATAATCAACTTACCTCTGCATGATCTCTTTGAGATGAGAAGATACTATGAGAGTCTGAATGATCCTAACCATATAATGAAGAAGGGTATGGTCATCATTGTGCTGAAGACTACAAACATCTGAAGATCTTCTAAATGTTTTGGTAGCATCAGCCTAGGGGGAGTTTGTAAGGATTCCTATAAGTCTGATGCAGCCAAAACATCCAAAGTCTCTCTGCAAGCATGCATTAAAAAACTGAAGTAGAAATGCTTCGGAAGTTTTACACCATGCACTAGAAACATTCTAAGTGTAAAATTCCGAAGCCAAGATCAATATCTTCCGAAGCCAAAAGTGAAGTCTTCCGAAGCTTCAAAGACAAAGTCTTCCGAAGCCAATTAGTGAAGACAGATTTCTTCCGAAGACTTTTAGAGATATGCCTTTATCTTATGTACTTTACCATAAAGCTGGACCACCTTTCCGCTGCAACTCTGTAAAGTCACCAACTTACATGAGTTGGTGAAAGGTCAATGCTTTTGGTAACTGTACATTAAGGTCTTGAGTCCATGCTTTCTACTTTATGTACTTTTATCCTTTTTGTAATATATTAGGATGTGAGCTATGACATGTCATAGTCACAAGTCAAAAGGCAGATATGCCTTTTGATTCTACAATTGATTTTGTTTGTGTCTAGTCAATTGTATCGAGCTGGTTTTCAAAGTATAGCCGGCTGTAGGTTGTAGTATAAGTATTCCATGTTCTTGTATCTTTCTTTATGCTTTGTAACACTTGTAATAGAACTTGAGAAAGCAATATACTACATCCTTGAAACCCAATCTGTTGTGTTCTCTTGTTCTATCTCTTACTCATTACTTGTGTTTTTAGTATCATACTTGTGGTTAATCCAATTTACTGTTTGATTAAAGTTTGTTAATGTCCTCTTTGTGTTGTTGTGTTGTAAGTGACCACTCTTCACCAATCGTGCACTACCATTAGTGAAAACCAACATCAAACAAGAGATCTGAGTTTTGATTTTGGTCCAGGGCTTAGCGGAAACAAAATGTAATCTATTCCCATCGTTGCTTGCGTTATCTACATTCATTTCGAATTGAACGGAGAGGCTGGAGTGGTTCTGTGGCGGAGATGGCAGCTTGGGTGGAGAGAACGGAAAGCTTTGAAACTTCCGTCAGCAGCGTCGTTTGTGTCAGAGTTTCAAATGACAAAGAAGAAGGTTACGATTTAAGATATGTGGAGGGACAGAAAGGTTGCTATGATGGGGTGTGATTAAGGCAGGTCAAAGAACAAGGTGAAGAAGATTGAACCGTTCAAAGAAAATATATTTCTTACTTTTACTAATAATGAGAAAAGAGAAGCTAAATATATTTCTTTAAGTAAAATCAATTCTTTAAGTAAAATCAATTCTTTAAGTAAAAGACATCTCTGGATGTAATCATAACACTACAGTGACAAAAACAATTCCATTAGGAGGAAATAGGTGAATATTTTAACCAAAAAATAAATGAAACTAAATATATTTCTTTAATTCTACCTATTATACTAATCCACAAATAACATATTGAATAAACTTTTAGATGGCCAATGCTTGTGATTTATAATTATATTGAGTAGTGAGGATTGCGCTTTCAGACCAAAGATAAAGATTTAAATATTGTTTATAATTATTTTATAATATAATAAACATTAGTGTTTGAAATAAATAAATAAATAATAATAGTAATAATAATAGCATTATTATTATTAGATGAAGACTAACGTTAGTCAAATGGTATGCCTTTTTAGCTTAATATTAACTTTTTTTAAGTTACTTTTACTTTTCGACTCATGTGATGTGATACAAAATTCAATCCATCGCGTAATTGATTTTATGTAGAAAAATTCGTTGCAACGCGCGGCGTTGAATTCTAGTTGTTGTTATTATTATTATTATTATTATTATTATTATTATTATTATTATTATTATTATACTAATAATAATAATAATAATATTAATATTAATTATAATTAATAATAATAACGATAATGGTAATCATACTAATAATTATAATAATAATAATAATAATAATTATTATTATTATTTTATTTTTTTATTTTAATTTTGTACCGTTGTTACTACCTCCACCCCCACCCCAACCGCCATCCCTATCGGCACCAATACAGCAACCCATCGTTGACTACTACTATTACGACTACCACTACAACCACCTCCACTACGACCACTACCTCTATCAGTACTACTATGACGACTGCTCGACCACCACTACACCATTGCCATCGCTACTACAACTACTACTACCCCTACTACTACTAGTATTATGATTATTATTCTCCACTCTAAAATTTAGCTATATAAGACCTATATAGAATGACGTAGTTTTTTTCTTGAAACATTTATCTGGTTTATTTGACGCAGAATTTGAATATGATTATACATGTTTTAATATGTACACATATGCATATTATATTAATACGTATATTGGAAGGACGATAATGTCCTTTTACTTAACTCTTTAAATTATGAGATATACAAGATATTTTACAAAACTTACAAGCCATTAAGCTAGAGTTTTTTCACAAAATGGTGTAGTTAGAATAATTATTTACTAAAATAGTGTAGTTGGTAAATTATTTACTAAAATAGTGTAGTATTGAGATTTATTGTTTCTCCCTTCCATTTTCATTAGCTACTTCAATAAGAAGTTTTATTTACAATGTTATATTGTATTAAAATTGTTTTTGATGGAACCTTTTTGTTTCTCCCTTTAGGGATAATATCTTTAAATTCTTAGAAATGTTTTTGATGGAACCTTTTTTTTATGAAATACTTTCTAATTTCTTTCTAAAAGTAGAAGAACAGTGTTTTTAGATGTTTGATTATTTTATTAAAATATAATTTTTTTTGGTGTTTTTAAAATTTTAAACTAGATAGGTATTTTTTTTGTTTCTTTTGTTCTTTTACACTTATACTGTAATGCTTTTCCAGATTTTTCCTTTTTTTTTACTCATGTGACATTTTGTTAGTATTTTAATATATTCCATAACTACATAAATTAAACAAGAAAGCTAGGGGTATTGTGTTTTCAATTTGTAACGACTTAAGGTATTAACACTAACAGAAGTTAACTTTTCTGTTAAATCTAAGGGCATTTCCGTCTTTTTACCTTACAGAGACTATTTATGTCATTTCATACATAAAAAGGACTGTTTGTGTTATTTTTTATATACATAGATATATAATTTCACTTCCCCCATCACTGGTCACCAGATCACCGCGGCCCCCACCGCTGACTACCATATCACTGTCGCCCCCACGCTTGTTGACACATCCTCGCAGTCGCCAATGCCGGCTACCACAACCCCGCCGCCCCCACCGCCCACCAACCACCACCGTCGCCTACCACTCCCATCAGCCCCACCATCGCCTACTACCCCCGCCCTACCCGCCCCTTATCACCGGCTACCACCTCACTACCACTATCTTGTTCAGCTCTTTAAATGCAACAACAGGACCAACAACACCATCATCATCCGACCATCACCACCACTATCTCACCATCATTATCGCATCATCACCATGCACCATCAACTGCTGCTTCATCTCCATTGAAACATTATGACCATCAACGCCATCATCATCTTTTTACCTTACGAGAAGTGGTGGATTCAATCCTCGTGGTCCCTATTTTTTTTGAAAGAAACGGGATGGGGGTTGAGTTTTTTAAGTTATGGGTAACTACACAAATGTTCCTTGAATTAAAGAAAGACATAAAATTACAAAAGTAGTCCCTCAAAAGGTAAAGTAGTCATTTTATATAAAAATAACCGAATAATTAACGGCATTTAGTCTTAATACTTATTCTTGTTACAACATTGAAAATAGAATACCCAAACTTGTTATAAAAAACCCTTAGTACCCAAACCTGTTATTTTCAATAAACCACAGGGACCATTTATGTAATTAACTCTACATATTATTAAAAAATATCTTTCGGCTTTTTTTTTCAAGGTTTGGTTTGCAACAAATTGTTTAATTTAATATTTTAATAACTATAACTAAACTACTTACAAAAGTTATTACAGGACCGTTTAAAGGTATGCACTTACAACACAACAACACAATGAGAAGAGTTCTTTAGAACACTTAACAGATCAAATAGGGAACCGATAACTTATATGAAAAATGCTAAGAACACAAGTAAAATATGAGATAGAACAAGATAGCAAACAACACAAGTGTATGTTTTTCAAGAATGCTATATATTGCTTATCAAGTTCTTTTACAAATGTTACAAAGCATAGTTAGAAAGTTAAAAGTACTTGAGATACTTTATACTACATCCTACAGCCGGCCATACTTAGAAGGCCAGCTAGATACATAAGACTAGAAAACTACAAAATCAAATGTAGAGTCAAAAAGTAGATTGTCTTTTGACTAGTGACTATGACATGCCATAGCTCACATCCTAATATATTACAAAAAGGATAAAAGTACATAAAGTAGAAAGCTCAGACTCAAGACCTCAATGTACAGTTACCAAAAGCATAGACCTTTTTATCAATTCATGTATGTTGGTGACTGATCAGAGTTGCAGCGGAAAGGTGGTCCAGATTTATGGTAAGGTACATTAGATAAAAACATGTTCATAAAAGTCTTCGGAAGAAATCTGTTTTCACTCTTTGTCTTCGGAAGACTTTGTCATTGAAGCTTCGGAAGACTTCACTTTTGGATTTAGAAGATGTTGGTCTTGGCTTCGGAAGATTTTACACTTACAATATTTTTCTAGTTCATGGTGTAAAACTTCCAAAGCATTTTAACTTCTGTACTTTAGTGCATGCATGCAGAGAGACTTTGGATGTTTTGGCTGCATCAGACTTATAAGAATCCTTACAAACTCCCCTCTGATGCTACCAAAACATTAGATGGTCAGGATTACTCAGACTCTCAGGTCACTGATAAGATTTTACACTTACAATATTATGATAATGACCATGCCCTTCTTTATTAGATGGTCAGGATCACTCAAACTCTCATAGTATCTTCTCATCTCAAAGAGATCATCCAAAGGTAGGTTGAATAGGTTTTGCCATGAGTAGACATCTTCACCACCTTTTTCTCTGATCACATGCCATCTTTCTGGATTAGTTGTGAAGGTCTAGGATAAGATGGGTCTCTCAGATGCAAGAGGAGCCACTTGAATTGGAGTTAATGGGACTGCCTCTTCATGCACTTCCTCAGGTTGATCTGATTCACCCTAAGGCATAAAGGTGGATGATTTAGACTTCTTCTTCTTTTCTTACTTTGGTTTAGAAGCCATCCTCTTCCTCTTATTTGAAGACTTTAACTAAGAATACTGGCCTACAACATCTTATTGATCAACCTTGTCTTGCTCAGTTGGGTGTTCCTCCCTCACAAGTTCAGAAGGAGAGGAAGTTTGACCCTGTTGTGGATCAGAAGATGAAGCTTGCAGATATTTATAGGAGGTCCAGGTTGTGTTGTCTCAGGTTGTTCAACCTTAACGTCCACTTCAGGAGGAGCTTGAGTTGGAGGGGAGTGTAAGTTAATGAGCTCTCCACTTTTGATCTTCTGCTTGATTACCCTAATGTGCTCATCTATTATGGATAAAGACATAGGGCCAAGTCTCCTTCCGGAGAATTCATAAAGCTTCAAGAAGCTCATCATCCTTTGTCTGTCGGCAGACTTCTTCATACTTGCAGGACTGTTGAAGGGTATGCACTTACAACACAATGAGGAGAGTTACTTAGAACACTTAACAGATCAAATAGGGAACTGGTTAAATTTAGTGAAGGATGCTAAGAACACAAATAAGAATGAGACCGAACAAGATAGCAAACAACATAAGTAAATAGTTTTCAAGAATGCTATATATTGCTTCTCTAAGTTCTATTACAAATGTTACAAAGCATACATCAGAAGTTACAAGTACTTAAGATACATATACTACATCCTACAGCCAGCCATTCTTTGAAAGCCAGCGGGATACATAAGACTAGACAACACACAAAATCAAATAAAGAGTCAAAAGGCAGATTGCCTTTTGACTAGTGACTATGACATGCCATAGCTCACATCCTAATATATTACAAAAAGGATAAAAGTACATAAAGTAGAAAGCACAGACTCAAGACCTTAATGTACAGCTACCAAAAGGATGGACCTTTTCACCAACTCATGTAAGTTGGTGACTTTATAGAGTTGCAGCGAAAGGTGGTCCAGCTTTATGGTAAAGTACATCAGATAAAAGCATGTCTCTAAAAGTCTTCGGAAGAAATCTGTGTTCACTCGTTGCCTTCGGAAGACTTTGTCTTTGAAGCTTCGGAAGACTTCACTTTTGGCTTCGGAAGATGTTGGTCTTGGCTTCGGAAGATTTTACACTAAGAGTATTTCAAGTGCATGGTGTAAAACTTTCAAAGCATTTCTACTTATGTTCTTTAGTCCATGCATGCAGAGAGACTTTGGATTTTTTGGTCGCATTAGACTTATACGAATCCTTACGAACTCCCCCTAGGCTGATGCTACCAAAAAATTTAAAGAGCTTCACCTGTTGACAGTCCTCATTATGATGATAACCATACCCTTCTTCCTTAGATGGTCAGGATCACTTAGACTCTCATAGTATCTTCTAATCTCAAAGAGATCATGCAAAGGTAGGTTGAATAAGTCTTGCCATGTGTAGACATTTTCACCACCTAGATCTCTGATCACATTCCATCTCTCTGGATTAGTTGTGAAGGTCCTGGATAAGATGGGTATCTCTACTTCAATAGGAGCCACTTGGATTGGAGTTGATTGGGCTGCCTTTTCATGCACTTCCTCAGGTTGATCTGACTTAGCCTGAAGTGTAGAGGTGAATGATTGAGGCTTCTTCTTCTTCTATGACTTTGGTTTAGAAGCCATCCTGTTCCTCCTCTTTAAAGACTTTAACTAAGAAGACTGGTCTGCAACACCTTGTTGATCAGTCTTGTCTTGCTCAGTTTGGTGTTCCTCCCTCAGAGGTTCAGAAGGAGAGGGAGTTTGTTCCTGCTGTGGATCAGAAGATGAAGCTTGCTGAGGCTTAGCAGAAGGTCCAGGTTGTGTTGTCTCAAATTGTTCAACCTTAACCTCCACTTCAGGTGGAGCTTGAGTTGGAGGGGAGTGTAAGTCAATTAGCTCTCCATTCTTGATCTTCTACTTGATTAACCTGATGTGCTCATCCATTGTAGATAGAGACATAGGGCCAAGTCTCCTTCCGGAGAATCCATACAGCTTCAAGAAGCTCATCATCCTTTCTCTGACAGCAAACTTCTTCATACTCTTTTGGATGATGGCTCTTGACTTTGCAGCCTCTTCCCTCATCTTTCTCTTTGTTGCCTTTTGTTCTTTAAGCACTTAAAGTTCAAGCATTTTGAGACACTCAAACTCAATGTACTCAAAGGACAAGGGAAGAAGTGCAGATGCCTGGTAGAGACATGTGGTACTCAGGTAGTTGATCATGTTTTGCCTATCTGTTTCCTTATCTACCTGAGGTTCTTGTGTAGTTGCCATAGTCTCTTGCATAGGGCTTTCTTGAACTAGGGAGAGAGCAGGAACAAGCTTGTATAATCTTTTTTGTCTCTTCTCCTCTTTGAATTGGAGAAGTAGCCTTGCATCCTCTGCTTCCTTCATCTCTCTTGACACTTCCATGTCAGCCAGTTCATTTAGTTCCTCTAAGGAGAGAGATATAATCTCATCTATACCATAGTTCCTGGTCTGTAGGTAAGTATTCCTGACTGGCCTCAACTCATCATCTTGAGTGTTTGGTCTGGGGGCAGCCCCGATTGCAGCTTGCATAAAGCCTGAAGACCCAGAGGAATTTTCTCCCCTTAGCTTCCTCTTCCTCTCTTTCTCCTCTTCCTCAATCTCCTCAGGAGTTAGAATCCTTTTCCCTTTGTCACCCACAGACCTTTGTGACACAGGTGGAGAGAGCTTTGACCTTCATTGCTTGGTGTAGCATTCAAGCTCTGGCCAGAGAGAGGTTGTGAGACACCTTCACCAGTAGGTGTTTCACTCAGGGGATGAATTTTTGAAGTAGTTGTTGGTGTGACAGGGCTTTGAGGCTCTATCACTGGGCCTCAGCCAAGGTTTTCCCTTTGAAGCTAATCTCAGGGTCTGCCTCAACATCCAGTTGACCAATGATATTACCTGATTGCCTTTGTCTCCTTCTTAGACTGAAATCTTCCGTAATTATGTCTTGAATCCTTTATGCTAACATGTCAGCTTGTCTAGATTGACTTGGGTTGACAAGTGGCATGTTGATCATGTCAAGACCTTCATAGTAGTTCAAGGTCTGAAAATTGAACACCTCTTGCTACCCTTGAACTCTTTGAAGAATTAGGGCTCTTCTATCAGCATCATACCTCCACCAATAATGTAGTTTGAAGTTTCTTGAGGTAGGGATGATATAGCCCTTGGAATGCCTTCCTCAAAGAGACTCCTAATGAAAAGTCCATAGTGTCCACATCAATGTGAACTTGAGGAAGTTGCTGAGTATGCACAATTGCAAGTGAGGATGTTGAGCCATCAACGTCCATACTCCCCGAATAACTCCCAGGTTCTGTGACTATAATGACTTTCTCCCCCTTTTTGGTAGCATCACCCTCTTGCATAGGTGAGCTAGGAGTTAGGTCAAACACATTCACAGGTTCTTGTGTTCCTGGTTGAGCTCTCTTTAAAGGTCTCCCAACTAGTTTTTCCCTGAGATAAGATATCTCAAGTTGCTGATCATTGACCCTGTTGTGCAGGGTAGTCACCTGAGATTCAAGGTGACTAACCTTAGAGACTAAATAAGATCATGTTTTTGATAGTTTTTGCACCTTAAGTCTCAAATTCCCGTCATCATCATCAGAAGAATCATTGGGGGATGAGATGATTGGACCAAAGTCCTCTCTCTCACCACCAGCTTCAGGTTCTTGGCTGCTGGATTTCCTCTGCACATTGTCAGCCTCAGTTGAAGTGTCAATGGGCTGAGTTTCCATGGTTGAGGTTTTAATGATGTAATCACTTGCAGACGTTCTCCTGAACAGGTTCAGGGAGATCTACCTTAGTGATAGGTGACTGATGTGGGCTAGACAAAGGATACTCAGGAGTACTCATCTCTCTTTGAGTATGGGAAGAATAAAGAGACTCATGGTACTCAGTGAAACCTTAGTCTTCATCAATATAGAATGAGAGATTAGGAATGGGTTGATTTAAATCTAAAGGCTGAGAATGGTAACTGTTCCCTGAAGGTTGATCACTTGAGTGTTGAGACTCAGAGTGAAGGCTTAAGGCAGTTGGGCTTGTGAGCTCATTAGGGTGAGCATGAGGAACCTCACCACTGATTCTTGAAGAGATGGGAGTGGTTTGCTCTTCAAAGGAAGTGGGAGCTCTAGTATCCACTTCCTCTTGTATGGATGAGTGTATGGGGGCTTGCACAAGCTCAATAGCTTGAGCAGGGGTTCGTTTGGATTTTGTTTGTTATGTGAGGGTGATTTGTGGTCTTTTTGGTGGTTGGGAGGTAGAAGGTGTGGGTTCAACACTAGCTTGTGTTGCTAGGTTGTCACCTTGAGCAATGAGCTCTAACATTTTTGGGACAAGGGCTGTTTCTACCCCTGTGAAGCCTACAGTTGGCTTCTTTATGTTTTTAAAGATGTCGGGCTTCATCTGTCCCAGTTTAAAAATGTTATATGTTTCCCTCAACTGTGAGCCCAGTTCACAGTTGAGAATGTGTTGGATATATCTAGGAAACATATAATAGTCTAAGGAGTCCAAGTTAGCAAGCAAATTTGTATAAACAAACTGTGAGTACCTGAACTTGACTCCTTGAACCATTCCATGCACTATGAAGGAGAGATCTTCAGGAATCTGGTCCCACCCTCCATGCTTGTTTAACAAGCTGTGGATAACCACATGAAGGAGGTATTTCCACTTGGATGAGACCTTTCCTTTCTTGAAGGTCTTTACAGAGAAATCTCCCTCATACCCCATATGCTCAAAAGAATGATTGACAACTTCTTTTGGGAAGGACAACTCACCTTCTTCATCATCCAGCTGCAAGTGAGTGTTGATGATGGCCGGAGTGATGAAGATTGTCCTCCCTAGCACTTTGGCAGACAATGCCTTCTCCCATCCATAATGACCTCTTGGCAGGTCTTCCAGAATTCAAGCAGATGATCCTTATAGAGAGTAGGATCAATGGTTAGGGAGGTGAAGTAGTTGGATAGAGTCAGAAAACAGAAAACCTCTGAGAAACTATCAACTTTCTCAGAGTTCAACAGAGCAACCTGGTTGTGTTGCCTGTGAAGTTGCATGGAGAAATCTGGGTTGTTTCTGCGGTTTAGGTTGGCCATTTGAGAAGCTTAAGGGTGAAGATGAAGAACAAAGGCGTTTTGGGAGAATTTAGGTTTAAGGAATAGTGTAATTTAAGAAGATAGCGAAAGAGGGGGGAACCGGTATATATGTGAAAAGGATTTGAGACAAAGTTAATGAAAGAGGATAAACTTTAAAATCCGAATGTCGGTCCCACCTCTGAAAAGTACTTACTTTTGCCCAAAAAGTAGTTTTCTTGGAAGTCGAGAAATCTTTCGAAGGTTATTTGCTTCGGATGTTCTGAAGAAAAAAAAGCTTCCAAAGGCAAATTGGCCTCGGAAGATATTTCAAAGGTTTTTAAGAATTTTGCTTCAGAAGAAACTTGTTATTTTAAAACATAAAAGTACTTAAGTTGATTTTAAGCTTCGGAAGATATTTCAGAATTTTCTTCCGAAGGTAAAATTACTGAAGTAGTTATTTGTTTACAAAGACATAAACTTCTTCCGAAGGTAATTTTAAATCTTCCTAAAATAAAAGAGATCAAAATTTTTAAAAATCTAAGAAATGTCTTTTGAAAAGATTTTCTTCCAAAGAAAAACAAGGGCTTATGAAAGTGATGAAATAGACAACTTAGGACACACAGGTTTTTGAAATAATATGATTAAGTTTTAAGAAAAGCTATTCCAAGTTAATCATACCAATAGCTGATACAAGATATTTAAATTTTTTGTTCATCAAAAGCTTTGGTGAACAGATCAGCATATTGTTGATTTGTGTCAACTTTGACTAGTTTGATTAATCTCTTTTCAAAGTTATCTCTAATCAAATGATACCTGATATTGATATGCATTGTCCTTGAGTGCTCCACATGATTTTCTGTGATTGAGATAGCACTATTGTTGTCTATGTGGATGAGAGTCTCCCTGAAGTTGAATCCATATTCCAGCATCTGATTTTGAATCCATAGTCCAGCATCTAATTTTCAATCCAAAGCACTTGAGCACAACAGCTTGCAGCAGCAACGTATTCAGCCTCAGCAGTTGATGCAGACACATAATTGTTTCTTACATTGACAAAAGACTACCCTTGGACCAAGAAATTGACATCCCCCTAATGTAGACGCTACAGTCATGTTGCAACCACCATAGTCACTATCTGTATAAGCATACAGATTAAAGTCAGAATTCTTTGGATACCAAAGGCCAAGTGATGGAGCACCTTTGAGATATCTTAAAATTCTTTTGACACTAACCAGGTGTGGCATCTTGGGGTTGGCTTGATATCTTGCACAAATGCATGTAGCAAACATGATATTAGGCCTTCTAGCTATGAGGTACATAAGAGAGCCAATCATTACCCTGTAGAGATGTTCATCAACACACTCCCCCTCAAGATCAGGTCCAAGGGAGTGGTTCTTGGCTATAGGTGTCTTAACAACATTACAATCAGTCATGTTGAACCTTTTAAGTATGTCTTGTACATACTTTGACTGACTTATGAAGATGCCATTGTCAACTTGCTTCACTTGAATTCCTAGAAAGAAATTGAGTTCCCCCATGGCACTCATTTCAAATATGCCCTTCATCAGCTTCTCAAAGTGTTTGCAGAACTTTGGATTAGTTGACCCAAAGATAATGTCATCTACATATACTTGAACTAGCATTATGTCATTTCGTGTTCCTTTGATGAAGAGAGTTCCATCTATAGTATCCCTTTTGTATCCATGCTGATAGAGATACTTATATAAAGTCTCATACCACTTCTTTGGTGTTTGGTGCAGCCCATAAAGAGCTTTATCAAGCCTGCAGACATGATCAGAATGATCAGGATCTGCAAACCTAGGTGGTTGTCTGACATACACCTCTTCACCAATCACCCCATAGAGAAAAGCACACTTGACATCAAGTTAGTAGACCTTGAAGTTCTTGGATGCAGCAAAAGCTAGGAATATCCTGACAGCTTCAAGTCTTGCTACAGAAGCAAAAACTTTTTATGTAGTCAATTCATTCTTCTTGAGTATACCCTTGAACAACTAGTCTTGCCTTTTTCTTAATGACATGTCTTCTATCATCTTTCTTATTCCTGAACACCCATTTGGTTCCTATGGTAGTCTTCCCTTGAGGAAGAGGACATAGGTTTCAAACCTTTTGCCTTTTGAATTGAAGCATCTCCTCTTGCATAGCTTCAACCCAACTTCTATCGTTTAGAGCTTCATCAATTTTCTTTGGCTCTATCTGGGACAAGAAACAAGAGTGAAGACAAACATTTTCATCATGGGTTTGTCCCTTTGTTCTCACCCCTAAATCAACATCTCTAATAATGTTTGTGGTAGGATGAGACTTGTGGATCCTTAGCTGAGGGATCACAGCAAGTTGCTTAGACAGATCTAAATTTGAGAAATTCTGATCTGGCAAGGAAGATTCACCCTATACATTAACACACTTATGAAGATTGACTTGATCCAATGAGTGTGTGACATCATTGATGTTGTCTTCAATGCAGTGGTTTTCAGCATCAAGAAATTCCTGATCACTTTCACCACCACCATTTGCTCAAACATTTGAAGCTCCTTCATCTGAGTTTTGTGCCTCTAAGCTGGAATTTGAAGGCACCCCAGAAGTATCAACAGGATTTGTCATTGATGTGCTGGTAGAAGCTTTATTTGCAGGATTGGTTACCATTGGAGTTGAAGATGTGTAGCTTGAAGGTCTTCTTAACTCAAATCTTAGGTCAAGATCACCTATAGGTAGTATATCTGTGGACCCTGAAACATTCTCACAAGATTTGTTTAAACAGTTGGTAACTAAATCAAGATCAAATAGCCAATCTGGACCAAAACCTTTCACACTGGGAGTGTGCTCATTGAAAGTCACATTGACTGACTCATCAACTACTCTAGTTCTAAGATCGTATACTCTATAAGCTTTAGCTTGAGAAGAGTATCCAAGGAAATGTCCATCATCTGATTTCTCAGCAAACTTGGCAATTTGATCTTTGGTATTCAATATGGTGCAAGGACATCCAAATGACCTGAGAAAACCAATGAAAGGTTTTCTCTTGTGCCAAAGTTCATAAGGATTCTTACCATGTGTCTTAACCACTAAAACTCTGTTTTGCACATAGCAAGGAGTGTTCACTGCCTCTGCCCAAAAGGTGATAGGCAGTTTAGAGTCAGACAACATAGTTCCTGCAGCTTCAATTAGTGTCTTGTTTATCCTCTCAGCAACACCATTTTGCTGAGGAGTCCAGGGAGCACTATTTTGTCTTGTAATATCTTTTTCATCACAAAATGTATCAAGGATTTGATTCTTGATTCAGTTCCTTGATCACATCTTATGGTTTTGACCTTGTGATCACATTGATTCTTCATCTTTAAGATGAAATTATTTAGAATCTCAGTGTCTCATCCTTAGTTCAAAGAAAGAAGACCCAAGGGAATCTGGTAAAGTCATCTGTGATCACCAAACAATAAGAGGTCCTTCCTAGACTCATTACACTGGTGGGGCCAAAGAGATCCATATGTAATAAGTGTATAATGATAGAATTTCTTTCCTTTGGTTTGTGAGATACCTTGTGTTGCTTCCCCTTCAGGCATGCAACATTGTGGTCATCACTTGAAAACTCTTTCTTTGGTATTCCAGTTACCAAATCATTCTTAATTAATTTATTCATGTTTTTAAAGCTTACATGGCTCATTCTTTTGTTGATACATATATGTACCTAGTTTATGTGCTTAATGTAAAAGTCTGTCATGTCTTACACATATGTAATGAATGAGTTGAATGAAATATAATATGTGGTTGATGCTTATAATATTTAATATTTCATAGTATTATTGTGTGTTAATGTATAATGAACTTACTATATAGGTTTGAGGTTGTTGTGCATAGTTCTTAGTCAATAATGATTGAGAAATGTGTTTAAACTTAGTCGTATGAGTCTTCATGCGAATGGACCATGCTAATGGAACATACGCGTGAATATCTCATGCTAATGCATCAGTCGCACGACTGAACTAGGAGAATGGATCAGTCGCACAATTGAGACTTAAGATTGACTCAGTCGCATGACTGAACATTCAATCGTGCTTATGAATCAGTCGCATGAGTCAGTCGCACGACTGAACCATGGTAATGGTTCAGTCGCACGAATGTAGACTGCAAACCTATAAATACCACTTAATTCGTGGAAAAAAATACTTTAGACACATACTCATAACCTAGCCATCCAGAGCGTCCAGAATGCCTATTCCAAGTTCATAGTTCGCATCTGATCATTTTCTACTCGTTCTTATCGTTTCTTTAATCGTTAGATTGATCGGGATTGCTTTCTCACTGATTGGATCGCCAATCAAATAGGATTCCGCACTATTTGATCTAGTTCCACGCATTATCAGTTGGTATTCCGTACGTACACGGTCCTGACAAGTGGTATTAGAGCCTTAGCTCTTGATTTTGCGTGTGATTCGATTAGTCTCGGTGTAAAAATCAAGTTTTTCATTCAAAAGAGTTACCTTTTTGAGTAAAAACAGTGTTTTTGACGTCTCCAGGTCTCAAAGTTTACGTTTTTCGGCATACGGCAGATTAGAATTCTTGAAAAATCGTGTTTTTGTGTCCAAGTGTCAAAAACCTTTGATTTTGCAAAAACAGCAGCCATCAGTCGCATGATTAGCTCAATCGCACGACTGAACTCAATCGCACACCCCATTCGTACGATTGAACTCAGTCGCTCACTCATTCATATGACTGAACAACCCCATTCGATTGTCTCAATCGCTCACTCCTTACATACGACTGAATCCCAGTCGCAACCTTCATTTGCACGACTGAATCCAATCGCATGATTGAATTCATTCGCACCCTTCATTCGCACGAGTGACCCCTACGCATTGTTCATTCGCAGGATTGAAGTTGTCTTGTTCTCAAAGTTCAAAGTTGATACAAACGGAAGATCAGTTTTCAGCGTTTACTACCGGGAAGGACTCACGCATCCAGAACAATCTTCTTGTGGAGAATGAGGTTGGAAATCACAATAAACTGCCTAAGCTTATAACGTTGAATGACTATCCACAATGGAAACAGTGGTTCAAGATCTATCTAAATGGAGTTGATCCCAATCTTTGGGAATCCATTGAGACAGGTTATAGTATGCCAGTTGGTGCTGATGGTGTTAAGCTAACTTTTTGGAGGTATGACTGACAGCCAGAAAGTTAAGTACAATGCTGAAAAGAAGGTGTATGCCCTGTTGACCTAGTCGATACCAAAAGATATATTCCATCAGTTCTCTGAGAACAAACATGCAAAGAAGTTATGGGAAGCGTTGGAGAAAAGGTATGATAAGAATGCATCGTTGAAAGCCTTGAAGGCAAAGGCTCTGAAGAAGGAGTTTGACAACTTCTCTTCAATGGGAAAAGAAAGCTTGGATGATGTTACAACAGGTTCTACCATCTGATGAGTGAACTACACACTCATGGGGTTACAACATCTATGGAAGATAAGGTGTCAAGTTTTGCAGATGGTTTGCCAGAGAAATGGGACTCGTTTGTGTCTAATCTAAGACAGAACAATATTCTGTCAAAGTTGGATATAAATGACTTCATATTGAAGTTTAGAGAGGAGGAACTTAGAATGAAGTACAAGTCACAGAAAGGATCCTATGACCAGAATACTTCACTTTATAACTCAACTCCCAATCCAACCCGTTCAGGAGCACTACTTCAAACTGCCTTTGTGTCTAGTTCAGCAGGTCAGGGTCATCTTGCACCCAATATACTGAGCCTGAAGCAAATGCTACTAAGTTGATGTTGGACCAAAAGAACCAATGAGCCTGATCAGAAAAACCTCTAAGTCTATTGGACCAAAAGAACCAATGAGCCTGATCAGAAAAACCTCTAAGTCCCACAGACATTACAACTGCTGAAGAAGATCACAACAGCTGAAGACATCAGCTGATTACAAAGGTCTGAAGACAAAGTCTGAAAGTAAAGAACTGAAGACAAAGTCTGAAAGTAAAGTACTGAAGACAAAGACTGAAGACCAGAGTGATCAGTAGTTGTCATAACAGGTGAAGTTGTTAACTTCAGTAGTTGTGATGGTTTTACTTTTCAGTACTTGTAATTTTACCTTTCAGTAGTTTATTATTTCAGTAGTTTTAAGTCAGTAGTTTTATGTATTTGTACTTAGCATTCTCTGAGATGTGATCAGTTGTTGAGAACATTTCAGTAGTTTGCTTATTTCAGTTGTTTTGTAAATTCTGTTAGATGTCACTATCAAGTGACATCAGCAGACGTCACATTCCTCTATATAAGGGATGTTGACCTAGCTGTATTCTAACCGAAGCATTACGCGTGAATGAAAACATTCCTTTAAAAGAAATATTCTCTCTATAATTGTGATTGAGTGTTTGCATATTCATTACTTTTCTTGCTTGAATTCAATCTTATTTCGTGATATTCCGCTGCATAATTCAAATCTAATTGATCCGATCCTATCAAATTGTATCAGAGTAGGTCAATCATTGATCGATCTAACAATTGATCATTGAAACTGTTCTTTTGATAGCTAAGGTTGATGGAATTAGCATATTTGCAAGAATTGATTATAGAGATTGATTTTCTGTTGCTTCCGGTTAATTAATTGAGATTCTAATTGTGTTTTCAAATTGTGTTGTTGAGTTTTCAAACTAGACCGATTTTAATCTCATTGAATTCGATTGAATTAGTGAAAATGACTACTTCAATGAATGATCCTCACAATACTGGCTCTTCAACTAAGCCTTCAATGCTTGTTAGGAGTGAGTATAACATATGGCAACGCCGAATGCTCCATCACCTGTCCGAATGCTCCATCAACCGAATGCTCCATACGCCGAATGCTCCATCACCTATGGTGAGTAATCCTGAAACCAATGAGATGGTTCCTAAAAAGAAGGAACAATATTCTGATGAGGATTTAAAACTGTTTGAGATTGATGCTAAAGCCCATGGAATTCTGGCCATGGCACTGCCTAATGAAATCTATTCTGGGCTTATGCATCATGAAACTGCTTATGATCTCTGGGTTGCTCTGAAGGAACAATTTGGATGAACTGATGAGGTTTTAGCAAACAACAGAGAAATCCTTACCCAGCAATATGAGACATTCTCTCATAGGAAGGGTGAGACATTGACTCAACAGTTTGAGCGGTTTTCATGCTTGATCTCTGAGCTTAAAATGGTTCAACATGAATACACAAACAGCCAGATGAATAACAGATTCCTCAGATCCCTGCCTGAGAGATGGGACACTTACACCATTGTCCTACGCTCTAGTGCAAATTTGGATACTCTATCTCTCACCCAACTTTATGGGAAACTCTTAACATTTGAGAGAGAGATAGAACAGAAAAGGAAACTATCTTCATCTTGAAAGCTCACTGATGACTTTTGTACCAGGTAACACTGCTCTGGTTGGTCATGAGTCTGAATATGCTTCATCTGAAAGTTCATATGATGAGCATATGATTTCTCTCTTCAAACAGTGGAAATCATGCTTTTGTTGGAGTTGAGGGAAACTCAGGTTTTAATGTTGATAATTTGTGTTTTATGATGGATGATTTGAAAGGAATTGCTGATGATGATCTGGAAGAGATGGATATTCTGAGCCAAATGGCATTGATTAATATCAGATCTCAAAAGTTTTATAAAAGAACAGGTAGAAAATTCCCTGGTCTCTCTGGCAAAACCAAGGTTGGTTTTGACAAGAGTAAGTTGAGATGTCACAAGTGCCATAGACTTGGACATTTTGCTAGAGAGTGTAGATCATCTGGATCTAACTTATTTGCACCCTTTGTGACTTTTCCAAGCAATAGCTCACAATCCAAAGGGCAACATTCTACCAGTTCTGATCATCATTCACAACATCAATCATCTCCTGCATACTTTGTCCCTCAAAGCCCTATGCCATATCCTTATCCATGCTTTTACATGCCTCAGTCTGGTCAAGTTTCTGTACCCATGGCTCAACAACCACATGCTCTACCTGATCCTCAGCCATCTCAAACAAATCAGCAATCTCAATCTCATTCTCATCAGAGCTTTTTCACCCCTGAGGTTGTTGACTGGAGCAGCCTACCAGATGATGTCTCTGGTTATTCTGAACAATTTGCTGGTGCTGGTCAACATGGTGGTGAAAACCCTTTTGGAAATCTTGCTTTAATGGCCTTGGAATCTACTGATGAAAATCCTTCATCATCATAGGTACCACAGGTATCTTCTGAGGCTAAGGCCAAGTTATGTTCTGAATCATGCATAGCTGCCTTTGGTTCTATTAGGGAAGCAAATGTAGCTTTAATTAATCAAAACCTTGACCTAGAAAAAGCAATTTCCAAAAGAAAAAGCTGAGTTTGAGTATGTTTTAAAAGAGAAGGATGAGGAGATTTATAACTTTAAGTGTCAAATTACTGATGAAAAAGCAAAGGTAGAGGTCATTCTAGAAAATCACAAGAATCTCAAAGAAACACTTGCAGCTACCCAAGTTGATTGTGAACGCTGGGTAACATCATGCAAGGGATTTGAAATGCTTCTCAGTAAGCAAACTGCTTCTATGTGAAGTTTGGGATTGGGTACAATCATACCATACCTCCCACAAATTTTACTCCCAAGTTAGAAGTACAATCTGAGGTTGAGTGTCATTCCCAAACCACATCATCAGGTGTTTCATCTCCTCAATGATAATTCAAAATCTGAGGATGAAGATAGTATGAGTACCTCAGTTAATCAAATTACTGATGGTCCCACTGCTTCGAAAACTTGATCAAGAAGAGGCTGAGAAATTCAGGTGTTGTTTCACAAGGTACTCAAAGTACTGAAGGGCAAAACACAACACCAGAAGAGCATTTCAAATCAGAGGAAAACAAGCATTCCATGACAACTGCTGAAGAATCTATCAGGATTCTAAAAAGTACTGATAGAAAACCACTGAAGAAGAAATCTTTAGTTGTTGAAAATCCTTCAGTACTTCCCAAAAGTACTGAAACGAAGAAAGTACTGAAGAACAAAGCTTCAGTAGTTTCATCAACTTCAGCAGTTGATCAAGAAAAGATGAAAAGAAAGCCATGTGAAATATGTGGTTTGTTCAATCATCTACTGATGAATGCTGGTATAACAAGGGTTTAAAATTCAATAAAGAGAAATAATTAAGAAGGAAATGCATAAAATAAAAATGAATTTCAAACCAAGTTTGTACCACAATCATCTCATTCTGATAAACCTAAGCTTTCTCAAAAAGTCACAAAGAAGGAAGGGGTTTGTCAAATAACAGCTGAAATTATTCCTCAGGGAATATTAAAAACTCAGACTAAGTCTGTGTCTTTTCAAAAGAAGGATGTAGTGAATCACAAGAACAAATCATCTACAAGTACTGATGTGTCAACTGAGTTGAAAACTCTATCAACCAATCAGACACAACTTGTTATGATGGTTCAACATCTATTGTGGAGAGTTAACCAATTAGATGTTTCTGTGATTAAAACACTGAAAAGGACACCTAAGCCAAAATCCAAGGAATCCTTTTTAGCACCATCTACATCTTCAAAAGCTGTTAATCATGCACAACCTGTTAGTTTAACATCTGTTGATGAAAACAGACCCAAAACCAAAAAGGTTTGGGTCTCAAAGGCTAACTAATGTTTGTGATAAATGCAGGGTTCTTCAACATGCCAAAGAAGCATCTGGTATGTGGATAGTGGAGGATCCATGCATATGACAGGGAGCAGCTCTCTTCTTCATGAATATTCCCAAAGGAAGAAGGGATTTGTCTCTTTTGGAAATGATGCCAAGGGTTACATCATTGGGAAGGGTTTTGTCTCAAATGGAGAGATAAGATTTGATGATGTTAACCATGTGGAGAACCTCAAATACAATCTTTTGAGTGTCAGTCAAATGTGTGATAAAGGGCATGTTGCACTTTTCACAAGTCAAAAGTGTAGGATTCTGTCTTCCAAAGTTTTGCACAAAATTGACAAGATATTGAATGAGTATACTCTCCTGAAGGCCAACAGGATTGGAAGAGTATATGCTTTAAATATATCAAAGAAAATTGATCTAAAAGGCCATCCATGTCTGTTCTCCAAAGACTCTCCTCAAGAATCTGAACTATGGCATAGAAGGCTGGGTCATGTGAATCTCAAGAACATGAATCAGCTCATTCATCATGGTTTAGTGAGAGGTTTGCCATTGAAGGAGTTCAAGTGTGATGATAACTGTCCAGCTTGCTTAAAAGGAAAGCAACACAAAGCTTCATTCCCTCCTATAGAAGAACCTAAGTCCACTACCTGCTTGCAATTACTGCATATGGATCTCTTTGGTCCTGTGAGAGTAATGAGCATGGCAAAGAAAAAGTACTGTCTGGTAATTGTGGATGATTACTCCAGATATGTATGGACTTTCTTCTTGCATTCCAAGGACGAGGCAGCTCAAAGTATCATCTATTTCGTGTTACATGTGGAAAAGCAACATTCACTTCCAGTCAAATGCGTGAGAAGTGATAATAGGACAGAGTTTAGGAATCACACTCTTGATGAATTCTATTTGTCTAAGGGAATCAAAAGACAATATAGTATTCAAAGAACTCTAGAGCAAAATGGAGTGGTGGAGAGAAAGAACAGGACCCTTATTGAAGCCGCAAGGACAATGTTGGCTGACTCTGGTTTGCCACTAACCTTTTGGGCTGAAGCTGTCAACACAGCTTGCTATGTTCAGAATAGAGTATTAGTGAATCAGAGGTTGATGAAGACTCCTTATAAGCTCTTACATCATTTGGCTCCTTTGATTTCATTCTTTAGAGCATTTGGGTGTCCATGTTATATTCTTAACACAAAGAATATAGTTCAGAAGTTTGAATCTAAGGTGGATGCAGGGTATTTTGTTGGGTATTCATCTACTTGCAAGGCATACAGAGTTTTCAATTGCAGAACAAAGATTGTTGAAGAAACTTTGCATGTCAAGTTTAATGAATCTCCAAAAGACAAGATTCCTTAAAACCCTGTTGAGATGTTTGACCTGGACATACTGCAATATGATCCATATCAGCCTCAACCTGTTGTTGTTTCTGAAGCTCCATCCTCTCCATCTGATGATACAAATGCAAGTTGTAGTGATCATCTGCCTGTTTCTACTACACTTGATGTTCTTGTAGCCTCAGCAGCTCCATCCACAACAAATGCTGATGAAATCTCTGAATGCTCTACTTCATTTGAACTGCCATCTCAGTCTAGGTTTCAAGAGTCTGAATCAACATCTGTTGCTGCTGAATCTCCTACAAACACTTGCACAGATATTATTGCATATCAAGAACTGAAGAATCATCCCATGTCCCAGATCATTGGTGACATTAATGCTGGTGTTTCAACAAGAAGTCAATTGTCCAATTTTTGTCTCTATGCTCTCTTCATCAGTTAGCAAGAGCCAAAGAATTATCATGTGGCTTTAAGGGACAATGGATGGGTTGAAGCCATGCAGCTTGAGCTTCTTCAATTTCAAAAACAGCAAATGTGGGAACTGGTTCCTCTACCCCAAGGTAAGTGTGCAATAGGCACTAAATGGGTGTTTAGGAATAAAACTGATGAAAAAGGTCAAATTGTCAAGAACAAGGCCAGACTAGTTGTACAGGGGTTTTCACAAGAAGAAGGTATTGATTATGATGAAACCTTTGCCCCTGTAGCCAGACTGGAGGCAATTAGATTGTTTTTAGCTTATGCTGCTTTGCATAACCTTAAAGTTTTTCAAATGGATGTCAAAAGTGCATTTTTATATGGTAAAATAAAAGAAGAAGTTTATGTGTGTCAACCACCAGGTTTTGAAGATCATAAACACCCTGATTGGGTGTATAAGCTTGATAAGGCTCTTTATGGGTTGAAACAAGCACCCAGAGCCTGGTATGAAACATTATCTAATTTCTTCTTCAAAATAATTTCACTAGAGGCTCCATATATAAAACTTTGTTTATAAAGAAAGCAGGCATGCATAAGCTCCTTGTTCAAATTTATGTTGATGACATTATTTTTGCATCATCTGATCCACAGTTGTGTGATGCATTTACAAAATTGATGCAACAAAAGTTTGAAATGAGTGCAATGGGAGAATTACAGTTCTTCTGGATTTGCAAATCAAACAACTGACTGATGGAACTTTTATTCATCAGTCAAAATATACAAAAGATTTGTTAACCAAGTTTGATTTACAAAACTATAAACCCTGTTCTACTCCCATGTGCAGCAACATACAACTGGATGCTGATCAAAAAGATAAAGCAGTTGATGAAACTCTTTACAGATGTATGATTGGTTTCTTGATGTACCTAACAGCTTCTAGACCAGATATTATGTTTGCAACTTGTGTATGTGCTAGATTTCAGGCTGCTCCTAAGGATTCCCATATGATTGCAGTCAAGAGGATCTTTAGATATTTGCAAGGAACTCAATCTCTAGGACTATGGTATTCCACTGAGCACTCTTGTAAATTGGTTGCTTTCTCTGATAGTGACTATGCAGGGTGTAAGTTAACCAGAAAATCAACTTCTGGTGGATGCCAATCTCTAGGCAACTGTTTGGTCTCTTGGCAGAGTAAGAAACAAACTTCAGTTGCTACATCCACAGCTGAAGCAGAGTATATTGTAGCTGCAAGCTGTACATCTCATGTACTCTGGCTTCAAAATCAGTTATTGGATTATGACATTACAGAGACTAAGACTCCATTATTAATGGATAGTGCTTCAGCTCTTTGTTTGTTAAGAATCCTGTCCAGCATTCTAGGACCAAACATATTGAGATCAGACATCATTTCATCAGGGATTGCTATGAAAAAGGTCTGATTGATCCAAAGTTTGTGCCTAGTGCTGATGAGCTTGCAGATATATTTACTAAGCCTTTGGATAGTGCAACTTTTCATAATCTTGTACTCAGGCTTGGTAAGCTGCAACTAGAATAATTTGACAACTACTGATGCTCTTAGTCAATAAATACTGATGAGCATTAGTATACTTTTGTCAAAAATAAGTGCTGATAAGTCATTTTATATTCGGTAGTTTTACAACTACTGAAGACAAAATTACTTAAAAAGTACTGAAGTACTTCATTTGTTAGAAAGTAATTGATGTAGTTCAAACTACTGATGTCTTTTTAATAAATAAGTACTGATAGACCAATGAAACATCTGAAAATCAGATGATCTGATGAGTAAGGTTAAGGTCATTGAAAACAGCTGAACTTGTGAATTGACGACAACTACTGTTCATTTCCAAACAACTGAAGCCAAACCAAGTCTCCAGTAGTTTTATAACTACTGATGACCAACACCAAGTCTTCAGTCGTTTACATCATCTGAAAGTTAAAACCATGTCTTCAGTTGTTTTCTAACACCTGATGACTACACCAACACTTTCAGTTGTTTTCTCTCAGCCGTTTCATAACCTATATATACCTAACCCTAACTTCAAACTTTTCATAACCCACTTTCCAACGTTCATCTTCCATTAATGGCGACCATGCAAATCAAACCTCGACACAACTGTGTTGCTCACCTTACCAAATCACCCTCTGGAACATTTGATGCTGCTATTGACTTGATGGTTGATTCCCAAAACCGCACAGTCTTTCTCTTAAATCCTACCATCTACCTCGATACCCTGTGCCAATTCTGGACAAACGTTACTGTTCATACTGCTGAGAATGATGACACCATCACTCTCCAGTCATTTGTCAACCAGAAACGGGTGGTCATCACTCTGAGATCATTCGTCAAACCCTAGACTTGAATGATGCCACCTATCCCATCCACCAAATACCCCAAAGGCACCATTGATCTATTTTTGCTAATCATGGTTACGAAGGTGACCTAAGTGCTACTACCATCCTGAAGAAGCACTTCCATGATGCCGAGCGACTCATATTCCACATGATCAATGTCTTTCTTGCTCCCAAAACATCCTCATGGGATCAAATGTCCTCCAGATGGCAACAGGTATTATACTCTATCCTTGAACATCAAACTCTAAATTTTTCTGATATTATCTTTTTGGAATTGAAAGATTTGGCAATGAAACCTGTGGCAAATAGATGGATATTATATCCAAGGTTTCTTATGGCTATAATTTTGAATCAATTAAAATCTGATGGCCTTGGAGTCCCTGCTCTGGTGGTTTTGCCAGAGGTATACTCCAGGCACAACTCAAACCCACAACTCAAAGATGCTGCCAAACTGCTCAAACCCAAGCAGAGGGAACCCATAGCCTCCACCTCCAAATCTAAAGTCCCCTCCAAACCAAAACCAAAGAAAACCAAAAAGGCTACTCAGGGAGTTGAGTCCTCTGATGATGCACCTGCAGCACAAACGCAGGATGAAACTACAAGCCTTAATCCCCTTGTAGTTTCAATGACTCCACCAGCTGAAACCGCTCAGGTATCCTCTCAACAGGATCCTGATGCAACCAACTATGGGGAAACCACATTACTGGAATCTATCACACTTGAGAAGATTGCCATTGAAGAGCACCACTCTCCGCAGGTGCAAACCTTTTCACCTCCATCTCCCACTGATACCACCCCTACAAGCCCAACTGCAGTCATTGCACAAGTGCTGACTCAGCTACATTCCTCTACCCCTCCCCAGAGAAACCTGTTACCACTGGGAAAACCTCAACAGTTGAGGGAGAGGACCAAAATGTAGTTGATAACCAACAACATAGGAATTCTAAAGTTCAATCTCCTAGTGTAGATGTGGAGACTAGAACATCTGGTGAGGCTACCTCTTCCTCTGTTTCAATACATGAAGAGGATGAAGCAGGTATAATCTCTAAGACCTCACCAGAGGCAACTGCCAATGAAGGACTTGCTCCTGAGGCAGGAAGTCCCCAGTTCCAAGACAAAGGGGCACATGTGATTACTGATTTACACTCAGCACATGTTCATCCTGATTCACTCAGGAGGTCAGCTGATTCAGCTTATACTGATGATGACCTGGGCTTTTTCTTTGAAGTCTTAGCCCAAACACCATTCTAGAATGAGGTTTGCAGATTAAAAGAACTGCTTACCAACATGTCTCAGGAATCAAGTCCATCTGCCCCAATTAACCCACAGATGGCAGCTTCTGTTGAAGCTTTACCAAACACTGAGCCACTCAAATCAAACAAGCCACCAGCCTCTGTTTCAGGCACCATTTCTCAGGGAGAGAACCCCTCTGAGCAAATGGCTGCTGCTTTCAAATCCTCCTTACCTCTTATCACTCCCATCATCATATCTATTGTCCATCAAACCATTGATGAGAGGATCTCCTCAGATCTTAAAACCCTTGTGGCTGATGCTGTGTCAAAGCACCTTTCTGACATTCAAACCCCTAAACCCATGCAACCAAAAAGGGGGACTCTAAGTCAGTAAAGGATGATAAAATGAAAAGAGTTGAAGAGGAAGAAGCTAAGCAGAGAATAAAGGCAAAGAGATCATTACCTACAAAAGAAAGAAGAGTGTTGGTGAACAAACTGAGGATGAGAAGAGGTTGGATGAGATGATCAAAGAAGCTGATGAGCAACATACCAGATCCATGGACGGATCATTGATCAGCTCTTTAGGCAAGGATTTGATACTGCCAAACTTGATTCAGAGATCAGAAGACTTGAAATTCAGGAGATTGAGAATCGATGGCGCAGCTGCAATGAAGAAGAAAGGGAGAGATTAGATGCTATGATCAGATTCCTATCCAAACACTTGGGAAGACCTATCATTGAGATCAAGTCATGGTCCAGAGATAGCATTTGGAGATAACCACCATAATATGCTCATCTGAAAGCTTCAACAAAGGCTTAATCATTGAAGCTCTGGATGAAGCTAGTACTGGGAAGAGAACTGATATGGCCAAGTTATCCAAGCCACCCTCACCAACAAAATGTAGAGCAGCAGCCCTAAAAATCTCTTACCAAAACAACCTTCAAAGCCAACCTCACAACCAAAACAACCAATCTCAAAACTTAAAAACAACCAACCTCTCACCTCCAAAACAATCAACCTCACAACCCTCTAAACCAACCCCTTTACCTAAGAAACCCATTCAGGATTCCACCAGTGATGCACCTAAAAGAAAAAGAAGGCTCCTGAGGATGGAAAGAAGAAGAAGAGATGAAGAGGATAATCTGCCATATCTACTATTCTTGAGAGGAGAAAACTTAAGCCTAGGAGTCAATCACAAACAATAACTCCTGAAACTCAAAGGCAAATGGTTAAGGTAAAAATTGAAGAAGAAGAACAGCAGAAGCAGCATGATGAGCAATTCTTAGAATGGTTGACAAGGACTTCCCACAGTCCTCATCCATTCAAGCAATGAAGAAACAAGCTCAGAGGCTGTACACTCTTAGACATACCTTCCAACATCAAAAAAGAAAGAGTGAGGATTTGGCCAGATCCCAGGGTAAGCTCCAGAATTCACAAAAAAACTTACCAAGTAATATCATGGCCAGTAAGAAAGACTTTGAATGCTGCAATTATGTTGGCCATGTAGTCTCACCCTGGGATATTTTGAAGAATTCAGAGAGCACACACCTCTAAATCAACCCCTATGTCTATTCTTGAGAACAAAATGATCAAGAGGGGCTATTGTACAAAAGACTTAAAGATCTTCAAAAGAGTGAACTCCAGTTGCTGCTTGAAGGCTCTCATCCAGATGAATTTGCATATAGAGAGATCACAACTGTTGAGTTGAAGAATGGGAAGACAGTAAGGTATCTGTCTGAATACTATGGGCCTGAATTCTTCTTTGAGGGAGAAGCAGAAGAACTCACTAAGGAGGAACAATTGTTCTCCTTGAGGCCTATGCAAGGGAGTCTTACAGACTCATCAATGGAAAATAGGTTTCATGGTTGGGACAAGACTCTGTGTCCAGTTCCCCAAGACAGAGTTCCCTTCCATACTTACCAATCAAAAGATTAGAAACCTTTTCTCGGCCTATGCTTATCTGTCTACCTCTGAAGCTGATCAAGGGAGTATTTTTGACAAAGAATAGTGGGATCATCAACAAAGTTAGAGGTTTTGGCTGCATTGGTTCAGGGGAGTTTGTTGGACCAAAAGAACCAATGAGCCTGATCAGAAAACCTCTAAGTCCCACAGACATTACAACTGCTGAAGAAGATCACAACAGCTAAAGACATCAGCTGATTACAAAGGTCTGAAGACAAAGTCTGAAAGTAAAGAACTGAAGACAAAGTCTGAAAGTAAAGTACTGAAGACAAAGACTGAAGACCAGAGTGATCAGTAGTTTGTCACAACAGCTGAAGTTGTTAACTTCAGTAGTTGTGATGGTTTTACTTTTCAGTACTTGTAATTTTACCTTTCAGTAGTTTATTGTTTCAGTAGTTTTAGTCAGTAGTTTTATGTATTTGTACTTAGCATTCTCTGGATGTGATCAGTTGTTGAGAACATTTCAGTAGTTTGCTTATTTCAGTTGTTTGTGTAATTCTGGTAGATGTCACTATCAAGTGACATCAGCAGACGTCACATCCTCTATATAAGGGATTTGACCTAGCTGTATTCTAACTGAAGCATTACCGTGAATGAAAACATTCCTTTAGCAGAAATATTCTCTCTATAATTGTATTGAGTGTTTGCATATCATTACTTTTCTTTTTCTGCTTGAATTCAATCTTATTTCGTGATATTTCCGCTGCATAATTCAAATCTAATTGATCCGATCCTATCAAAGTCCCCAACATTACAACTACTGAAGAAGGTCACAACAGCTGAAGTTATTACTTAGTAGTTTTGATGGTTTTTCCTTTTCAGTAACTTGTATTTTATCTTTCAGTATTTTAGTTTCAGTAGTTTTTAGGTCAGTATTTTTATGTTCTTGTACTTGGCATTCTCTGAGATGTGATCAGTTGTTGAGAACATTCTTATAGTTTGCATGTTTTCAGTTGTTTGTATAATTCTGTTAGATTCACTATCAAGTGACATCGCAGATGTCACATTCCTTTATAAAAGGAATGTTGACCTAGTTGTTTTGTACACGAAGCATTAAGCGTGAATGAAAATATTCCTTTAAAAACAGAAAAAGTTTCTCTCACTATAGCGTCATTGTGGATTGCATAATTGATAGGATCGGATCAATTAGGTTAGAATTATGCAGCGGAATATCACAAATTGAGATCGAATTCAAGCAAGAAAAGGTAATGAATATGCAAGACAATCAATCACAATTATAGAGAGAATATTTCTGTTAAGGAATGTTTTCATTCACGCGTAATGCTTCGGTTAGAAATACAGCTAGGTCAACATCCCTTATATAGAGGAATGTGACGTCTGCTGATGTCACTTGACAGTGACATCTAACAGAATTACAAAAACAACTGAAATAAGCAAACTACTGAGATGTTCTCAACAACTGATTACATCTCAGTGAATGCTAAGTACAATTACATAAACTACTGACTAATAACTACTGAAACAATAAACTACTGAAATATAAATTACAAGTACTGAAAAGTAAAACCATCACAACTACTGAAGTTAACAACTTCAGCTGTTGTGACAACTGCTGATCACTCTGGTCTTCAGTCTTTGTCTTCAGCACTTCATCTTCAGACTTTGTCTTCAGTTCTTTGCTTTCAGACTTTGTCTTCAGTTCTTTGCTTTCAGACTTTGTCTTCAGACCTTTGTAATCAGCTGATGTCTTCAGCTGATGTAATTATCTTCAGCAGTTGTAATGTCTGTGGGACTTAGAGGTTTTCTGATCAGGCTCATTGGTTCTTTTGGTCCAACAAACTCCCCCTGAACCAATGCAGCCAAAACCTCTAACTTTATTGAAGATCCCACTTATTCTTTGGCAAAATACTCTCTTGATCAGCTTCAGAGGTAAACAAATAAGCACAGGCCAGGAAAAGGTTTCTAATCATTTGATTGGCTAAGTATGGAAGGGAACTCTGTCTTGGGAAAATTGGACACAGAGTCTTGTCCCAACCATGAAACCTATTTCCCATTTATGAGTCTGAAAGACTCCCTTGCATAGGCCTCAAGGAGAACAACTTGTTCCTCCTTAGTGAGTTCTTCTGCTTCTCCCTCAAAGAAGAACTCAGGCCCATAGTACTCAGACAGGTACCTTACTGTCTTCCCATTCTTTAGCTCAACAGTTGTTATCTCTCTATATGCGAATTCATCTGGATGAGAGCCTTCAAGTAACAACTGGAGTTCACTCTTCTGAAGATCTTCAAGTCTTTTGTACAGCAACCCCTTCTTGATCATTTTGTTCTCAAGAATAGACATAGGGGTTGATTTGGATGTGTGAGCTCTCTTGAATTCTTCAATGATTTCCCAGGGTGAGACTACCATGGCCAACATGATTGCAGCATTCAAAGTCTTTCTTACTTGGCCATGATATCTACTTGGTAAATTTTTCTTGTGAATTCTAGAACTTACCCTGGGATCTGGCCAAATCCGCACTCTCTCTTTTGATGTTGAAAAGTATGCCTGAGAGTGTACAGCCTTTGAGCTTGAATCTTCATGGCTTGAATAGATGAGGACTGAGGGAAGTCCTTGTCAACCATCTTAGAAACTGCTCATCATGCTGCTTCTGCTGTTCTTCTTCTTCAATTTTGACTTTAACTGTCAGCCTTTGAGTTTCAGGAGTTATTGGTTGTGATTGACTCCTAGGCTTCAGTTTCTTCTTCTCAAGAACAGCAGATATTGGCAGATTGTCTTCTTCATCCTCTTCTTCTTCTTCTTCCATCCTCAGCAACCTTCTTTTTCTTTTTGGTGCTTCACTGGTGGACTCTTGGATAGGTTTCTTGGGTGAAGGAATTGGTTTAGATGGTTGTGAGGTTGTTTGTTTTGGAGGTTGAGAGGTTGGTTGTTTTGAAGGTTTAGATGAGGCAGTTTTTTGATTGTGAGGTTGGCTTGGAGGATTGTTTAGGTAAGGGAGATTTGAAGGGCTGCTCTATCATTTTGTTGGTGAGGGTGGCTTTTGACAACTTGGCCATATCAGTTCTCTTCCCAGCACCAGCTTCATCCAGAGCTTCAATGATTAGGCCTTTGTTGAAGCTTTCAGATGAGCATATCTTGGTAGTTATCTCCAAGATGCTATCTCTGGACCATGATTAATCTCTATGATAGGTCTTCCCAGATGTTTAGAAAGAAAATCTAATCATAGCCTCTAGTCTCTCCCTTTCTTCTTCATTACAACTTTGCCCATCGATCTTCAATTCTTGAATCTCAGTCTCCTGATCTCTGAGTCAAGTTTAGCAGTGTCAAATCCTTGCCTGAAGAGCTGATCAATGATCCTGTCCATGGATCTGCTGTGTTGGTCATCAGCTTCTTTGATCATCTCATCTAACCTCTTCTCATCTTCAGTGATCACCAATACTTTTCTTTCTTTTGTAGGTGATGATCTCTTTGCCTTTGTTCTCTTCCTTATCTTCTTCCTCTTCAGCTCTTTCCCTTTTATCATCCTTTGCTGACTTAAACTCCCCCTTTTTGGTTGCATTGGGTTCAGGGGTTTGAATGTCAGAAAGGTGCTTGGACACAGCATCAGTCACAAGTGAGGTAATATCTGAGGAGAGCCTCTCATCAATGGTTTTATGAACAATAGATGTGATGATGGGTGTGATGAGAGGTAAGGAAGATTTGAATCAGCAAACCATTTGCTCAGAGGGGTTCTCTCCCTGAGAAATGGTGCCTGAACCTGAGGCTGGTGGTTTGGTTGATTTGAGTGGCTCAGTGTTTAGGGAAGCTTCAACAGAAGCTGCCATCTGTGGGTTTATGGGGGCAGATGGTCTTGATTCCTGAGGCAGGATGGGAAGCAGATCTTTTAATCTACAAACCTCAGCCTCAGAATAGTGTTTTGGGCTAAGACTTCAGAGAAAAAGCCCAGGTCATCATCAGTATAACTGAATCACCTGACCTCCTGAGTGAATCAGGATGAACATGTGCTGGAGTGTAAATCAGAATCATAATGTGCCCCTTGTCTTGGAACTGGGGACTTCCTGTCTCAGGAGCAAGTCCTTCATTGACAGTTGCCTCTGGTGAGGTCTTAGAGATGATACCAGCTTCATCCTGTTCATGTGCTGAAGCAGGGGAAGAGGTAGCCTCACCAGATGTTCTAGTCTCCTCATTTACACTGGGAGACTGAACTTGATAATCCCTATGCTGTTGGATATCAACTACATTTTGATCCTCTCCCTCAGCTGTTGAGGTTGTCCCAGTAGTAACAGGTTTCTGGGGAGGGGTAGAGGAATGTAGCTGAGTCAGCACTTGTGCAATGACTGCAGTTGGGCTTGTACGGGCGGTATCAGTGGGAGATGGTGGCGAAAAGGTTTGCACCTAGGGAGATTGGTGCTCTTCAATGGTAATCTTCTCAAGTGAGATAGATTCCAGCAATGTGGTTTCCCCAATATTGGTTGCATCAGGATCCTGTTGAGAGGATACCTGAGCGGTTTCAGCTGGTGGAGTCATTGAAACTACAAGGGGATTAAGGCTTGTAGTCTCATCCTACGTTTGTGCTGCAGGGGCATCATCAGGGGACTCAACTCCCTGAGTAGCCTTTTTGGTTTTCTTTGGTTTGGGTTTGGAGGGGACTTTAGATTTGGAGGTGGAGGCTGTGGGTTCCCTCTGCTTGGGTTTGAGCAGTTTGGCAGCCTGTTTGAGTTGTGGGTTTGAGTTGTGCCGTGGAGTATACCTCTGGTAAAACCAACAAGCAGGGACTCCAAGGCCAACAAGGCCATCAGATTTCAATTGATTCAAAATGATTGCCATAAGAAACCTTGGATATAATATCCATCTATTTGCCACAGGTTTCAATGCCAAATCTTTAGTTCCAAAAAGATAATATCAGAAAATTTAGATTTTGGTGCTCAAGGATAGAGTATAATACCTGTTGCCATCTGGATGACATTTGATCCCAAGAAGATGTTTTAGGAGCCAGGTAGACATTGATCATGTGAAATATGAGTCGCTCAGCATCATGGAGTGCTTCTTCAGTATGGTAGTAGCACTTAGGTCACCTTCATAACCATGATTGGCAAAAGAAAGATCAATGGTGCCTTTTGGGTACTTGGTGGGATAGGTGGCATCATTTAGGTCTAGGGTTTGACGAATGATCTAGGAGTGATGATCACCCGTTTCTGGTTAACAAAAGACTGGAGAGTGATGGTGGCATCATTCTCATCAGTATGAACGGTAACGTTCGTCCAGAACTGGCACAGGGTATCAGGGTAAATGGTTGGATTGAGGAGAAAGGCTGTGCGGTATTGGGAATCGTTCATCAAGTCGATAGCAGCATCAAACTTGTTCCAGAATGGTGATTTGGTAAGATGAGCAACACAGTTGTGTCGAGGTTTGATTTGCATGGTCGCCATTAATGGAAGATGAACGTTTGGAAAGTGGGTTATGAAAAGGTTGAAGTTAGGGTTAGGTATATATAGGTTATGAAACGGCTGAGGCAAAACAACTGAAAGTGTTGGTGTTGGTCATCAGATGTTAGAAAACAACTGAAGACATGGTTTTAACTTTCAGATGTTGTAAACAACTGAAGACTTGGTGTTGGTCATCAGTAGTTGTAAAACTACTGAAGACATGGTTTTGGCTTCAGTTGTTTGGAAATGAAACAGTAGTTGTCGTCAATTCACAAAGTTCAGCTGTTTCAATGACCTTGACACTTACTCATCAATCATCTGATTTTCAGATGTTTCATTGGTCATCAGTACTTATTTATTACAAAAGACATCAGTAGTTTGAACTACATCAGTATTTTTAAACTAATAAGATACTTCAGTACTTTTAAGTAATTAAGTCTTCAGTAGTTGTGAAACTACTGAAGATAAAATGACTTATCAGCACTTATTTTTGACAAAAGAGTACTAATGCTCATCAGTATTTATGAACTAAGAGCATCAGTAGTTGTCAAATTATTCTAGCTGCAGCATACCAAGCCTGAGTACAAGATTATGAAATGTTGCACTATCCAAAGGCTTAGTAAATATATCTGCAAGCTCATCAGCACTAGGCACAAACTTTGGATCAATCAGACTTTTTCATAGCAATCCCTAATGAAATGATGTCTGATCTCAATATGTTTGGTCCTAGAATGCTGGACAGGATTCTTAACAATACAAAGAGCTGAAGAACTATCCATTAATAATGGAGTCTTAGTCTCTGTAATGTCATAATCCAATAACTGATTTTGAAGCCAAAGTACCTGAGATGTACAGCTTGCAGCTGCAATGTACTCTGCTTCAGCTGTTGATGTAGCAACTGATGTTTGTTTCTTACTCTGCCAAGAGACCAAACAGTTGCCTAGAAATTGGCATCCACCAGAAGTTGATTTTCTGGTTAACTTACACCCTGCATAGTCACTATCAGAAAAAGCAACCAATTTACAAAGTGCCCAGTGGAATACCATAGTCCTAGTGATTTAGTTCCCTGCAAATATCTAAAGATCCTCTTGACTGCAATCATATGGGAATCCTTAGGAGCCGCCTGAAATCTAGCACAGACACAAGTTGCAAACATAATATCTGGTCTAGAAGCTGTTAGGTACATCAAGGAACCAATCATACATCTGTAAAGAGTTTCATCAACTGCTTTACCTTTTTGATCAGCATCCAGTTGTGTGTTGCTGCACATGGGAGTAGAACAGGATTTACAGTTTTGTAAATCAAACTTGGTTAACAAATCTTTTGTGTATTTTGACTGATGAATGAAAGTTCCATCAGTCAGTTGTTTGATTTGTAAACCCAGAAAGAACTGTAATTCTCCCATAGCACTCATTTCAAACTTTTGTTGCATCAATTTTGTGAATGCATCACACAACTGGGGATCAGATGATGCAAAAATAATATCATCAACATAAATTTGAACAAGGAGCTTATGCATGCCAGCTTTCTTTATGAACAAAGTTTTATCTATGGAGCCTCTAGTGAAATTATTTTGAAGAAGAAAATTAGATAATGTTTCATACCAGGCTCTGGGTGCTTGTTTCAACCCATAAAGAGCCTTATCAAGCTTATACACCCAATCAGGGTGTTTATGATCTTCAAAACCTGGTGGTTGACATACATAAACTTCTTTTTTTATTTTACCATACAAAAATGCACTTTTGACATCCATTTGAAAAACTTTAAGGTTATGAAAAGCAGCATAAGCTAAAAACAAACGAATTGCCTCCAGTCTGGCCACAGGGGCAAAGGTTTCATCATAATCAATACCTTCTTCTTGTGAAAACCCCTGTACAACCAGTCTGGCCTTGTTCTTGACAATTTGACCTTTTTCATCAGTTTATTCCTAAACACCCATTTAGTGCCTATTGCACACTTACCTGGGGGTAGAGGAACCAGTTCCCACACTTGCTGTTTTTGAAATTGAAGAAGCTCAAGCTGCATGGCTTCAACCCATCCATTGTCCCTTAGAGCAACATGATAATTCTTTGGCTCTTGCTGACTGATGAAGAGAGCATAGAGACAAAAATTGGACAATTGACTTCTTGTTGAAACACCAGCAGTTATGTCACCAATGATCTGGGACACATGATGATTCTTCAATTCTTGATATGCAATAATATCTGTGCAAGTGTTTGTAGAAGATTCAGCAGCAGCAGATGTTGATGTAGACTCTTGAAACCTAGACTGAGATGGCAGTTCAAACGAAGTAGAGGATTCAGAGATTTCATCAGCATTTGTTGTGGATGGAGCTGCTGAGGCTACAGGAACATCAAGTGTAGTAGAACCAGGCAGATGATCACTACAACTTGCATTTGTATTTCAGTTGGAGATGATGGATCTTCAGAGACCATAACAGGTGGAGGCTGATATGGAACATATTGCAGTATGTCCAAGTCAAACATCTCAACAGGGTTTTGAGGAATCTTGTCTTTTGGGGATTCATTGAACTTGACATGCAAAGTCTCTTCAACAATCTTTGTTCTGCAGTTGAACACTCTGTATGCTTTGCAAGTAGATGAATACCCAACAAAATACCCTGCATCCACCTTGGAATCAAACTTCTGAAGGATACTTTTTGTGTTAAGAATATAACAAGGACACCCAAAAGCTCTAAAGAATGAAATCAAAGGAGCCAAATGATGTAAGAGCTCATAAGGAGTCTTCATCAACCTCTGATTCACTAATACTCTATTCTGAACATAGCAAGCTGTATTGACAGCTTCAGCCCAAAAGGTTAGTGGCAACCCAGAGTCAGCCAACATTGTCCTTGCAGCTTCAATCAGGGTCCTGTTCTTTCTTTCCACCACTCCATTTTGCTCTGGAGTTCTTTGAATACTATATTGTCTTTTGATTCCCTTAGACAAATAGAATTCATCAAGAGTGTGATTTCTAAACTCTGTCCCATTATCACTTCTCACACACTTAACAGGAAGTGAATGCTGCTTCTCCACATGTAACACAAAATAGATAATACTTTGAGCTGCTTCATCCTTGGAGTGCAAGAAGAAAGTCCATACATATCTACAGTAATCATCCACAATTACCAGACAGTACTTTTTCTTTGCCATGCTCATTACTCTCACAGGACCAAAAAGATCCATGTGCAGTAATTGCAAGCATGCTGTGGACTTAGGTTCTTCTATAGAAGGGAATGAAGCTTTGTGTTGCTTTCCTTTTAAGCAAGCTGGGCAGGTATCATCACACTTGAACTCTTTCAATGGCAAGCCTCTCACTAATCCATGATGAATGAGCTGATTCATGTTCTTGAAATTCACATGACCCAGCCTTCTATGCCATAGTTCAGATTCTTGAGGAGAGGCTTTGGAGAACAAACATGGATGGCCTTTTAGATCTACTTTCTTTGATAGATCTAAAGCATATACTCTACCAATCTGTTGGCCTTCAGGAGAGTATACTCATCCAATATTTTGTCAATCTTGTGCAAAACTGTGGAAGACAGAATCCGACAGTTTTGACTTGTGAAAAGTGCAACATGCCCTTTATCACACATTTGACTGACACTCAAAATGTTGTATTTGAGGTTCTCCACATGGTTGACATCATCAAATCTTATCTCCCTATTTGAGACAAAACCCTTCCCAATGATGTAACCTTTTGCATCATTTCCAAATGAAACAAATCCCTTCTTCCTTTGGGAATAGTCATGAAGAAGAGAGCTGCTCCCTGTCATATGCATGGATCCTCCACTGTCCACATACCAGATGCTTCTTTGGCATGATGAAGAACCCTGCATTTAACACAAACATTAGTTAGCCTTTGAGACCCAAACCTTTTTGGTTTTGGGTCTGTTTTCATCAACAGATGTTAAACTAACAGGTTGTGCATGATTAACAGCTTTTGAAGATGTAGATGATGCTGAAAAGGATTCCTTGGATTTTTGCTTGGGTATCCTTTTCAGTGGTTTAGACACAGAAACATCCAATTGGTTAACTCTCCCCAATAGATGTTGAATCATCATCACAAGTTGTGTCTGATTTGTTGATAGAGTTTTCAACTCAGTTGACACATCAGTACTTGTGGATGATTTGTTCTTGTTATTCTCTACACCCTTCTTTTGAAAAGACACAGACTTAGTCTGAGTTTTCAATATTCCCTGAGGAATATTTGCAGCTGTTGTTTGAAAAACCCCTTCTTTCTTAGTGACATTTTGAGAAAGCTTAGGTTTATCAGAATGAGATGATTGAGGTACAAACTTGGTTTGAAATTCTTTTTTCATTTTCTGCATTTCCTGCTTAATGATTTTCTTTTTATTGTATTTTAAACCCTTGCTATACCAGCATTCATCAGTCAGATGATTGAACAAACCACATATTTCACATGGTTTTCTTTTCATCTTTTCTTGATCAACTGCTAAAGTTGAGGAAACTACTGAAGATTTGTTCTTCAGTACTTTCTTCCTTTCAGTACTTTTGGGAAGTACTGAAGGATTTCAACAACTGAAGAGTTCTTCTTCAGTGGTTTGCTATCAGTATTTTTTAGAATCCTGATAGATTCTTCAGCGGTTGTCAAGGATTGCCCATTTTCTTCTGATTTAAAATGCTCTTCAGGTGTTATGTTTTGCCCTTCAGTACTTTGAGTACCTTGTGGAACAACACCTGAATTTCTCAGCTTCTTCTTGATCAAGTGTTTCGAAGTAAGTTGGATCATCAGTTATTTGATTAACTGAGATACTCACACTATCTTCATCCTCAGATTTTAAATTTTCAATAGAGGATGAAACACCTGATGATGTGGTTTGGGAATGACTCTCAACCTCAGATTGTACTTCTGACTTAGGAGTAAAATCTGTGGGAGGTATGGTATGATTATACCCAATCCCAATCTTCACATTTGAAGCAGTTTGCTTACTGAGAAGCATTTCAAATCCTTTGCAGGATGTTACCCATCGTTCACAATCAACTTGGGTAGCTGCAAGTGTTTCCTTGAGATTCTTGTGATTTTCTATAATGACTTTTCTATAATGACATCTACCTTAGCCTTTTCATCAGTAATTTGACATTTAAGCTTATAAATCTCTTCATCCTTTTCTTTTAACACAGACTCAAACTCAGATTTTCTTTTAGAAATGGCTTTTTCTAGGTCAAGATTTTGATTAATTAAAGCTACATTTGCTTCCCTAATAGAAACAAAAGCAGCTATGCATGATTCAGAACAAATCTTGGCCTTAGCCTCAGAAGATACCTGTGGTACCTGTGATGGAGAACCCTGTGATGATGAAGGATTGTCATCAGTAGATTCCAGGCCATTAAAGCAAGGTTTCCAAAAGGATTGTCACCACCATGTTGACCAGCACCAGCAAATTACTCAGAATAACCAGATACATCATCTGGTAGACTGCTCCAGTTAACAACCTCAGGGGTGAAAAAGCTCTGATGAGATTGAGGTTGAGATTGCTGATTTGATTGAGAAGGCTGAGAATCAGGTAGAGCATGTGGTTGTTGAGCCATTGGTACTGAAACTTGACCAGACTGAGGCATGTAAAAACATGGATAAGGATATGGCATGGGGCTTTGAGGGACAAAGTATACAGGAGACGATTGATGCTGAGAATGATGATCAGAAGTGGTAGGATGTTGCCCTTTGGATTGTGAATTATTACATGGAAAAGTCACAAAGGGTGCAGATGAGTTAGATCCAGATGATCTACACTCTCTAGCAAAATGTCCAAGTCTGTGACACTTGTGACATCTCAACTTACTCTTGTCAAAACAAACCTTGGTTTTGCCAGAGAGACCAGGAAATTTCCTACCTGTTCTCTTATAAAACTTTTGAGATCTGATATTAATCAATGCCATTTGGCTCAAAATATCCATCTTTTCAAGATCATCATCAGCTATTCCTTTCAAATCATCCATCACAAAACACAAATTATCAGCATTAAAACATGAGTTTCCCTCAACTCCAACAAAAGCATGATTTCCACTGTTTGAAGAGAAATCAATATGCTCATCATATGAACTTTCAGATGAAGCATATTCAGACTCATGACCAACCAGAGCAGTATTACCTGGTACAAAGTCATCAGTGAGCTTTCCAGATGAAGATAGTTTCCTTTTCTGTTCTATCTCTCTCTCAAATGTTAAGAGCTTCCCATGAAGTTGGGTGAAAGATAGAGTATCCAGATTTGCACTGGAGCGTAGGACAATGGTGTAAGTGTCCCATCTCTCAGGAAGGGATCTAAGGAATCTATTATTCATCTGGCTGTTTGTGTATTCATGTTGAACCATTTTAAGCTCAGAAATTAAACATGAAAACCGCTCAAACTGTTGAGTCAGTGTCTCACCCTTCCTATGAGAGAATGTCTCATATTGCTGGGCAAGGATTTCTCTATTGTTTGCTAAGACCTCATCAGTTCCTCCAAATTATTCCTTTAGAGTAACCCAGAGATCATAAGCAGTTTCATGATGCATGAGCCCAGAATAGATTTCATTAGGCAGTGCCATGGCTAGAATTCCATGGGCTTTAGCATCAATCTCAAACAGTTTTAAATCCTCATCAGAATATTGTTCCTTCTTTTTAGGAACCATCTCCTTGGTTTCAGGATTACTCACCATAGGCTTGTATGGTCCATGAACCACAGACTTCCAACAACCTGAACTGTTAACAGACAGGTGATGGAGCATTCGGCGTTGCCATATGTTATACTCACTCCTAACAAGCATATGAGGCTTAGTTGAGGAGCCAGTATTGTGAGGATCATTCATTGAAGTAGTCATTTTCACTAATTAAATTGAAGTCAAGGAGATTAAAATTGGTCTGGTTTGAAAACTCAACAACACACTTAGAAAACACAATTAGAATCACAATTAATGAACCGGAAGCACAGAAAATTAATCCCTATAATCAATTCTTGCAAAACTACTAATTCGATCAACCTTTGCTATCAAAAGAACAGTTTCAATGATCAATTGTTAGATCGATCAATGATTAACCTGCTCTGATACCATTTGATAGGATCTGATCAATTAGGTTAGAATTATGTAGCGGAATATCACAAATTGAGATCGAATTCAAGCAAGAAAAGGTAATAAATATGCAAGACAATCAATCACAATTATAGAGAGAATATTTCGGTTAAGGGAATGTTTTCATTCACGCGTAATGCTTCAGTTAGAAATACAGCTAGGTCAACATCCCTTATATAGAGGAATGTGACGTCTGCTGATGTTACTTGATAGTGACATCTAACAGAATTACAAAAACAACTGAAATAAGCAAACTACTGAGATGTTCTCAACAACTGATTACATCTCAGTGAATGCTAGGTACAATTACATAAAACTACTGACTAATAACTACTGAAAAGATAAACTACTGAAATATAAAATTACAAGTACTGAAAAGTAAAACCATCACAACTACTGAAGTTAACAACTTCAGCTGTTGTGACAACTGCTGATCACTCTGGTCTTCAGACTTTGTCTTCAACACTTCATCTTCAGACTTTGTCTTCAGTTCTTTGCTTTTAGACTTTATCTTCAGTTCTTTGCTTTCAGAGTTTGTCTTCAGACCTTTGTAATCAGCTGATGTCTTCAGCTGATGTAATTATCTTCAGCAGTTGTAATGTCTGTGGGACTTAGAGGTTTTTCTGATCAGGCTCATTGGTTCTTTTGGTCCAACACATATTCATACTTATCTTGCTTGAATTCAATCTTATTTCTGTTATATTCCGCTGCAAAATTCAAATCTAATTGATCAAACTAGATCCGATCCTATCAAATGGTATCAGAGCCTTTTTCACCCATGAGGTTGTTGACTTGAGCAGTTTACCAGATGATGTCACTGGTTATTCTGAACAACTATTTGCTGGTGCTGGTCAACATGGTGGTGAAAACCCTTTTGGAAATCTTGCTCTAATGGCCCTGGAGTCTACTGATGAAAATTCTTCATCATCACAGGTACCACAGGTATCTTCTGAGGCTAAGGCCAAGTTATGTTCTAAGTCATGCATAGCTGCTTTTGTTTCAATTAGGGAAGCAAATGTAGCTTTAATTAATCAAAACCTTGACCTAGAAAAAGCAATTTCAAAAAGAAAAGCTAAGTTTGAGTCTGTTTTAAAAGAGAAGGATGAGGAGATTTATAAACTAAAGTGTCAAATCACTGATGAAAAAACAAAGGTAGAGGTCATTCTGGAAAATCACAAGAATCTCAAAGAAACACTTGCAGCTACCCAAGTTAATTGTGAACGTTGGGTAACATCATGCAAGGGATTTGAAATGCTTCTCAGTAAGCAAACAGCTTCTAATGTGAAGTTTGGGATTGGATATAATCATACCATACCTCCTACAGATTTTACTCCCAAGCTAGAAGTAAAATATGAGGATGATTGTAATTCCCAAACCACATCATCATGTGTCTCATTCTCAAATGATAATTCAAAATCAGAGGATGAAGTCAGTGTGAGTAACTCAGCTAATCAAATTGCTGATGGTCCCACTGCTTCGAAACACATGATCAAGAAGAGACTGAGTAATTCAGGTGTTGTTTCACAAGGTACTCAAAGTACTGAAGGGCAAAACACAACACCTGAAGAGCATTTCAAATCAGAGGAAAACAAGCATTGCTTGACAACTGCTGAAAGGTCTATCAGGAATCTCAAAAGTACTGATAGAAAACTTCTGAAGAACAAATCTTCAGTTGTTGCACATCCTTCAGTAATTCCCAAAAGTACTGAAAGGAAGAAAGTACTGAAGAACAAATCTTCAGTAGTTTCATCATCTTCAGTTGATCAACAAAAGATGAAAAGAAATCCATGTGAAATATGTGGTTTGTTTAATCATCTTTTTGATGAATGCTGGTATAACAAGGGGTTAAAATTCAACAAAGAGAAAATCATTAAGAAGCAAATGCATAAAATGAAAGATGAATTTCAAACCAAGTTTGTACCACAATCATCTCATTCTGATAAACCAAAGCGTTTTCAAAAAGTCACAAAGAAGGAAGGGGTTTATCACACAACAGCTGCAAATATTCCTCATGGAATATTAAAAACTCAGACTAAGTCTGTGTCTTTTCAAAAGAAGAATGTAGTGAATCACAAGAACAAATCATCAACAAGTACTGATGTGTCAACTGAGTTGAAAACTTTGACAACCAATCAGACACAACTTGTTATGATGGTTCAACATCTATTGTGGAGAGTTAACCAATTAGATGTTTCTGTGATTAAACCACTGAAAAGGACACCCAAGCCAAAATCAAAGGAATCCTTTTCAGCACCATCTACATCTTCAAAGGCTGTTAATCATGCAAAATCAGTTAGTTTAACATCTGTTGATGAAAACAGACCCAAAACCAAAAAGGTTTGGGTCTCAAAGGCTAACTAATTTTTGTGAAAAATGCAGGGTTCTTCAGCATGCCAAAGAAGCATCTGGTATGTAGACAGTGGAGGATCCATGCATATGACAGGGAGCAGCTCTCTTCTTCATGATTATTCTCAAGGGAAGAAGGGATTTGTTTCTTTTGGAAATGATGCCAAGGGTTACATCATTGGAAAAGGATTTGTCTCAAATGGGGAGATAAGATTTGATGATGTTAACCATGTGAGAACCTCAAGTACAATCTTTTGAGTGTCAGTCAAATGTGTGATAAAGGGCATGTTGCACTTTTCGCAAGTCAAAAGTATAGGATTCTGTCTTCTAAAGTTTTGCACAAGATTGACAAGATATTGAATGAGTATACTCTCCTGAAGGCCAACAGGATTGGAAGAGCATATGCCTTAGTGTGACAACCGACCTCCAGGTTGATACCCTAACCCTAGATTACTTGCATCATTATCCGTGCTATGAGTGCTAATAATTGAAACTATACAACCCTACTATGAAATTGGAATCAATTCTTGCTATTTGATGTAAATTATGATTTCATGTGATTTTTACTTTTGATTTTTAACCAATTTAGGTTTCTACCTTTTTAGGAAATTCGTGCCCGGGAATATGGATTAGTCACCCTAGCTAGAATTAAGAATATCAATTGAATCAATTAAAAATATGTGTACACACCCACACACTTGAAATTTCGGTTCTAGCATGCATTATCATGCATAAGACAATTTACTAACTAACAATTTTAAATACTACACTACATTTCAAATTAATACCCCATAACATTATTATTTCTACAATAAAAATTAAATCAAAATGCCTCACTAGAGGCCAAAATCGGCCGCCCCCCTTGCCACCAATCACCACCCTTGTCCACCACTACACACCACCTTCCTATCATCCATTCCCCTTACATGCAATTGCAAGACACACTCCTCTCATTCCCTCTCTCTCATTTTCGAAAACCATCAGCTGAACCCATCTCTACCTCTCAAAATTCTCTCCATTTCAGCCTCCCTTCCAGCTCCAAAATCGTGAACAACAAGCATACAACCATCGGCCAGCAGCATACCGCAAGAAAGGTGACTTTTGGTGATGTTTTGAGGCTTGGAACGTGCAATACTTGAGGTTCCAGCTTTTGTTCGAGATTCTCCAGCCTCATCCAAGGAGATTTCATCCATTCACGACCATCCACACCTTCTAAACCGTGAGATACATCAAGTGTAAGCTCACTATGTTCGGTTTTGGTCATTTCTCAAGTTTAACTTCATTGTTCACCTAAAAACCTTACTTTTCTTGTTGTAACAGAAACCTCTCACCCTCACCTTGTTCTTGAAGAGTTCCCAACGTTCTTGAAGGTATATCACATGATATAATGGTCAATCTAAGGGGTAGAACCCGATTTACCCCTTGAAAACCCTATTTTGGTGTTTTTGGCACTATCAAACTTGTGTATCTTGTAACCCTTCAAAACAAAACGTGTAACCTGCTTAAAATGACTTTTAAGACACCCCAATAATCTGATTTTTAAGTTAGATGAAGTTTTGGCAATGATTAAACTTAAGTTACCATGAATCACACATATGTAATGGTCGGTTATGGCATATTTTCACCTCTTGAAACCTTTGTATGTGTAGAACCTTTAGGTAACGTGTTGGGACTGTTATTTCAGTAAGTTTTAGTGCATATTAAGTTTAATAACATGGTTTGACATCTGGAACAAAAGACATAATGTGTTTAGGCCCATTTTGGTCACTTTCGGGACCCGAAAACGTGTTAAAATGACTTAAAAATAAGAAATCTTGAACTATAAACTTTTTAAAAAGAATTCCAGGTTCATTAAGGATTAATAAAGTGTTCTGGAGCTAATGAGAATTTTTAATGGTCAAATGGTATTTTAAATGGATTTTAAGTGAAACCGGGTGTAAACCGAGAGGCGTTTTTAAGGAAAAATATACGATAAATGGGTTAAATGTTACAAATTATAAAAATCATGATTTTCCAGTAGGTTAAAAGATAAAATAACCTCAAAAGTAAAATGGTTGGTCAAACAAGCTTTTAAAATGGTCAAACCCGACTAAAAACGCATTTTAACGGTTTAAACGTAAAAACGGGTCTTTCGACTACTAGGGGCAAAATTTGTGATTTAAAAGGTTGGAAACTTATTAAAATGACTTTAAAAAGTTATCTACTGGTTTTAGACTCAAAAAGGCGAAAACTCATAGATAACCATTTTTAAACCGTTCGGTTTTACCGTAACCGGCAACGTTAAACGCGTAATTTACAAACCGAGACCATAAACTAAAATTTTGCTTATAAATTCTTAAAACTAAGTTGAATTAAGGTCTTGAACCTGATTTTTAAGTATAGAGGTCACTTAATGCAAGAAACTAATCTTAAGGGTAGAAAATGTCAATTTTGATACTTCAGGGGCAAAACTGTAAATTTTGCAAAACTTCATAACCGACTCCCATACGTTCATTTGCCCCCTTAAATGGCATAATTACTATATATATTCTTGGTTTAGTAATGTAGAAACCTTTGATTTCATGAAAAACCATGACTTTCCATAAAAGGAACCTTTTATACAAACCCTAACTGAATCAAAGCCGAACCCGTCCATTTAAGTCTTACGCACTATCGTTGCTCCTTAAAAAGGTTTAGAGAAGTAGCTAATCACTTAATATACTTATCTTAGGGTGCTAGACTTGAGACATTCCCGGCACGCGAAGAATTTCTTTTTGCTTGATATCTAAGGTGACTTCTAGTGATCCCCCTTTTTACTACTGTTTAGGGATGGAACATGCTCTACTTTTATGAACTATGATTGTGCTTTATTTGATGATACTATGTGGGATTGTGGTTACCTGCTAATTCTTATATCATGATCATTAATTCTTTCGTGAACCGCTTGATTTATATGGATAGATCTATTTGGGGAATCCCCCACACACAGTGGCTTCCGTTCCAGGAAGGTTACCCCACTGAGATCCTGAGGGATCGTTGTGGCATGTAACAAGTTTTGTTAAGATTCTATGGTGAACCATCCGGGCAGGTAGGGTTCACTGGTATGGGGCTCAGTTTCTTCCTTCGGGAATATCCGGTAAAACACAACTTTAGAAGAGGCTAACCGGGACTGAGTGCAGGGTTGATTATGATTTTATTTCTCCCACGATGATAAACAATGATTATTTTTCTTTTAATCAAAGAAGGATTTATTAAGTCCTTTTGTTTTTAAACTTTAAGCACTTGAATTCACCAACTTTATAGTTAACACAATTTTCTTTTGAGCATGTTTCAGGTAATGTTTGAAGAGATCCTAGCAGTTTGAAGACCTAGACTTATCCCCGTGACATGGCATTGGCTTATTTCCTTGATGAAACATTTGAACAATTTATATTTTGTGTTAAACAAGTACAATTTCATTTTTATGGTTGATTGAAAACTTAATTGGGGGCTTGATGTGTATCTAGCCCCGTTACCTTTTTAAAACTTTAATGCCATGTGATATTCTCTCCTTTGAGCTCTTATAATGGTTTGTTTCCGCTGCCATATGTTGTTGCTAGTCTGTGACGTCCCACCCTATCTGGGCCCGGGGTGTGACAGATTGGTATCATAGCCAAAGGTTGTAGAGAAGTCGGGAATGCCTTAGTAGACCCTAGGCTACAACCCTGATACCCTAGGACTTTCCTTGTGGGAAGTGTTGGAATGATCGGGTTGGGTAAATTGATGATTACACCTGTTCAACGTAATCATGAATTTACCGGACGTGTAATTTCCATCACTGATCTTTAGGTTATGGTTGGACTTTTTTTCTGATTTATATTGATGATTTAAAACTAATTTTAAAAGGGGATTTAAATGATTTTTATGATGAACTATGTTATCCGATACTACTTGAAGAAACTATTGATCTGGGCGAAACAGACAGCTATATGTTGGAATAACAGATACTATTGCCATCACTACTATTATTAGTACTATTATGTAAATCATGAGCTATGAGAAACCAAATTACTCATGATTTATTTCTTACAGGATAACGACAATGGCTGATAAAGGAAAGGCGCCTGTTCACCCCGACGCTGAGACCGCTCCTACCGGACACCTAAGGAGAGAGAAACCCCAGACGGAGTATGAGGCGTACCTCCGGAGATGCGGACATCCAGGGTGGATATCCGTCACGTCCGAAGACACTGAGGCTTCCGAGGACTCTTCCTCCACATCACCTTCCCGAAGCCGAACGCGATCCCACTCTCCTCAAGTAGCTGCTCCGACCCTCTCACCCATCCCACCTATTGGGAATAGGGGTGCGCGTACTGTCACCCGACCTCGCAAAAGCGTTAGACCAGGATCCTCCGTATCCTTTAGGATGCCTCCTCCTCCTCCCCCGCCTGTTAGGATTCCGACATCGGTACCCCCACTGTTTGACCCTCGCGACGAGCGCCTGATGCCGCCAAGACATAGTATGTATGACGGCCCCACTGTACTGGCTGGTGATAGGTACTCCCAGTCGAGTCGCCGGGCGAGTGATGTAGGACCCTCCGATGCGACTCTAGATAAGATTTTGAGGACTGTTCGCCGTCATGAGCTGACTGTTCAGCACGCCACTCGAACCTCTCAGTCGGCTCAATTTCAGGCGATGATGGCTACACAGGGAGTGAAGCGTCTGGAGCAGGAGCAGAGGAAGAAGGGTGCAGGGTGGTTTGGATGGTTAAAGAGGAAGTTGATGTGAGGACTGGAGTACTCAGTGGGATTTATCTGTCTGTGGACAGTAGAAGGAAACTATTTGAATTCTTATTTGAGACTATTATTTTATTATTATGGGGGTGATGGCACCTTCCAAATTGTAAGAGCATGACTCTGATTCTACTTGTTTGGATGATACTATGTTGACTGCTTTTGAGATGCTAAAAACTTTTAAACTGTCTGTATTAAACTGCTATATGTTTTGTTGTGCTTGAGATTATCTGTGCCTTTTCTAAATTGTTGCCCAACTATTATATCATGTTTTGAATTGGACATTTAAGGTTCTTTAGTGGGTTGTAAATACATGTATGTGCATGCCATGATTCCTCTTCCGAGGCGTGGTGTGATAGGATAATGATGCCTAGGCTATCCGAAACAAAATTTATGAGATTCTAAACGAATCTATTTGTGATACTATCAGAATGCCGAATCGCAGAGAAACACGTTTTGGTCGACGTGGAGCCACCAGGGGCCGCCATGAGGGAGCAAGGCCTAGTGGAACCCAACCTACTCCACCAGGGACTCCCCACGGGGAGAATACTAATCAAGAGAGTGACGAAAGGATTGCTAACCTCGTAGCTCAGCAACTGGCCAACGCCATTCCGACTATCATTGCTCAGATAAATGCAGACCGGGATAACACTACTGGGAATGAACGGCCGATAAACGATGAGAGCCACGATGATGAAGCTGAGGAGTTAAGGAATGGGTGCTCTTACAAGACCTTTATGGCCTGCAAGCCCAAGGACTTCTATGGCACCGAGGGTGCTATAGAGACTTACAGGTGGATCGATAAAATGGAAGCCGTCTTAGACATCAGCGAGTGCAAGATGGAGCACATGGTGAGATTTGCATCACAATCTCTCAAGGGATCAGCTCTTGAATGGTGGAAGTCCATTACCCAGAGCCGTGGAAGAAACGTGGCAAATCGAATGGGTTGGACTGAATTCCGAGAGTTAATGACCAACAAATATTGCCCCATCAATCAACTCGAGAAGCTGGAGACAGAATTTTTAAGCTTGGAGATGAAGGGACCCAACTACACCGAATACATCAATCGTTTCTTAGCCTTGTCCCGACTTGTGCCATATTTGGTGACGCTAGAAGCCAAAGGTGTAGCACGGTTCATCTGGGGACTACACCCAAGAGTTAGGGGAATGGTTCGTGCCTCTTAGCCTGTGACCCTACAAGCTGCTGTCGACCTTACCAGCAGTCTGACTGACGATCTTATTAGGGCTGGATGGACCGATCAAGGAAGGGCTGATGAGAAGAAGAAGTTTGTTGGAGACAAGAGGAAGTGGTTTGAAGCAAAAAAGAGCGATTGGAAGTAGCAGTGGGTCGAGTAGAAGGAGTTCTGAAGGAGTGAGACGTGATGATCAAGGAAGCAAAAACCGGAGATTGTATACGGGGACAAGCCCACTCTGCAGCAAGTGCAAGTTACATCATCAAGGAGAATGTAACCCGATGCCCTGTTTTAGGTGCAAGAGAACAGGCCATCTAATTAAAGACTGTACTTATGTACCGGGGAAACAATGCTACGAGTGTGGAGACCCAGGGCATATGAGGAACAAGTGTCCTAAGCTGGGTAGAGACAAGGATGCCAAGCCCAATAAGCCTTAGGAAACAACTTTCGTTATGGACCCAGCAGGAGCTCGTAAGGAACCCGACGTTGTCAACGGTACGTTCCATGTAAATAATCATCCCGCTACTGTATTGTTTGATACTGGAGCGACTGCTAGTTTTATCTCTAGTACCTTTAGGCAATTGATTGACTTAGACGCATGCACCTTGATTGATACATTTACCGTAGAATTAGCTGACGGTAATATTTTAGAAGCTAATGAAATCATTAGGGATTGCCCCCTGAATCTAAAAGGGAATGTGTTTAAGATTGACTTGATGCCCATTAAGTTAGGAGGATTTGATGTGGTCGTGGGTATGGAGTGGTTAGCGAAGCATAAAGTTGAAATCGTATGCGATGAGCGACTGCTCAAGATACCATTGAGCGTCGAAGAAGTGTTAGTGGTAGAAGGAGAAAGGAGTAACACTCTATACCCTATGATATCTCACTTGAAAGCTACCAAGAGCTTGAAGAGGGGATGTCCAGCTTTTATAGTCTATGTGATGAAAACCCAAAAGGAGAAGAAAATCGAGGAGATTCCCGTAGTTTCGGAATACCCAGAGGTGTTTCCGGAAGAACTACCAGGACTTCCTCCGAATCGACAAGTGGAATTCCAGATAGACTTGATGCCTGGTGCTGCACCAGTAGCCAAGGCACCATACCGGCTCGCCCCACCTGAGATGAAGGAGCTAATGGTACAAATTTAAGAACTAATGGACAAGGGATTTATACGTCCGAGTGTCTCTCCATGGGGTGCCCCGGTGCTATTCGTTAAAAACAAGGACGGAACGCTGCGAATGTGTATTGATTACAGGGAGTTGAACAAGCTGACCATAAAGAATCGTTACCCTCTCCCGAGAATAGACGACTTATATGATCAATTGCAGGGAGCAAGTTACTTCTCCAAAATAGACTTGAGGTCAGGATACCACCAGCTGAAGATAAGAGAAGAAGATATACCCAAAACTGCCTTCCGAACTAGGTATGGACACTATGAGTATTTGGTCATGCCCTTTGGACTGACTAATGCTCCAGCAGCATTCATGGACCTCATGAATCGCGTTTGCCGCCCTTACCTCGACAAGTTTGTGATCGTGTTTATCGACGACATACTGATCTACTCTCAAACTAAAGACGAGCACGAGAAGCATCTCAGGCTAATCCTTGAATTGCTCAAGAATGAGCAACTATATGCCAAGTTCTCGAAATGTTGGCTGACTCAGGTTTGCCACTAACCTTTTGGGCTGAAGCTGTCAACACAGCTTGCTATGTACAGAATAGGGTATTAGTGAATCAGAGGTTGATGAAGACTCCTTATGAGTTATTACATCATTTGGCCCCTCTAATTTCATTCTTTAGAGCATTTGGGTGTCCTTGTTATATTCTTAACACAAAGAATCCACTTCAGAAGTTTGTATCCAAGGTGGATGCAGGGTATTTTGTTGGGTATTCATCTACTTGCAAGGCATACAGAGTTTTCAATTGCAGAACAAAGATTGTTGAAGAAACTTTGCATGTCAAGTTTAATGAGTCTCCAAAAGACAAAATTCCTCAAAACCCTGTTGAGTTGTTTGATTTGGACATACTGCAATATGTTTCATATCAGTCTCCACCTGTTATTGTTTCTGAAGTTCCATCCTCTCCATCTGATGGTATAAATGCAAGTTGTAGTGATCATCTGCCCGTATCTACTACGCTTGATGTTCATGTAGCTTCAGCAGTTCCATCCACAACAAATGCTAATGAAATCTCTGAATCCTCTACTTCATTTGAACTGCCATCTCAGTCTAGGTTTCAAGAGTATGAATCAACATCTGTTGCTGCTGAATCTCCTACAAACACTTGCACAGATATTATTGAGTATCAAGAATTGAAGAATCATCCCATGTCCCAGATCATTGGTGACATTAATGCTGGTGTTTCAACAAGAAGTCAATTGTCCAATTTCTGTCTCTATGCTCTCTTCATCAGTCAGCAAGAGCCAAAGAATTATCATGTGGCATTAAGGGACAATGGATGGGTTGAAGCCATGCAGCTTGAGCTTCTTCATTTTCAAAAACAGCAGGTGTGGGAACTGGTTCCTCTACCCCAAGGTAAGTGTGCAATAGGCACTAAATGGGTGTTTAGGAATAAAACTGATGAAAAAGGCCAAATTGTCAAGAACAAGGCCAGACTGGTTGTATAGGGGTTTTCACAAGAAGAAGGTATTGATTATGATGAAACCTTTTCCCCTGTAGCCAGACTGGAGGCAATCAGATTGTTTTTAGCTTATGCTGCTTTCCATAACCTTAAAGTTTTTCAAATGGATGTCAAAAGTGCATTTTTATATGGTAAAATAAATTAAGAGGTTTATGTGTGTCAACCACCAGGTTTTGAACATCATAAACATCCTGATTGGGTGTATAAGCTTGATAAGGCTCTTTATGGGTTGAAACAAGCACCCAGAGCCTGGTATGAAAAATTATCTAACTTTCTTCTTCAAAATAATTTCACTAGAGGCTCCATAGATAAAACTTTGTTCATTAAGAAAGTAGGCATGCATAAGCTTCTTGTTCAAATTTATGTTGATGACATTATTTTTGCATCCTCTGATCCATAGTTGTGTGATGCATTACTAATTTGATGCAACAAAAGTTTGAAATGAGTGCCATGGGAGAATTACAGTTCTTTCTGGGTTTGCAAATCAAACAACTGGCTGATGGAACTTTCATTCATTGGTCAAAATACACAAAAGATTTGTTAACCAAGTTTAATTTACAAAACTGTAAATCCTGTTCTACTCCCATGTGCAGCAACACACAACTGGATGCAAATTAAAAAGGTAAAGCAGTTGATGAAACTCTTTACAGTGTATGATTGGTTCCTTGATGTACCTTACAGCTTCTAGACCAGATATTATGTTTGCAACTTGTGTATGTGCTAGATTTCAGGCTGCACCAAAAGATTCCCATATGATTGAAGTCAAGATGATCTTTAGATATTTGCAAGGAACTCAATCTCTAGGACTTTGGTATTCCACTGGGCACTCTTGCAAATTAGTTGCTTTCTCTGATAGTGACTATGCAGGGTGTAAGTTAACCAAAAATCAACTTCTGGTGGATGCCAATTTCTAGGCAACTGTTTAGTTTCTTGGTAGAGTAAGAAACAAACTTCAGTTGCTACATCCACAGCTGAAGCAGAGTACATTGCAGCTGCAAGCTGTACATCTCAGGTACTCTGGCTTCAAAATCAATTATTGGATTATGACATTACAGAGACTAGGACTCCTTTACTAATCGATAGTGCTTCAGCTCTTTGTATTGTTAAGAATCTTGTCCAGCATTCTAGGACCAAACATATTGAGATCAGACATCATTTTATCAGGGATTGTTATGAAAAAGGTCTGATTGATCCAAAGTTTGTGCCTAGTGCTGATGAGCTTGCAGATATATTTACTAAGCCTTTGGACAGTGCAACTTTTCATAATCTTGTACTCAGGCTTGGTATGTTCCAACTAGAATAATTTGACAACTACTGATGCTCTTAGTCAATAAATACTGATGAGCATTACTATAATTATGTCAAAAATAAGTGCTGATAAGTCATTTTATCTTCAGTAGTTTTTATAACTACTGAAGACTAAATTACTTAAAAGTACAGAAGTACTTTATTTGTTGCAAAGTACTGATGTAGTTCAAACTACTGAAGTCTTTTATAATAGATAAGTACTGATGACCAATGATACATCTAAAAATCAGATGATCTTATAAGTAAGTGTTAAGGTCATTGAAACAGCTGAACTTTGTGAATTGGCGACAACAACTACTGTTTCATTTCAAAACAACTGAAGCCAAAACCAAGTCTTCAGTAGTTTACAACTACTGATGACCAACACCAAGTCTTCAGTTGTTTAAAACATCTGAAAGTTAAAACCATGTCTTCAGTTGTTTTCTAACAACTGATGACTCACACCATAACTTTCAGTTGTTTTCTTTCAGCCGTTTCATAACCTATATATACCTAACCCTAACTTCAAACTTTTCATAACCCACATTCCAAACGTTCATCTTCCATTAATGGCGACCATGCAAATCAAACCTCGACACAACTGTGTCGCTTACCTTACCAAATCACCCTTTTGGAACAAGTTTGATGCTGCTATTGATTTGATGGTTGATTCCCAATATCGCACAGCCTTTCTCTTGAATCCTACCATCTATCCCGATACCCTTTGCCAATTCTGGGCAAACGTCACTGTTCATACTGCTGAGAATGATGACTCCATCACTCTCCAGTCGTTTGTCAACCAGAAACAGGTGGTCATCACCTCTGAGATCATTCGTCAAACCCTAGACCTAAATGATGCCACCTATGTCACCAAATACCCCAAAGGCACCATTGATTTCTCCTTTGCTAATCATGGAATGAGGGTGACCTAAGTGCTACTACTATTTTGAAGAAGCACTTCCATGATGCTGAGCGGCTCATTTTCCATATGATCAATGTCTGTCTTGCCCCCAAAACATCTTCATGGGATCAAATGTTATCCAGGTGGCAACATGTATTGTATTATATCCTTGAACATCAAAGCCTAAATTTATCTGAAATAATATTTTTGGAATTAAAAGATTTGACAATGAAACCTGTGGCTAATAGATGGATATTATATCCAAGGTTTCTTATGGCCATAATTCTTAATCAATTAAAATCTGATGGCCTTGTTGGCCTTGGAGTCCCTGCTCTGGTAGTTTTGCCAGAGGTATACTCCAGGCACAACTCCAATCCACAACTCAAAGAGGCTGCCAAACTGCTAAAACCCAAGCAGAGGGAACCCACAGCCTCCACCTCCAGATCTAAAGTCCCCTCCAAACCAAAATCCAAGAAAACCAAAAAGGCTACTCAGGGAATTGAGTCCCCTGATGAAGCCCCTGCAGCACAAACGTAGGATGAAACTACAAGTCTTAATCCCCTTGTAGTTTCAATGACTCCACCAGCTGAAACCGCTCAGGTATCCTCTCAACAGGATCCTGATGCAACCAACATTGGGGAAGCCACATTAGTGGAATCTCTCTCACTTAAGAATATTGCCATTGAAAAGCACCATTCACCCCGGGTGTAATCCTTTTCACCTCCATCTCCCACTGAAACCACCCCTACTAGCCCAACTGCAGTCATTGCACAAGTGCTGACTCAACTACATTCGTCTACCCCTCCCCAGAAACCTGTTAACACTGGGAAAACCTCAACAGCTGAGGGGGAGGATCATAATGTAGTTGAAACCCACAGCATAGGGATTATAAAGTTCAATCTCCCGGTGTAGATGAGGAGACTAGAACATCTGGTGAGGCTACCTCTTCCCCTGTTTCAACACAAGAACAGGATGAAGCTGGTATCATCTCTAAGAACTCACCAGAGGCAACTGCCAATGAAGGACTTAATCTTGAGGCAGGAAGTCCCCAGTTCCAAGACAAAGGGGCACATGTGATTACTGATCTACACTCAGCACATGTTCATCCTGATTCACTCAGGAGGTCAGCTGATTCAGCTTACACTGATGATGACCTGGGCTTTTTCTTTGAAGTTCTAGCCCAAAACACCATTCTTGAGGCTGAGGTTTGCAGATTACAAGAACTGCTTGCCAAAATGTCTCATGAATCAAGTCCATCTACCCCAATTAACCCACAGATGGCAGCTTCTATTGAAGCTCTCCCAAACACTAAGCCACTCTCATCAAATAAGCCACCAGCCTCCGTTTCAGGTACCAGTTCTCAGGGAGAGAACCCCTTTGAGCAAATGGTTGCTGCTTTTAAATCTTCCTTACCTCTCATCACTCCCATCATCACTACTATTGCCCATCAAACCATTGATGAGAGGATTTCCTCAAATCTTCAAACCCTTGTGGATGATGCTGTGTCAAAGAAACTTTCTGACATTCAAACCCCTGAACCCAATGCAACCAAAAAGGGGGAGTCTAAGTCAGTGAAAGATGATAAAAGAAAAAGAATTGAAGAGGAAGAAGCCAAGGAGAATAAAGGAAAACAGATTATTACTTACAAAAGAAAGAAAAGTGCTGGTGAACAGACTAAGGATGAGAAGAAGTTGGAGGAGATGATCAAAGAAGCTGATGAGCAACACAGCAGATCCATGGACAGGATTATTGATCAGCTCTTCAGGCAAGGCTTTGATACTGCCAAACTTGATTCTGAGATCAGAAGGCTTGAGATTCAGGAGATTGAAAATCGATGGGCAGGATGCAATGAGAAAGAAAGGGAAAGATTGGAGGCTATGATCAGATTCCTATCAAAACACTTGGGAAGACCTATCATTGAAGTCAAGTCATTATCTAGAGATAGAATTTTGGAGATAACCACCAAAATATGCTCTTCTGAAAGCTTCAACAAAGGTCTGATCATAGAAGCTCTGATGAAGCTGGTGCTGGGAAAAGATCTGACATGGCTAAGTTATCCAAAGCCACCCTCACAAACAAAATGATAGAGCAACCTTTACAATCTCCCTTACCTAAACAACCCTCAAAATCAACCTCACAACCTCCAAAACAGTTCACCTCACAATCCTCTAAACAAACAACCCCACAACCCTCAAAACCAACTCCTTTACCTAAGAAACCCACTCAATCCACCACTAGTGATGCACCTAAAAGAAAGAGAAGGGTGTTGAGGATGGAAGAAGAAGAAGAAGATGATGAAGAGGATAGTCTGCCAATCTCTGCTATGATCAAAATGAAGAAACCTGAGCCTAGGAGTCAATCAGCAACAATAACTCCTGAAACTCAAAGGCAAATGGTTAAAGTTAAGATTGAAGAAGAAGAACATCAGAAGCAGCATGCTGAGCAATTTCTCAAAATGGTTGACAAGGACTTCCCTCAGTCCTCATCCATTCAAGCAATGAACAAACAAGCTCTGAGGCTATACACTCTTAGGCATACATTCCAACATCAAAGAGAAAGAGTGAGGATTTGGCCAGACCCCAGGGTAAGTTCCAGAATACACAAGAAAAACATACCAAGCAGATATCATGGCCAAGTGAAAAAGACTTTGAATGCTGCAATTATGTTGGCCATGGTAGTTTCACCCTGGGAGATTATAGAAGAATTCAAGAGAGCACACACCTCAAAATCAACCCCTCAATCTATACTTGAGAACAAAATGATCAAGAAGGGGCTGTTATACAAGAGACTTGAAGATCTTCAAAAGAGTGAACTCCAGTTGTTGCTAGAAGGCTCTTATCCAGATGAATTTGCATACAGAGAGATCACAACTCTTGAGTTGAAGAATGGGAAGACTGTAAGATATCTGTCTGAATATTATGGCCCTGAGTTCTTCTTTGAGGGAGAAGCAGAAGAACTCACCAAAGAGGAACAAGTTGTTCTCCTTGAGGCTTATGCAAGAGATTCTTACAGACTCATCAATCGGAAATAGGTTTCATGGTTGGGACAAGACTATGTGTCCAGTTTCCCCAAGACAGAGTTCCCTTCCACACTTAGCCAATCAAAAGATTAGAAACCTTTTTCCGGCCTATGCTTACATGATTACCTCTGAAGCTGATCAAGAGAGTATTTTCTGCCAAAGAATAAGTGGGATCATCAATAAACTTAGAGGTTTTGGCTGCATTGGTTCAGGGGGAGTTTGTTGGACCAAAAGAACCAATGAGCCTGATCAGAAAAACCTCTAAGTCCCACAGACATTACAACTAGTGAAGAAGGTCACAACAGCTGAAGTTATTAACTTCAGTAGTTGTGATGGTTTTTTCTTTTCAGTACTTGTAATTTTATCTTTCAGTAGTTTATAGTTTCAGTAGTTTTAGGTCAGTAGTTTTATGTTCTTGTACTTGGCATTCTCTGAGATGTGATCAGTTGTTGGGAAAATTCTCAGTAGTTTGCATAGTTTCAGTTGTTTGTATAATTCTGTTAGATGTCACTATCAAGTGACATCAGCAGACGTCACATTCCATTATAAAAGGAATGTTGACCTAGTTGTTTTGTAACCGAAGCATTAAGCGTGAATGAAATATTCCTTTAAAAGAAAAGTTCTCTCTCTATAATCGTCATTGTGTGATTGCATATTCATACTTATCTTGCTTGAATTCGATCTAATTTATGTTATATTCTGCTGCAAAATTCAAATCTAATTGATCAAACTAGATCCGATCCTATCAGTGGGTAATATTAGTGTGGAGGTTGCAAAGGAGCATATGGACCTTCTAGCAGCGGTTTTTCATTCCTATGATGGTCTAGTTGCAGGGAAGATTGGAAATTGCCATCTAGCAGATAAACACTATGAGCAGGTGGACGAAAATGAACTGGAAAGAATGGATATTATGTGGGCTTTGGCAAGTGCTGTCAGGAGAGCAAAAAAGTTTGTGAAGAAGACTAGATAGAACTTGGTAGCTACAAAAGATACTACCTTTGGTTTCGACAAAACCAAAGTTACCTGCTTTAATTGTGGAGAAAAGGGGCATTTCAAACGTGAATGTATTAAGCTCAAGAAAACAGGTAACGGAAATCCATTCTCCACCTTCAACCGTCAAGAAAAAGACATGGTCGGAACTAGTTCTTCAAATAGAGAGACTAAGGCACTAACTGCTCAAGATGATGAAGGACAAGACTGGTCTTTCTGTTTTGTCTCTCCTGGAGAATCAAACATTGCTTGTGTCAAAGCATTGGATGATAGGTCTGCCAGTGAAGGTGATATTGCAGCTGAGCAAGCTATGTCAGATTCAGAAGAAGCTGTAAACGTGGTAAATCACGTGATTGAGGAAGAGCTCAGAGCAACAAGTTCAATATCTCCAGCATCTGAAGAGTCTAATTCTAGATTGATGGCTGATTCATCTAAATCTTCACAGGTAAGTACAAAATATCAACTTTTTGAAAACATGCTTGTAATGAATGTAACAAATTTAGAGAAAGCATTGATCTTAAGTTTGCTGGGTTATTAGACCACAATCATAGCTTAGTAAATGATTTACAACTGTGCACATAAGCTAATTGGATTTTAAAACAAAACAAGTGCAGTTACAGAGAGAAAATAGAACTTTTAAATAAACAATTAAGGGAAACCGAGGTTGTTGCTTTTAATCAAGCAAATGATATAAAGTTTTATTTAAACTATTTGGAAGAAACAAAGAAAGAAAAAGCAGTTTTAGAAGTCGAAGTCAACTCATTAAAACAAAAACTACATAGTTGGACCAGTTCCTCTCACATAGTTTAAAACTTATTGAAAGAACGGAACAATGGGGAAGGGTGGGGTTACAAAGTAGTTCCACCACCACATGAGATCCTGTTAAATACAAAATGTAGACTGGTAAATAACAACCCAATTAAAGATCATGTGGTGCCCACACCTCTAGTTAGTGATCCGGATTCCACGGGTAAACCGGTGAATTCAGTCATTAAACAGAAGGAGGCTACTTTAAAATCTAAAGGTAAGATGCCTATTGTAAATATGGATGAACAATTTGTAAAGGTTAATGTAAAGTCAGGTTCAAACATGTCTATTTCTGAACCTAAAACAACCAAACCAGTTAACAAACCACGTGCTTCACGTCAAAGTCCAAATAAACAAAAGGCTAAGGATGTTAAAAATGTTCAAACAATGAATTTTGTTAAAGAAGCAAAAACATCTAAACGAGAAGTGTCCAAACCCAATCAGACTCAAGTCACACCTGTTTCACACTCAACTCCACAGAAACAGATTCCTCAACATGTAGAAGGGAGATCTAGCTATAGTTGTGGAAAGAGAGGACATATCGCTTCTAACTGTCCTTATTATCATACTCCCAAACAGAAAATTGAACTTTATGATACTAAACCAAGTACTTCGAAAAGGAGTTCTATTACTCCACCAAAGAGAATTAATGAACCTAAAGTTCAAACTGTAAACCAGTCGTCTGTTTATCACACACAGGCCTTACATAAAACTAGCTTATGGAAAGAAAAGTCAAGTCCATTGTCTGATAATGAGAACAATAAGAAGAATGATATGCCCTCACCCTTAAATGAACAGTGGGTTGAGTTTATGATGTGTGATTCCTTTGGGTCACCCAAGCCAGTTAAAGCTTGGGTCTTAAACCTAAACTGATCATTTCCTTTTAATGTGCAGGGTGTCCGTTACAGTGCTATCACAAACACCTGGATTGTTGATAGTGGGGCGTCTAGGCACATGATCGGGAACCTATCTCTCCTTTTCAGTGTCAAACAAATTAAAGGGGACATGTATCATTTGCTAGAACTAAAGGAGGATACATCACCGCTCAAGGCGAAGTGGGAAACCAGAAAGTCAAATTTGATAAGGTCAACTACGTTCAACAACTACAGAATAACTTGCTTTCAGTCTCCCAGATCTGTGACAAAGGATTCAAAGTTGTTTTGACAACAAGAAGTGCTATGTATTGAAGAAGGATTACATTATCCCGGAGGACAAAATCTTAATGTCAGCTTCAAGATATAATGACTTATATGTCTTGGATCTATCAAAAGCCTCCACAACCGATCATACAGTTCAATGCTTCTTATCAAAGGCAACAGAGAAGGACTCAATCTCCTGGCATAGGAGAATGGGACACATCAATCCACGAAAGATGAATCATCTGATTCAGAATGATTTAGTGAATGGAGTAAATGTCAAGAATTTTCAACTTCCGGATTTTTGTGTAGCTTGTAAGAAAGGTAAACAGACCAAGAAGTCTCACAAGGCAAAGAAAGTTAATTCCATTGGCCTGCCTCTCGAACTTCTACACATGGATTTGTTTGGTCTTGTCAGCACAAAAAGCAACACTGGTGATTTGTACTGTTATGTAGTCACTGATGATTACTCAAGATTCTCTTGGGTGATGTTTCTGCAATCCAAATCAGAGACATTTGAATCCTTCAAATAGTTGGTAACTACATTGGAATCACTCTACAAGCTGAAAGTGAGACAGATTCGATCAGACAATGACACGGAGTTCAAGAACCAGTGGATGGAGGTGTTCTGCAAAGAAGAAGGAATTGTACACCAGTTCACATCTGCCTACACTCCACAAATGAACGGAGTCGCTGAACGAAAGAACACGAGCTTGATAGAGACAGCAAGAACGATGCTAGCCGACTCAAAACTGCCTATCCAATTTTGGAACGAGGCAGTTGCCAATGCATGTTACACCCTCAATCGAGTCTTAGTGGTCAAACAACATGGGAAAACGTGTTATGAGCTGCTCCAGTGACGTAAACCCAACCTGGAGTATCTAGAACCGTTTGGCGCACCGTATATGCTGCTGAAGAAAACTCAGACTGGGAAGTTTAGTGAGAAGGCAAAAGAAGGGATCTTTCTAGGATAAAATATACCAGACAAGGGAGTTTATAACAACTCAACGGGTCAGGTGGAAGTGTGGTGCAATGTTGATGTTCAGAGATACACCACCCCCCTGCTGGAAAGGGACCCTCATTCTTCTTCGACTATGATGGATTCTTTACGTCCTTCAACATCTCTCCCTCCCTTCCTGATGATGAGTTATTGACCAGAATGATGTACGATGTCTTAAACACACCGTCCCTAGACTCGACAACATCAGTTCCACAAGGTGAGTCTTCTAGTCCTTTAGGGGGAGCACTTGATGTAAGCGACTCCTCCTCTAACGATGAAGTAGTGGAGACTGAACAGGTGGGCCAGGTGGAACAGGTTCCTGCTACAGCAAGTACACAAGCATCAAACCCTGATGCCTCTGATACTTCAGAACCTCATACTCTAACAGCTTCAGATACTGAAGCTGTGGTTCACAATCTGGATAATGAGGTAGCTGTTCTCACCACTCCTGGATCCCGGATAAATGTTTATTATCCTTTGGACAATGTCATTGGAGATGTTCAATCAGGAGTACAGACCAGAAATCAGCTATACTCAGCTGATTATGCCTCGGTAATGGAAAAAGGATATCTTCACGACGGAGCATATAGATGTTTTGTGTCTCAATTTGAGCCAAAATATGTTAGTGAAGCATTAAACGATGAGGCATGGGTAAGTGCGATGCAAGAAGAACTCCTACAGTTCAAGAAGCTAGGAGTATGGACCCTTGTGGACGGACCTAAAGGTGCTAAGGTGATTGGCACAAAATGGGTCTTGAAGTGCAAGAAAGATGACCAAGGGGTTATAATCAGAAACAAGGCTCAACTTTTGGTTCAAGGTTTTAGACAAGTCAAAGGCATTGATTACAATGAAGTGTTTGCACCTGTGGCTAGAATGGAAGCAATCCGTATCTTCCTGGCCTGTACATCTTACATGAAGATCAAAGTTTTTCAACTAGATGTAAAGAGTGCGTTCCTTCATGGGAAAATTCATGAGACAGTATACGTTAGTCAATCCGAAGGATTTCAGGATCCTTATCATCGGGACAGAGTTTACAAGCTGGACAAGGCTCTCTACGGGCTCCATTAAGCCCCTAGAGCCTGGTATGAGAAGCTCTCAACTCATCTTGTGAAACACGGTTTTCGCAGAGGAGTGATTGATTGTACGTTATTCATCAAAGAAAAGGATGACGACTTACTGTTCGTACAAATTTATATTGATGACATAATCTTCGGTTCCAAAAACGAAGAGTTATGTAAAGAATTTGAATCTGTCATGATAGCAAAATTCGAGATAAGTGCAATGGGGGAGATGAAGTTCTTCCTAGGACTACAGGTGGATCAGACACCAAAAGGAATCTTCCTGCATCAGACTAAATATGTAGGGGGCATCCTCAGCCGGTTTGACATGGAGAATGCTTCAGCTGCTAGAACTCCACTTGCCACGAATCATGATGTGGCACCTGACGAAAATGGTGATCTGGTTGATTCTATAATGTATAGAGGAATGACGGGATCCCTTATGTATCTCACAACGTCTCGTCCTGATATCATGTATGTGACGTGTCTTTGTTCCAGATATCAGGCGAAACCGAAAATCAACAATCTCATTGGTGTGAAATGGATTTTTTGCTATCAGAAGGGTACTCCAGCACTCGGGTTGTGGTATCCTCATGACGATGATTTTGAGCTTACAGCATATAGTGACTCAGATTATGGTGGTTACAAGATGAATTACAAGTCAACTTCTGCAGGATGTCAATTCTTTGGTAGACGGTTAGTCACCTGGCAGTGTAAGAAGCAGACATCAGTTGCTCTGTCAACCTATGAAGCTGAATACGTTGCTGCTGCAAGTTGCTGTTCGCAGATCATTTGGATTCAACAGCAAATGCGCGACAATGGTTTGTAATTCTCTAACACTCCTATTTTTGATGATAACTCTGCTGCTATTGCTATCACCAAAAATCCAGTCCAACATCCTAAAACTAAACACATCGGAATTAAGTATCACTTTATACGTGACTATTTTGAAAAGCAATTAATCAATGTGGTTAAAATAAATACGGATTTTCAACGCGCCGAACTCTACACAAAAGCATTTGATAAACCGAGGTTTTTATATATATTAGAGGTTAATGGCGTGAAAAAGAAAAGTGATGTGATTTTAGAGGAAGACAGTGCCTAGTCTGACATTTTTATTTTTTATTTTCTTTTACTGTTTATTAAAAATCCAAAAACACAAAAAATATTTTCGGTTTTAGAATTTTAGGGGGAGAATAAGTAAGATTAGTATTAAATCAGTTGTGTTATTTAATTACTTAAAAAAAGGGAGGAGGGCAGCTTACCTAAAAGAATCAAATCTGTGATTCTGATTCAATGCTAAATGGAAAATGATAGTACACAGGGAACAAATTGTTTGGGACTTTAATAGTTTTAAATGATTAAGATGCAAAGTTCAAAGTGTAAGTCTGAGAAGTTTAAGTGAAATAAAAGGAAAAATGATAGTAAAACTAGTATGCTACTGAGTTAAAACAGAGAAAGTAGACCTAGAGGTTGCTAGACCATTATATGATGTGTCGGTAGATTCAACACAATAAATGATTAGACCTTATTGGGGATGTAAATTCAAATTAAAGTGTTCAACTTGTTGTGGGTTCCCATCTTATTCTTGGTTAACACAATCAACGCATTTCCAATAAGGGGTGACGAACAAATAAACGCCACAAATGTGTGCGGATGACCACAAAAAGAGAAAAGCACAAAAAAGAAAAATGTTAAAAGCAATAAAGCTAATATCAAATGTTGTTGGTGCGTTATGTGCAAAAAGAAAAATATATGCTCTAACAAGAAGATAGGTTGTGTGCCTCTCTGATGTGCGGTGGCACTGACCTGAGGATAAGCATAACCTAAATATTCAAGAATTCGTTGTTGTTTGCGCCTCTCTGCTGTGCGGTGGCACTGACCCGAGGCTTGGCATCTCTTTGAAAGCTCTTAGAATAGTTTCTTCTTGTCAAAATAATCATAGACCGCTCAAAAATCTCCTGAGGAATGTTGATTACCATATAAGTGTGGGATCCACAAATGCTTGTTGAAATAAGTAATCCTAACTCACCACCAATCTGTGTCAAAAATCTATGTATGGATTTAAGAGGACAAATATATTGTCAATCATGGTGGCTGCAATTCTTGAAAGTCCAATCAGTATGTGCATCTTATAGCTCTAGTATGATTTCCTAAACTTGCTAATGACTCTCGATAAAAACAAGAATCTAGCATCAAAATGTTTTTGTAAAATATCCCAAATGATTTTGATATACCTCTATGATTTCATACTGAATCGTTCCAGTTATGATCAAATTAACTCAAAGCTGTGCTGTCCAGGAAGAAAAATCTGTCAGATACTTGTCTTTAGATTTCAATCTACCTCAAATCAAAAATACAAAAATATGTCTTAGTTTTGTTTTTTAATTTCTAGTTGTTTTTATTAAATTTTTAGTCATTTGGTAGGTAAACGTCGGACTATACATCTGGATTCAATCAGTAAATCACTCACTAAAATGGGTCATGTCTGAGGTGACCAATTGGGCTTAAATTTAAAAGATCACATATGAGGTGATCACATAAGGTTTAAGTTAAAAGGATCACGTCTGAGGTGATCAAATAGTTTTTCAAATTAAAAAGATCATGTCTGAGATGATCATCGGTCATAACAACTTATCAATAATTAAAATGTTAAGTATTTGAAAGTGCATAAGGTCAAACTCATAAGTATGAGCTATTCGTACGACTGGACCATAAGTATGGACCAGTCATACGTTAGATCATACGTAAGAGCCAATCGCACGATTGAACCATACGCATGGACCAGACATACGATTGGACCATAAGAATGTGTCAATCTATGCGATTGGATCACCAGAATGAACCAATCTCACGTAGGGAGGTGACCGACTGAGTCAGTCGCACGACTGAAACCTAGTCGCACGACTGAACGTGACCGACTGAGCCAGTCGCAAGACTGAAACCTCAATCGCACGAATGAAGCATGCAAATAGGTCAAGTTGCACGACTGAAAGTAATCCTAGTATAAATAGAGGGGAGTCGGTCACTCATTTTCATCACCCTTCAATCGCTCCCAAATCGCATGACAGCAACCTTTGCTAAAATTTGATTTAGTTGATTTCGCACTAAGATTGTGTTACTAACGTGTACTCTCATCCTTTACAGGTAATTAGTGATCGAAATCGCACAAAATGCGCGGTGTAATCAAACCCTAGCAGACCCAATTTGACTAAAATCACGAAATCTGTAAAAAAAACTTTAAAATAGACCACGTAAATGTGACTAATGGTTAAAATGATGGATATACAATGATAGTTATGGTCCTTGCGAATTTAAAGAGTCTAAGCACAACGTTTATCATCAAGTTTTGACCTAGATTCGGGGTTAGAGTGTCGAACAGAGAGTTATGCAACTAGACACTCCAAATGAACTTCAATCTCACAATTGAGCTGAGCGAACGACTCAATTGGCCGAATGAACAAGGCGTATGAGCTCAATCGCGCGAATGAACTCAGCCGCAGGCTGAATAACCGATTGAACTCAGCCGCATGCTAAGTCGCCCGATTGAACTCAGCTGCATGCTCAGTCGGTGGATTGAACTCGGCCGCATGCTTAATTGCCCGACTGAACTCAGTCGTATGGTTCAATCGCACGATTGAACCATACTGATTTCAGAACATGTTAAATTATCAACAGTTTCTATTATGGACAAATCTCATGTTTATGTGTCTTGTGTTACAGAAACATGGCAGATAGGTGGATCATCAACACCAAGCACAACATTTATGCTCACTTGGATGCCACCACTAGGAATGCTACTGAGTTTGTGGGTATTATTGCATTTCTGAGGCGATCTAGGATCTACAAAGTCATATCTGCTCCATGCACACCCTATTGGTCATTATAGCAGGCTTTCTGGGAGGGTGCATCTGTTGACAGATCTATTGAGCCCTACTGCATTCGGAGTACCATTTTTGGGGAAGAGATTGAGGTGACGGTAGCAGACGTTCAACGAGTACTGGACCTGGGTGATGATGCTGCTCACCATACCAGGTTACATCCTCTGACTGTAAGGGGATGTTTTCTGAGGATGAAGTACACTCGGGACATCAACGCAGGTGTGCTAAACAAAAGCAACCTGTGTCCCTAGTTCAAGTACTTAGCACACGTCATTCTCAAGTGCATTGCTTCAGAGAGGGGTGGATTTGATGATCTTTCTGACCAAATCCAGAACACCTACGTGGCACTGGTGCTGAATCACCCCTTATGCTTCTCCAACATGATCTTCACGTACAATATCGAGAACCTTGAGGTCAAGGGTAAGGAGAGCTTCTGCATGTATCCAAGGTTCTTGCAGATGATTATAGATGAGAAGCTCCCCTTACTTTCCAAAGAGAAGGACGATGCAGTGATGCTAGAGGTGATGGATGACACCACTCTAAGCAGGATGAAGGTGTAGAGGGGAAGCAGGTAAAGCCCCCTGTTAGGAGATTGTTCGGGCATCTGGCCAATGCTGATTACGTGGCGCCTTCTCACAAGAAGTGGCGTCACGACGACAATGATTCCGATGTAGAGCCTATTGAGCTACCCACCGATGACTCTGACGACAATGATGATGACAGTGGTGATGGTGGAGATACAGGGCCCACCCAATCTTGGGCCACTACAACAGATATTCCATCTCCACCATCCACCCAGGGTGGAGCTGAGACTACTGGATTCCACCAAGACTTCCGTCCTGATGAGGAGGAAGAGTCAGGCAAGGAGTCTCGGGTACGAACGGTGGGAAGCCGGGTCGTGGCCACTAAGAGAGGGCTCAGGGCGGTTGGTGGATGCCACGGTGAGTCCGGGGATGCTATTACTGTTGATACTGATCCATCTTACATCCCGGACCATCCCATCAGCTAAGGGGGAGCATCCTCCTCTAATGATCGAGAAAGAAGAGGATGGCTCAGCCTCATGGCATGAAGAGCAAAAGGAGGAGGATTACCTTGATCACCACCACATCCACCACAACTACCACCACTACTACCACACCCTTTACCACTACTACCACACCTCTTACGACTACTATCACACCTCCCACCATCACTACCACACTCCCAACAACCACTACCACAGCTACCCCTTCACCATCCACTCCTATCCCACCACCCATATTCACCATATCCACCACTGCCACCACCAGCCACCAAGCAGATCCCTCAACCCATTCTACCTTCACCACCGGACCCGCTCTACCCTTCATTGGGGTAGAGGAATAGCTAGCCGCACTAAACAGATGGTGCTAAAGCTGTTAGCTACTGATGAGCAAAGAGCTACACAACTAAGTCAGCTTATGGAGCTCAATGATGCTCAAGCACAGCAGATTACCCAACTTCAGGAGCAGAATGATCAATCTGTTATGAGGATTGAGGAGTTGGAGGCCAAGAACAAGAAGATCATGCTCAGACTTTAAGGATCAAAAGATGAGCCTCTGAAGATCAGGGAAGGGGAGGATGATGATGATGAACAAGATGATGGTGATGATGAAGGATCGAGGGATAAGAAGAGAGGAGATGATGATGAGGAAGAAGATGATGCTGCTGCATCAGCCTCCACTCAGGCTCGAGAGAGACGCTCCAAGAAAGTTCACGATCAGGGAGCCTCATCTTCAGCTCCTCCTGCTAAAGAGTTGACAGATAAAGACAAAAGTAATGACTAGATGTTTATGTATTTATAAACTTTTGTACTTGAATCTTGTATTACATTTATGTGATTAATGTTTATCTATGTTTATCTAATGTTTAAATGTCTTGATTAATTACTAATGATTGATGTGTTAATGTCTAATCAAACAGATGAAGCTCAACAAACAGATGAATTTGATGTCCAACTCCTTCAGCAGGTCAAGACTCAATTAACCATGATTTTTAACTTGCAAGGGATAGTTAGAAGGTCTGTGAGCTACACTCCAGAGGAGGGAGAGATCATACACGACCTAATGGATGAATAGCTGGCTGAAATATTCAGGCTGAATCTGGATGAGTTGGTCAAAGATGCTCCTACTGTTGATGTGGCAGGTGACGATGAGCGTAACGATGTCGACGAAATCGAAATAGTGGACGTCATTGCTGATCATTATCCTTAGTACACTGATCTGTACGGACATGTTATCCCTAATTTGGGTGAAACCTTCGATAGTGGTACTTTTGAGAAGCTAGATGAAGTTGAAAAAGAAAAGGACAAAGAAGAAAGAACTGCCCAAGCTAAAGACGAAAACATTGATATCAAGAAAGCTGAATGGGCAGCTTGTTTTGCTGAGATGAAAGCCAAGTGCACGGCCTAAAAGCAGAATGCCTACACAAAGCTTTATAGAGTCAAACGTCATCAAAAAGTGTCAGGCAAGATCATAGCATGGACGTATTTTGAATATTTGGACGTATATGTTTTTAAGAGAGAGAAGGGGATTGAGTACTTCAGATATCCTCATGATCTGAAGACTCTTCCTTGTTTTGAGCTCAACCGACTGGCATGCTTAGATCTAGTATATGCTAATCCAAGAAAGATGTCAGCTTGGTTTGAGGCAGCATTAGAGAAGGAATACCACACCAGATGGGTAAACTTCAGACCTCAACAACCTAAGAGGTTAATTCATAAGTCTGAAGTGGACCCTATATCTGGGAAGCCTAAAGTCATGCTGAAGTGGAGTCCCCCGCGTACGATGTCAAAGATTCCCTTATGGGAAATGCCTCAGGACTTCACTCCACACTTCAAATGGTGGTATTATGATTGGAGGACGGGTTAAGCGATCATAGTACTGAATAGAGAAGGAAAGATAGAGACTATCCGACTATTTGACCCTATGTGGCTAACCAACTTGTCGCCCGAAGATGTCTACACATTATACAAGTGGCCGCTATTCTATGACACGCAAGATACTGTACAAGCTCTCCAATTTCAACACGTCATACGACTCTGCTTTGCTTTTGAAATACATGCAGGAGTTACAAAAGAGGAGAAGTACAAGAAATTTGAAGAACATGTGAAGAGTGTTAGACAATAGAGAAAACTAGGTCCAAGGGGGAGTTTGTTGATACATATATGTACCTAGTTTATGTGCTTAATGTAAAAGTCTATCATGTCTTACACATATGTAATGAATGAGTTGAATGAAATATAATATGTGGTTGATGCTTATAATGTTTAATATTTCATAGTATTATTGTGTGTTAAAGTATAATAAACTTACTATATAGGTTTGAGGTTGTTGTGCATAGTTCTTAGTCAATAATGATTGAGGAATGTGTTCAAACTTAGTCGTATGAGTCTTCATCGAATGGACCATGCTAATGGACCATACGCATGAATATCTCATGCTAATGGATCAGTCGCACGACTGCACCAGGAGACTGGATCAGTCGCACGATTGAGACTTAAGATTGACTCAGTCGCACGACTGAACATTCAGTCATGCGTATGAATCAGTTGCATGAGTCAGTCGCACGACTGAACCAAGCTAATGGTTCAGTCGCACGAATGAAGACTGCAAACCTATAAATACCACTTAATTCGTGGAAAAAAACTTTAGACACATACTCATAACCTTGCCGTCTAGAGCGTCCAGAAAGCCTATTCCAAGTTCAAAGTTCGCATCTGATCATTTTCTACTTGTTCTTAACGTTTCTTTAATCGTTAGATTGATCGGGACTGCGTTCTCACTGATTGGATCGCCAATCAAATAGGATTCTGCACAATTTGATCTGGTTTCACACATTATCAGTTGGTATTCCATATGTACATGGTCCTGACATCTTTTATGCCAGAGGAAAGGCTCATCATTATTTGCTTTAGATAGAAAGCATGAAACTTCTCCTAAGGGAGATGTTTCTTGCAAATACATCTTGTACATGTTCCCTTTCATGGGGGCTATGAGTAGGATGTGCTCAATAGGAATGACCAACCTGGGCCTGAGAACAATGCATTCATGCTCAGTGAATAGCATGTTATGACTCTAATCACAAAATTGGGATACACTCAGAAGATTATACCCAAGCTCCTTGACAAAGTTTACCTTCTCAATGCTGAGCTTACCATTTGTGACCTTGCCCCTTCCTGTAATGTAACCTCCTGCATCTCCTCCAAAAGCAACTGGTCCTCTATCAATTCTTTTAAACTTTTGGAGTAGTGACCTATTGCCTGTCATGTGCCTGGAACAGCCACTGTCAATGATCCATACATTTCTGTTTGTCTTGACCTGCATAAAAGAGATGATTAGTTACATTTGGAAACCCAAGCCTCATTGGTCTTGGGCTCATCAAAAGAAGTTGAATACAATGCAACAGTAATTGATCATATAATCATGCTAGAAAGATCATTTACTGATGTTGATGAAGAGCTTTTAGTCACTTGGTCTTTCTTTGAATTCCATACCACCTTTGGAAGCTTAGACTTGACCTTCAATACTTTGGAAGTTTTGATGACTTCGGAAGTTTTGATGACTGGACCTTCGGAAGATCTTGCTTTCACTGCAGCAGGCTTAAGTGCTTCGGAAGTATTCCTTTCTTCCAAGACCAAATTTTTTTCCGAAGGCAAGTTTCCACCTGTCTTCTTCTTCATTTTGGGGCTTTCGAAGAAAACTGATTTTCCTTCCGAAGCTTGCTTCTTCTTCTCCAAACTCTTATAAGTTTCTTTCTTGGTCATGTGGAGAGTACTCTTTGGATTGTAAGCACAATCCTTAGCAAGATGAGAGGTGCTCCCACACATAACACAGTCCATTTTCTTCCTTCTAGGAGTTTTCTTTTATGAACAAGGCTGAACTTGATCACTTTCTTTCTCCATCTTCATCTTTGCAGATGCTGTGGTAATTTTTGTGGGGATAGAACTACCTTTGGAGCTTGATGGTTTAGGTTGTACAACAGTGTTGCACAACTGATCAGTCTTCTTCTTGATGATGGGATGATTTGGACATGAACCAGAACTCTTGTTGATGGAGTTCGAGTTGGTGACCTCAGCCTTCACCACTTCGAATCCTGCAGAGATAAAGACTTGAATCTGTGCACAGTTGAAGGTGGCCTTGATCTCTTGAGCCTTCTTGGACATTCTTTTGGCCTTTCTGATGAAGTTCTGTCTCCTTGACTTGGTCATCCCTACAGCTTTGCTCTCCTCAGAGGGATGGTGGACCTTCTTAGAATGCTCTTCTTCACTTTTCTCAGAGCCATTTTCCACCATCTCCTCTCCATCCTATTCAATCACAGGGTCTATGAGAGGAAGCTCATCTTCACAAGTTCCACACCTAGGAGATCTTACAGACAAGATTGTGTGTGGAGGAGCTATCTCACAAGATCCCAGTCGCTGCTTATTTTGATAACAAAATTTTACATGCAAGGATGAGGATATTTTGTTCTTGAAGGTCTCTTCTTCAAGAACACATTTTTTGGCCTTGGCTTTGCTGATCACAAGCTCAGCCTGGCATTCAGTTAACTTAGTAATTAGGTCTTTGATTTGAGTCCTGTAGTTTGTGTGCTCAGGTTTAAGAGTTGAAATATTTTTCTCTAAGTCCTCTATCTTTAGTTTATAATCATTTTGAGCTCTTTTAAAATCAACTTTTAAGATATTTAAGGACTCAAGATCATATCTCATTTCTAAGTTATAGGACCTGTATCTATTAACTTTAGCAATGCATTTAGGAGTGCAAAGATGTTCCAATACCTTGGCTTCATCATGGTCTCCTATGAGTGCTTGGTTTAGAGATCCAACTTCTACCTGAAAGCTCCAGTCAAAGCCTCCTTCTTTAACAGCAACTGCAACTTGCTGCTTTGGCTTCTCATTCTGGGGGGCTTTCTCAGTGTAACTTGGTATGGTTTGTGTTTGGCCACCATTTGTCATGGGTGCCTTACACTCCTTTTCAAAGTGTCCCATCTGGTTACAGTTGTAACACTTTACTTTGCTTTTATCCAACCTAAACTCTCCACTAGCTGCATTGCTTGGAAACTTTTGCCCTATCCTCATGTAGAACTTATTGGCCCTGTGAGTGAAAAGAGCCATCTGCTGAACTATCTCCATGTACTCCAGGTCATCTGGATAGATACAGTCCAGGTCTTCAAGGGTGAAGAGAAAGTTGCCTGTGGTTTCATCAATAGAGACAAAAGCATGAGAAGAACTTGTCTTTTGGAAAGGACTTCCTTGAGTGTAGCTTTCCCTTGGAGTATCTAGGAAGGTGATGAAATGGCCCTTTTGTGAGTTGTCAGTGTAGCATATAAGATGATGTTGTGGTTCAATGCTTTCCCTTTCAATCACATGGAAGGATGAACTCACTTGATTGCTGGAGTTACTAGATGAGTTTTGCATGTTCATCTCCATCTGGTAGCCACTAAGAATACCATACAACTCTGTAAGAGTAAGAGTCTTAAGGTTCTCAGTCCTCTTGATGACAACACAGTAATGTGTCCATTGTCTAGGAAGTGAGGACACAAACTTCCTTACAATGTCCCTGTTCTCAAGAGTTACTCCAACATCCATTAGAGTATCCACAATCTTAACATACCTGAAGTATTGTTGAGTCATGGTTTCACCTACCTTGAAGGTGAAGTTTTCAAACTGTTGCTTCAGAAGATCCTTCTTGTTCTCCTTTGCTTCAGTAGGCCCCTCACACATCAGCGTCAGTGCTTCCCGTAGTTGTTTGGCAGTTTAGCACTTCTTGAAGCCTCTGTAGATGGAGTTTGGAAGAGCAGTTTGAAGGGCTGTCATGGGTTTCTGATCAATCTCTATTCTCTTCCTGTCTTCTTTAGAGTAATCAGCCACAGCCTTTGGAATCATACCACCACCAGTAGCGGAAGTGGTGCTTGGTATGTAAGGTCCTTTAACAACAGAGTCCCACATCCTGGAGTCTTGAGACTTGATGAAGCATTCCATTCTTTGACACCAAGTATCAAAGTCTTCAAAAGTGATCAGTGGAGACTTTGTCATAGTTCCAGTTTCCATATCAGCTTTGGTACTAGCTGTCATTTGAGTTGTTAAGTATTTTGTGTGTGTGAGGGATCCTAAGATGGTGAGATCTTATATCAAGAACCTATAGTGCTTTGATACCAAATGCACGACCGTTGAGGGGTATGCACTTACAACGCAACAACACAATGAGGAGAGTTACTTAGAACACTTAATAGATCGAATAGGGAACTGGTTAACTTTAGTGAAGGATGCTAAGAACACAAGTAAGAATGAGACAGAACAAGATAGCAAACAACACAAGTAATTGGTTTTCAAGAATGTTGTATATTGCTTCTCAAGTTCTATTACAAATGTTAAAAAACATACTTAGGAAGTTACAAGTACTTGAGATACATATACTACATCCTACAGCCGGCCATACTTTGAAGGCCAACTGAATACATAAGACTAGACAACACACAAAATCAAATGTAGAGTCAAAAGGCAGATTGCCTTTTGACTAGTGACTATGACATGCCATAGCTCACATCCTAATATATTATAAAAAGGATAAAAGTACATAAAGTAGAAAGCATAGACTCAAGACCTCAATGTACAATTACCATAAGCATGGACCTTTTCACCAACTCATGTAAGTTGGTGATGTTACAGAGTTGCAGCGAAAGGTGGTCCAGCTTTATGGTAAAGTACATAAGATAAAAACATGTCTCTAAAAGTCTTCGGAAGAAATCTGTCTTCACTCTTTGGCTTTGGAAGGCTTTGTCTTTGAAACTTCGGAAGACTTCACTTTTGGCTTCAGAAGATGTTGGTCTTGGCTTCGGAAGATTTAACACTAAGAGTATTTCTAGTGCATGGTGTAAACCTTCTAAAGCATTTCTTCTTATGTTCTTTAGTGCATGCATATAGAGAGACTTTGGATGTTTTAGCCGCATCAGACTTATAGGAATCCTTACGAACCCCCCCTAAGCTGATGCTACCAAAATATTTAAAGAGCTTCATTTGTTGACAGTCCTCATTATGATAATAACCATACCCTTCTTCATTAGATGGTCTGGATCACTCAGACTCTCATAGTATCTTCTCATCTCGAAGAGATCATACAGAGGTAGGCTGAATAAGTCTTGCCATGTGTAGACATTTTCACCACCTTGATCTCTTATCACATGCCATCTCCCTGGATTAGTTGTGAAGGTCTAGGATAAGATGGGTCTCTCAGCTGCAAGAGGAGCCAATTGGATTGGAGTTGATTAGGCTGCCTCTTCATGCACTTCCTCAGATTGATCTGACTTAGCCTGAGGTGTAGAGGTGAATGATTCAAGCTTCTTCTTCTTATTTGACTTTGGCGTAGAAACCATCCTCTTCCTCCTCTTTGAAGACTTTAACTGAGAAGACTGGTCTGCTGCACCTTGTTGATCAGTCTTGTCTTGCTCAGTTGGGTGTTCCTCCCTCACACGTTCAGAATGAGAGGGAGTTTGACAATGCTGTAGATCAAAAGATAAAGCTTGCTGAGGCTCAGCAGGAGGTCCAGGTTGTGTTGTCTCAAATTGTTCAACCTTAACCTCCACTTCAAGAAGCTCATCATCATTTGTCTATCAGCAGACTTCTTCATACTCTTTTGGATGATGGCTCTTGATTTTGCAGCCTCTTCCCTCATCTTTCTCTTTGTTTCCTTTTGTTCTTTGAGCACTTGAAGTTTAAGCTGTTTGAGATACTCAAACTCAATATACTTAAAGGAAAAATGAAGAAATGTAGATGCCTGGTAGAGACCTGTGGCATCAGGTAGTTGATCATGTTTTGCCTACCTAAGGTTCTTGTGTAGTTGCCATAGTCTCTTGCACAGGGCTTTCTTGAACTGAGGAGAGAGTAGGAACATGCGTGTATAATCTTTTCTGTCTCTTCTCCCCTTTGAATTAGAGAATTAGACTTACATCCTCTACTTCCTTCATCTCTCTTGACACTTCCATGTCAGCCAGTTCATTTAGTTCCTCTAAGGGGAGAGATATAATCTTATCTATATCATAGTTCATGGTCTGTAGGTAAGTAATCCTGACTGCCCTCAACTTATCATCTTGAGTGTTTGGTCTGGGGGCAGCCCTGATTGCAGCTTGCATAAAGCCTGAAGACCAAAAGGGACTTTCTCCCCTTAGCTTCGTCTTCCTCTCTCTCTCTCTCTCTCCTCCTCATTCTCCTCAGGAGTTAGAATCCTTTGCCATTTTGTCACCCACAGACCTTTGTGACATAGGTGAAGAGAGCTTTGGTCTTAATTGCTTGGTGTAGCATCCAAGCACTAGCCAAAGAGAGGTTGTGAGACACCTTCACCAGCAGGTGTTTCACTGAGGGGATGAATTTCTGAAGTAGTTGTTAGTGTGATAGGGCTCTCAGGCTCTATCATTGGGCCTTCAGCCAAGGTTTTCCCTTTGAAGCTAATCTCAGGGCCTACCTCAACATCCAGTTGACCAATGACATTAGTTGATTGCCTTTGTCTCCTTCTTAGACTAAACTCTTCAGTAATTCTGTCTTGAATCTTTTGTACTAACTCGTCAGCTTTTCTAGATTGACTTGGGTTGACAAGTGGATGTTGATCAGGTCAAGACCTTCATAGTAGTTTAGGGTCTGAAAATTAAACACCTCTTGCTGCCCTTGAACTCTTTGAAGAATGAGGGCTCTTCTATCAGCATCATACCTCTACCCAATAATATAGTTTGAAGTTCCTTGAGGTTGGGATGATATAGCCCTTGGAATGCCTTATTTAAAGAGACTCCTAATGAAAGAGTCCATAGTGTTCACATCAATGTGAACTTGAGGAAGTTGCTGAGTATGCACAATTGCAAGTGAGGAAGGTGAGTCCTCAACGTCCATACTCCTCGAAGAACTCCCAGGTTCTGTGACTATAATGACTTTCTTCCCCTTTTTGGTAGCATCACCCTCTTGTAGAGGTGAGCTAGGAGTTAGGTCAATCACATTCACAGGTTCTTGTGTTCCTGGTTTAGCTCTCCTTAAAGGTCTCCCAGCTAGTTTTTCCCTGAGATAAGATATCTCAAGTTACTGATCATTGACCCTCTTGTGCAGGGTAGTCACCTAAGATTCAAGGTGACTAACCTTAGAGACTAAATAGGAGCATGTTTTTTTACAGTTTTTGCACCTTAAGTCTCAAATTCTCCTCATCTTCATCAGAAGAATCATTGGGGGATGAGATGATTGGATCAAAGTCCTCTCTCTCACCACTAGCTTCAGGTTCTTGGCTGCTTGAATTCATCTGCACATTGACAGCCTCAGTTGAAGTGTTAATGGGCTGAGTTGCCATGGTTGAGGTCTTAATGATGTAATCACTTGCAGAAGTGAGAGCCTCTTCCATATGGACCTCCTGAACAGGTTCAGGGAGATCCACCTCGGTGATAGGTGACTGATGTGGGCTAGACAAAGGAAACTCAGGAGTACTCATCTCTATTTGCGTACGGGAAGAATAAAGAGACTCGTGGTACTCACTGAAACCTAAGTCTTCATCAGTATTAAATGAGAGATTGGGTATGGGTTGATTTAAATCTAAAGGCTGGGGATGGTAACCAACCCCTGAAGGTTGATCACTTGAGTGTTGAGATTCAGAGTGAAGGCTTAAGGCAGTCGGGCTTGTGAGCTCATCAGGGTGAGCATAAGGAACCTCGCCATTGATTCTTGAAGAGATGGGAGTGGTTTGCTCCTCAGGGGAAGTAGGAGCTCTAGTATCCACTTCCTCTTGTATGGGTGAGTGTATGGGGGCCTGCACAAGCTCAATAGCTTGAGCAGGGGTTTGTTTGGATTTTCTTTGGTAGGTGAGGGTGATTTTTGGTCTTTTTGGTGGTAGGGAGGTAGAAGGTGTGGGTTCAACACTAGCTTGTGTTGCTAGGTTGTCACCTTGAGCAATGAGCTCTAACATTTTTGGGACACGGGCTGTTTCTACCCCTGAGAAGCCTACAGTTGGCTTCTTCATGATTAAAGATGTCAGGCTTCATCTGTCGCAATTTAAAAATGTTATATGTTTCCCTCAATTGTGAGCCCAGTTTACAGTGGAGAATGTATTGAACATATCTAGGAAACATGTAATATTCTAAGGAGTCCAATTTTGCAAGCAAATTTATATAAACAAACTGAGAGTACCTGAACTTAACCCCTTGAACGATTTCATGCACTATAAAGGAGAGATCCTCAGGAATCTGGTCCCACCCTCCATGATTGTTTGACAAGCTGTGGATAACCACATGTAGCAGGTATTTCTACTGGGATGAGACATTCCCTTTCCTGAAGATCTTTACAGAGAAATCTCCCTCATAGCCCATCTACACAAAGGAATGATTAAAAGATTCCTTTGAAAAGGACAACTCACCTTCTTCATCATCCAGCTGAAGATGAGTGTTAATGATGGCCGGAGTGATGAAGATTGTCCTCCCCTACATTGTGGCAGACAGTGCCTTCTCCCAATCCATGATGAGTTCTTGACAGGTCTTCCAAAATTCAAGCAAATGATCCTCATAGAGAGTAGGATCAATGGTTAGGGAGGTGAAGTAGTTACATAAAGCCTGAAAATGGCAAACCTCTGAGAAACTATCATCTTTCTCAGAGTTCAAAAGAGCAACCTGGTTGTGTTGCCAGTGAAGTTGCATGGAGAAATCAGGGTTGTTTCTGTGCCTTAGGTTGGCCATTTTGAAAAGCTTAAGGCTGAAGGAAGTTGAAGAACAAAGGCGGTTTGAGTGAATTTAGGTTAGAGGAATAGTGCAAATGAAGAAGATAGTGAAAGAGGGGGGAACCGTTGGGTATATATATGAAATGAATTAAAGACAAAGTTAATGAAAGAGGATAAACTTTGAAATCCGGATGTCGGTCCCACATCTAAAAAAGTAGTTTACTTTTGCCCATAAAGTACTTTTCTTGAAAGTCGAGAAATCTTCCGAAGGTTATTTTGCTTCAGAAGTTCTGAAGAAAAGTTTCCAAAGGAAAATTAGATTCGGAAGATATTCCAAAGGTTTTTGAGAATTTTGTTTCGAAAGAGATTTATTACTCAGAGTGTTTATTCTAAGAAGAATAAAAACTTTTGAAGGTAAATTGTTTTCGGAAGAAAATTGTTCTTTGAAAACATATAAGTACTATAGCTAATTTTAAGCTTCGGAAGATATTTCAAAAATTTCTTCCGAAGGTAAATCTACTGAAGTAGTTATTTGTTCTAAGACATAAGTTTCTTCTGAAGGTAATTATAAATCTTCTGAAGGATAAAAAGATGTAAATTTTCTACAATCTAAGGAATGTCTTTTAAAAAGATTTTTCAGCCAGAAAGAACAAGGGCTTATGAAGGTGATAAAATAGACAACTTAGGAGACACAGGTTGTAGAAATAATATGATTAAGTTTTAAGAAAAGCTACTCAAAGTTAATCATCCCAATAGCTGATACAATATATTTGAATCTCTATTCATCAAAAGCTTTGATGAACAGATTAGCATGTAGTTCATTTATGTTAACTTTGACTAGTTTGATTAATCCCTTTTCAAAGTTATCTCTAATCAAGTGATACCTTATGTTGATGTGCTTTGTCCTTGAGTGCTGCACATGATTCTTTGTGATAGAGAAAGCACTGTTGTTGTTTATGTGGATGGAAATCTCCTTGTAGTTGAATACATAGTCTAGCATCAGATTCTGAATCCAAAGCACTTGGGCATAACAGCTTGCAGTAGCAATGTATTCAGCTTCAGCAGTTGAGCAGACACACATGATTGTTTCTTGCATTGCCAAGAGACTATCCTTCCACCAAGAAATTGACATCCCCCAGATGTAGACTTTGCAGTCATGTTGCAACCACCATAGTCACTATCTGTATAATCATACAGATTGAAGACAGAATTCTTTGGATACCAAAGTGTTGGTCCATTTGATTGAATTGCAGTACAATTCATATAAGGAATCGTTCAATATCAGAATCAATAGAAAAACAACAAAGATGAAGATGACAAGAACAACCATAATGTATTCAAATATAAACAATAAGGATTCAATACAATAAAGGTAAAGAAACCTCAAATGTATTTCAGTGAATTGACAGCTTACAATAGTCTCTTGCAACAATAATATTCGATTAGGGTTTTGCATGGATGCTCAACAATGAGCAAGATCAAAACTATATATAGAAACCATAGTTTTGCTAACAGTTTCACTGTCAGCGAAACTACTCTACCGAAACTATAGTTTTGCCCGGCAGAAACAGCAGTTTCGCCGGGTGAACTAAACAGCTAAATATGAGCGAAACTGCAGTTTCGCTCATTGTTTCGCTGGGCAGCAAAACTACACAAAATAAACAACATTCAAAAGTAAACTAAAATTAAACCTATTACAAAGGAATATAAACATAATCTAATCTAAGGTGAGTCCAACCTATACATGATCTTCAATACTCCCCCTAGGTTGGATCTCACCGTCTTCATTGGTTTTGATTTGTCTGATCGGCTCCATTCTCTACCGCTGCCTCAAATGATTCTTTTGCAGTTCCTGCAGCATCTTCCTCTGGGGATCTAGTCACAGATTCTCCATAGTCAGCTTCAATCTTCCCCGCTGCCTCTGATATATCTTCATCAGCTCCTGCAGCAACCTCCTTAGAAGCTTCAGCCACTGATTCACTTTGGTCACCTCCTGCTTCATTAGCTCCCTCGGGATGAGCACTAGCTTGCTGAAGTTGTTCCGTTAAGTCTCGCACATCGATATCCAGATCATCTTGTGCACTCACCTTCTCAGCTAACTCCTTCACCTCTGTACTCACGCCTCTCATCTTATTAGCCACAATCATAAACAGACTGGCTTCTTTTCTTGTCTCCTCCCCTGCCCCTGCTTTAATGTGATTCTTAAAAGTACTAGCAGGTCTTCATCATAAAATCCAAACAGTTCCATCGGATCAAACAACCTAGTCTCACCCCCGTTCTTCACCATGCTTACAACCTCCCTCGTGTTGTTATCATAGAAACATATAACAAAATTTTGTAATTGCTGGGGGAGGGGATCTGATAGTCTAATCCTATTCACTATCTATAGGGGTTTCACCCTCAGCACGATCTTTCCTTTGCTTGTCTCCCAGTCTTTATCTTTCTTAGACCTTCTCCGTTCAGCCTTCATGAAACTGAATGCTTCAAAATTATCATTCAATCCGTTCTTGATCTCCTTCTCCAGCAACATAGCTCTCTTACTAAGATGAGCATAAAGTAATGGCAGCACCGCCAACCTTCTCAAGTCTTATTTTGGCAAGGTCTTGAATGCTTTCCTCTTATGCATATAAGTAATTCCTCCCCCTCTCCTCTTTATCATAAACATCTTGAGGCCGGGGTTATACTTCCAACTAATGATTCTCTTATTAGCCTCTGTCTTACTCAACCCTTCCATGTTTTGGAATAGGGGAGTTAACTCCTCAGTTTCTTTCCCTCTCACGAACCATTCTTGTTTAGCCATCTCAAAAACGTCTACATCATCGTCACCCTTCTTTGCAATATAGGTCAATGGTCTCTCGTCGACCTCATAATAGTCGGGTTTAGAATCATAGTCTACCAATTGTTCATCATCTTCCTCTTCATCCACCAATCCTTTCCAAACAGTCTTCTCAACACTTTTAGCTGGATTCTCTCTCACCACCTCCTTTCCAACCAAATCATTCTCAATATCGAATCCCATGTTGACGAAACCAGCCTCAAATACTTCTTCAACATTCTCCACATTCTTATTCTCCTGTCTCACACCACAAACTCCTGCCTCCTCAGCCGCTGCACCAGATGTGCCCTCTCCTGCCTGAGAAGATGTACCCACATTTAGAAATGGGTAATTGGAAGTGTTAGTCAAATCATCTAACTCGGGTTTTGTTAGCTGATTGAGCAAGCCGGCTCCAACCTTTAGATCATTCACCTCTTCTAGCAATCTCTTCATCAATCTTTGCTGATCCACCATCATCCCGGTCATCCCTTCAATCAGCTCATCCTTCTGTTTTTCCCTTAATTCTTGATTGGTAAGTTTTGTCTTGATTATGCTCAACTCATTAGCCAGAGATGATGTTTCTTATCACGTCCTCATCCAAACCTGCTCTCTCCTCCCTTCTCGAGGGCTCAGTAAAAGATTGATGTCTGTGTTTGGTCCTTCTCTCAGTTTCTCCCTCATTTGCTTTCTTCTTCGACCTATTTTCTTTCTCAGCCCTAGCTTCAGATGCCATCTCATGAATTTCCTCCTTAAAATCACAATCTTTCCCTTTCGCATGCCTCTTCCTTTTCTTAACAGTATCAGTCTGTTTAACCCTCGTCTCTTTTACTCTTTTCTCCTCCGACTCATTTACCCTCCTGATATAATTCCATCGCTCTTGAGGGTACATATTCTCCCAAAGATGAGTGAGCTTCCCGCTGAAGTCATATCTAATAATACCGCAGTCTGTAAAAATACGGGTGTTCATTTGTACTAATCTCTTGATCTCTCCATGTCTGGGAATGTTGGGAATGAGATCATCTATAATCATCTGAAGGAATCGGGGGTACAACAGCCACTTGTCCTTCTTTAGTGCCATTACATTCTCTGCCATACAATCAAAGATCAATCGTGCAATGTTGTCCTTCCGTCCTCTGCAACAAATCACCATGGCTTTAGCCCAATCTAGGTTTAGCCCGTCTAATCCACCTTTTCGGTGATCTAATCACATAATAAACATGTGGGCTATATATCTCCACTACTTGGAGAGAAAGGACTTTTTGATTTTTTTTCTCGTACCAAATGGAGGTCCCTCATATCCCATAGACCTAAATGCATCAAACACCTCCTGATAAGATATTGTAACCTCCCTTTCAATATCCTCATCGAGTCTTAACACCCTCGATATAACCTTTGTGGTAATAATCAACTCATTCTCCATCACCCTAGCCACAATCCTTTGAGGATTGGCTCTCGTGTCATACTCTGTCGTCCGCCAGAAATCTCTAATATGTAAATCATATACTGTAGTAGAGTGTGAGATCGCATAGGCGATTGGAGATCTTTGTAGCCAACGGATGCAGTCTCGAAATCCTGCTGCCTTGGGATGGGTGTCGTCTAGCAGAGCGGTAATATTGTTCCTCTCTTCAAATTTAGGATTAGCCATGGAATCTTAAAAACAGATGAACGCATTAGTACGGTTTATTAAAAATTAATATTAAAGAAAAATAAGTAAATGAATAAAAATAAACAAAAAAAAATAATTTCACTAGCCGAAATTATAGTTTCGTTGGTTGAAGTATTAGTTTCGGTAAGCGAAAATGTAATTTTGGCAGCTATTATTAGTTAGTTTCAGCAAGGCAGTGCAGTAGATTCGACAGGCCAAAACTATAGATTCGGCGCAGCAAAACTGAAATTTGATCAGCGAAACTGATATTTGATCAGCGAAACTGTTAAGTTCACTCGGACAGCATGACTGCACAGTTTCGCTGAAAAATCATTGAACTTTCGTTCAGATTTGCTGGACTATCGATACTTTCTCAGTAAGAACTGCGAAGGTACCAAAGAGTCTCAATCGAATAAACTCACAATGAAGCATTTAAACCTAGATTAAACTACGGCTCTGAGTTTGAAACTCACTTGTGAAGAGAAAACAGTCAACAATCGAGATACCCAATCACAAAAACTCAGAATCATAATATTAGGTCACGGGAGGCTCTCTAAGACATAAAAATCACGACACAGCGAAAATGAGAGGATAATTTCACAAAATGTGTTATATAGATTATAGTTTCGCAGACAGCGAAACTATAGTTTCGCCCGTATAGGCTCTAGTCAAAACTGACCTACCAACGTGCGAAAGAACCGGCGAAGCTACAATTTCGCCTGTGAAACTACCAGCGAAAGTATAATTTCGCTGGAGACATAAAAAAATTAAAATTTTTATTTTCCTTTTAATATAAAATAAGATAAATAAATATTATTCAGAAAAGAATTAAAAACAAAGTAAACAAAATAAAAAGAAATCAAAAGAAATTTACCCCTTAAGACCTCACCACACTTCACATATTTTTAAACAAAATCAAAAAGTAGTAAAAGAATATGAACGAGAAGCTGAAAAGATCTTCTAGAAAGTCAAAGTTTGGCGGGATTGCTGATATACTTGTCCTTTTAAGTCCATGCCTTATTCATTTCAACAAGTGCACCATAACTACTGTTATCATGTTTTGGTTCTTTTAAATAAAACATTGAATGACCCAGTCCCCACAGACATTCGACAAAGAGACTTATCCTGTACTCATGATATATTGAACATATGACACACAACAAAGGTCCTTTTTTTCAAAAGAAGCAAAGCCTTTATAGTCATCAAATGATGAGAGCTTCAAGTCTATACTTACGTGTAATAAAGGAGTTGATCAATTAAGTCTTACAGATGAGAGCTTCAGGTCTATACTTACGTATAACAGAGAAGATCATCATATTGTGCCGATGAGAGCTCTAGGTCAGTACTATCGTATAGCAGAGGAGATCATCACTAAAGGTGTTCACACATAGCAGAGGAGATAAGCACCACAAATAATATAACAAGGAGCTTCTTAGATGCGAAGATGAGTAAGCATATAGCTTTGAGATAGGGTGGAATGTTTTGACACAAAGACACTTTAGATAAGAATAACTCAAAACAGAGATATCACGTTCTCAACCCTTTTAGAACAAGGACTTGAAACGTTGTAAAGGCCAAAAATGCCAAGGGGATTATCCGAGTCATCAAGTTTCTTATACTATTAATTAAGCTACAAGATTACTGTTTACTTCGCTTTCTTGCTGAACCTATCAAGCATATCCCGCACAATACTATTAACCTCCTTTACATCGTCCAGGCTTCTCATTTTATTCTGCAAAAGAAAACAAGAAGAATATTGAAAATATATTCTTCCTCAAAATTTCTAAGAATAAGCAAGATGTAGGAATTTCTTATGCAGTTATATATCACCATCATTCATTTTCATATTATATATATATATATATATATATATATATATATATATATATATATATATATATATATATATATATATATATATTTATTTATTTATTTATTTTTATTATAGTTTTTTTATGTGAAAATTGACGAAGGATAATGGAGCGGGCAGAACGAAAAGGAAAGAAATAAAATAAAGAAAGAAGGATAAACAATATGTACATGACATAATTTGAAGGAAAATGGGTTTTAAAATGATATTAAACCTAACATAGAGATCAGTTCATAAAAAACGAGGTTTATCAATTGTTTTAGTGAAAAGATCTGCTTTTTGATTTTTAGTATCAATGGTAATAATATCAATAAAAGTCTTTTCCTGAGCATCACGGATTGCATGAATCCTTGTCTCGATGTGCTTGGTTCGAAAATGATGAATAGGATTCTTGGCAATGCCAATATTTGTTTCGTTGTCACAGAACAACGGTGTATGGAGAATGTTGATTTCGTAGTCAATCATCTGGTGTTGTATCCAAAGCACTTAAGAGCAACAGCTTGAAGCAGCAATGTAATTTGCTTCCCATGTGGAAAGAGAAACAGTGGTCTATTTCTTGCTCTGCCATGATACCAGACAATTTGCTAAGTACTGACATCCTCCAATAACCGACTTCCTGTTTAACATGCATCCATTAGAATCACTATCAAAATAAGCATGTAAGTCAAAATTCCCATAATAAGGATACCAAAGCCCTAAACGAGAAGAGCCTTTAAGATAACAAATGATTCCTTTTACAGCCTTTTCATGAAACTCTTTCGGGGAAGATTGGTATCGAGCACAATATCCTACAGCAAAGGTGACGTCAGGACAACTTGCTGTAAGATAGATAAGGGAACCGATCATGGATCTGTAGAGATGAGGATCAACAGGTTTCCCGTTCTCGTCAGGAGTGAGGCATGTTTGAGAAGTAAATGGAGTTGGTTCAGGATAAGCGTCATCCATCTTGATTTTTTTCAAAATTTCTTTAATATACTTCTCCTGATGAATGAGAATTCCCTCTGGCTTTTGTTAAACCTGCAACCTGAGGAAAAAGTACATCTCCCCTATCATGCTCATTTCAAAACGACCGCGCATGACTTCCTCAAATTCTCGACATAACTTCGGATTGGTGGAGCCTAAAAATAATATCATCGACATAGACTTGTACAACAGCATCTCACCATCCACTTTGTTCTTGAATAATGTCATATCGATGGTGCCAAAAGAAAAACCATTGCTTAAGAGATACTGTGTTAAAGTCTCGTACCAGATTCGAGGTGCATGATGAAGACCATAAATAGACTTATCAAGTTTGTAAAGTTTGTCAGAAAAGTCAGGATCCTCAAAACCTGGTGGTTGACACACATATATCTCCTTGTCAATGTCTCCATAAAGGAATGCACATTTGACATCCATCTAATAGACTTTGAACTGCTTGTGGGCGGAATGAGCCAAAAAGACTCTGATAGCTTCAAGACGGACTACGGGAGCAAAGACTTCCATGTAGTCTATCCCTTCTTCTTGAGCAAAGCCCTCGACCACCAAACAAGCCTTATTCCTTACCACAATGCCACGGTCATCAGGTTTGTTCTTGAACACCCATTTCGTGCCAATTGGGCATTTGTTTGGTGGAAGATCAACCAGGTTCCACACTTTGAGTTTCCTAAACTGTTGCAGCTCTAATTGCATCTATTCCACCCAACAAGGATCCTAAAGAGCTGCATGAACATTTTTCAGGACGATCAGGGATATAAAACAAGAGAAAAGACATACATTAATCAAACCAGATTGACTCCACGTCCGAACTCCATGAGTGATAGATCCAATGATGTTATCATGGGGATGATCTTTCAAAGTTTTGAAATCACTGAACATGGATAGGGTATTTGAAGACGATTGGCTGATGGGTTGTTGATGGATAGATGAAGGTGAGGAAGATGGTAATGTAGAGTCAATTGGAGAGTTGGGAGGTACAGGCTGAGATGAGATAGATGTAGGTGATGAGGGAAGAGATGCAAAAATAGGTGGAGGTGGAATGTCAAATGATAATGAGGAAGATGCAATGTCAACAGATGTAGCATCATTTGCTGATGTATTGGGAGGGGCTTGTGGAATGACAGGTGATGGAGCTGGAGGAATGATGTTTGTTGAACATTGGAGAAAGATGCATCATCGTTGAAAACTAGAAGATTAAAGGAGTTAAACACCATATCGGAGTCAAAGAACCAAGCTGGTTCAGATCGAACATCTAAGGAATTAGATTCTTGTCAATCAACATAAAATGACTCTTGCACAATATGGGTTCTCTTATTATACACCCGATAAGCTTTCTGAGAAGAAGAATAGCCGACGAAGTACTGAATTTCGTCTTCTGTGCATGGGTATTTAATAAAGTGCACGAGCAACCAAATGGTCGAAAGAAGTCAATCAATGGCTTTCTCTTATGAAATAGTTTATAAGGAGTCTTCATTTTGTCTTTGACTATCAACACCCTGTTCAGAACGTATGAAGCACAATTCACCGCCTCTGCCCAAAAGATGATGGGTAAGGAGGAGTCAATCAACATTGTACGAGCAGCTTCAATAAGGGTGAGATTCTTTCTTTCAGCCACACCATTCTGTTGAGGAGTCCTCGCAGCACTGAACGGTCTCAAAATTCCCTTACCAGCATAGAAAGAATCAAAAATCTGATTTCTAAATTGGGTACCATTGTCACTTCTAATCGCCATAACCTTCCTCTTGCTTATCGTCTCAATTGAAAGAATTAACTTCTATAGCTCCTCAGCAACCTCTCCTTTGTGGGCAAGAAATCTCACCAGGAATACCTGGAAAAATTATCTATAACCACAAGACAGAAAGATTTTTTAGCAATTGATTTAACACTGATTGGGCCAAACAAATCAGTATGTAACAACTCGAGGGGATTAGATATACTATTTTTAATTTTTGGTTTATGTGGTTTCTTATGTTGTTTTCCCTTGGCACTCGCCATACATTTTTCAACCACAAATCTGCGATGCCATAGGAAGATTATGTTGGGAGGGTGGATCTTTTGGCGATGCGTGAGCTGAGTGAATTGGGAAACCGACGAGTAGTTGCAGGCAGGATCACATGAAAAGGAACAGAGAAACTAGGACATTAGAGAGAGTTTGGTATGTTTTTAGAGGATTCAAAAATGGTATCAGAGCCTTAGTGATCTTGATTGGATATTGAAGATCATGTATAGGTTGGACTCACCTTAGATTAGATTATGTTTATAATCCTTTGTAATAGGTTTAATGTTAGTTTACTTTTGAATGTTGTTTATTTTGTGTAGTTTTGTTGCCCAGTGAAACTATGAGCGAAACCGCAGTTTCGCTCATAGTCAGCTGTATAGTTCACCCAGCGAAACTGTTGTTTCTACCGGGCGAAACTATAGTTTTGACAGCATAGTTTCGCTGACAGTGATACAGTCAGCGAAACTATGGTTTCTATATATAGTTTTGATCTTGCTCATTGTTGAGTATCCTTTCAAAACCCTAATCGAATATTATTGTTGCAAGAGACTATTGTAAGCTGTCAATTCACTGAAATACATTTGAGCTTTGTTTAACTTTATTGTATTGGATCCTTATTGTTAATATTTGAATACATTGTGGTTGTTCTTAGTCATCTTCATTTTTGTTATTTGTCTATTGATTCTGATATTGAAGGATTCATCATATCAATTGTACTGCAATTTGATCAAATGGACCAACACAAAGGCCTAGTGATGGAGCACCTTTGAGATATCTTAAAATTCTCTTGACACTGATTAGGTGTGACATCTTGGGGTTGGCTTAATATCTTTGCAGAGCTTTGGATTAGTTGACCCAAAAATAATGTCATCTATATATATTTAAACTAGCATTATATCATTTCCTGTTCCTTTGATGAAAAGTGTTCCATCAATAGTACCCCTTTTGTAGCCATGGTAATAGAGATACGGAGATAGAGTCTCATACCACTTCCTTGGTGCTTGGTGCTTGGTGCAGCCCATAAAGAGCTTTATCAAGCCTGCAGACATAATCAGGATGATTAGGATTTGCAAACCCAGGTGGTTGTCTGACATACACCTCTTCATCTATCACCCCATAGAGAAAAGCACACTTGTCATCAAGTTGGTAGACCTTGAAGTTCTTGGATGCAGCAAAAGCTAGGAATATCCTCACAGCTTCAAGTCTTGCTACAAGAGCAAAAACATCTGTGTAGTCAATTCCTTCTTCTTGAGTATACCCTTGAACAACTAGTCTTGCCTTGTTCTTGATGACAAGTCCTTTATCATCCTTCTTATTCCTGAACACCCATTTGGTTCCTATGGTATTCTTCCTTTGAGGAAGAGGACATAGGTTCCAAACCTTTTGCCTTTTGAATTGAAGCTACTCCTCTTGCATAGCTTCAACCCAACTTCCATCCTTTAGAGCGTCATCAATCTTCTTTGGCTCTATCTGGGACAAGAAACAAGAGTGAAGACAAACATTTGCATCATGTGTTTGTCCTCTTGTTCTTCCCCTGAATCAACATATCCAATGATGTTTGTGGTGGGATGAGAATTATGGATCCTTAGCTGAGGGATCACAGCAAGTTGCTTAGAAAAATCTAAATTAGAGAAATTTTGATCTAGCAATGAGGATTCACCCTCCACATCAGCACACTTATCAAGATTGACTTGATCCAATGAGTGTGTGACATCATTGATGTTGTCTTCAATGAAGTGGTTGTCACCATCAAGGAATTCTTGATCACTTTCACCACTACCATTTTCTCTAGCATTTGAAGCTCCTTCATCTGAGTTTTGTGCCTCTAAGCTGGAATTTGAATGCACCCCAGAAGTATCAGCAGGATTTGTCATTAATGTGCCGGTAGAAACTTCATTTGCAGGGTTAGTTACCTTTGGAGCTGAAGTTGTGTAGCTTGAAGGTCTTCTCAGCTCATATCTTGGGTCAGGATCAGCTATAGGTACTATATCTGTGGATCCTGAAACATGCTCATAAGATTTGTTAAAACAGTTGGTAACTAATCAAGATCAAATAGCCAATCAGGACCAGAACCTTTCACATTGGGAGTGTGCTCATTGAAAGTCACATTGGCTGAGTCCTCAACTACTCTAGTTCTAAGATTGTATACTCTATAAGCCTTAGCTTGATAAGAGCATCCAATAAAATATCCATCATCTGATTTCTCAGCAAACTTGGCAATTTAGTCTTTGGTATTCAAGATAGTGCAAGGGCATCCAAATGACCCGAGAAAACCAATGAAAGGTTTCGTCTTGTGCCAAAGTTCACAAGGAGTCTTACCATGTGTCTTAACTACTAAAACTCTGTTTTGCACATAGCAAGCAGTGTTCACTGCCTCTACCCAGAAGGTGATGGGCAGTTTAGACTCAGACAACATAGTTCTTGCAGCTTCAATTAGTGTTATGTTTCTCCTCTCAGCAACACCATTTTGCTTAGGAGTCCCGGGAGCACTATATTGTCTTGTAGTACGTTTTTCATCACAAAATGTATCAAGGATTTGGTTCTTGAATTCAGTTCCTTGATCACATCTTATGGTTTTAACCTTGTGATCACATTGATTCTCAATCTTGAAGATGAAATTATTCAGAATCTCAGGGGTCATCCTTAGTTGTAAGAAAGAAGACCCAAGCGAATCTTGTAAAGTCAACTGTGATCACCAAAAAATAAGAGGTCCTTCCTAGACTCATTACACTGGTGGGGCCAAAGAGATCCATATGTAATAAGTGTAGGGGAGTAGTGATGGAGTTTCTTTCTTTTGGCTTGTGAGACACCATGTGTTGCTTCCCCTTTAGGCGTGCAACACATTGGTCATCACTTGTAAACTCTTTCTTTGGCATTCTAGTTACCAAATCATCCTTAATTAATTTATTCATGTTTTAAAGTTTACATGGCACATTCTTTTATGCCATAGGAAATACTCATCACTGTTTGCTTTAGATAGAAAGCATGAAACTTCTCCTGAGGGAGATGTTTCTTGCAAATCCATCTTCTACATGTTCCCTTTCTTGGGGGCTTTGAGCATAATATGCTCATGAGGAATAACCACCCTGGGCCTGAGAACAATGCACTCATGCTCAGTAAAGAGCATGTTATGACTCTGATCACAAAATTAGGATACACTCAAAAGATTGTACCCAAGCTCCTTGACAAAGTTTATCTTATCAATGCTGAGCTTACAATTTGTGACCCTACCCCTTCCTACATCTCCTCCAAAAGCAACTGGTCCTCCATCAATTCTTTCTAACTTTTGGAGTAGTGACATATTACATGTCATGTGCCTGGAACAGCCACTGTCAATGATCCATATATTTTTGTTTGTCTTGAGCTGTTCCTGCACAAAAGAGATGGTTAGTTACATTTGGAAACCCAAGCCTCATTAGTCTTGGGCTCATCAAAAGAAGTTGAAGACAATGCAACAGTAATTGATCCTATAGTCATGTTTTGATGATCATTTGCTGATGTTGATGAAGAACTTTCAGCCACTTGGTCTTTCTTTGTCTTCCACACCACCTTTAGAAGCTTAGACTGACCTTCAATACTTCGGAAGTTTTGTTAACTTCAGAAGTTTTGATGACTGGACCTTCAGAAGATCTTGCTTTCACTACAGCAAGCTTCAGTGCTTTGGAAGTATTCCTTTCTTCCGAGACCAAATTTTCTTTCGAAGGTAAGTTCCCACTTGTCTTCCTCTTCATTTTGTAGCTTCTGAAGGAAAAATATTTTCCTTTTGAAGCTTGCTTCTTCTTCTCAAACTTTAATAAGTTTCTTTCTTGTTCATATGGAGAGGACTCTTTGGATTGTAAACACAATCTTTAGCAAGATTAGAAGTACTCTCATACATTACACAGTCCATTTTCTTCCTTCTAAGAGTCTTCTTTTGTGAACAAGGTTGAACTTGATCACTTTCCTTCTCCAACTTTATCTTTGCAGATGTTGTGGCAATAATTGTGGGGATAGAACTACCTTTGAAGCTGGATGGTTCAGGTTGTACAACAGTGGTGCACAACTGATCAGCATTCTTCTTGATGATAGGATGATTTGAACATGAACTAGAACTCTTGTTATTGGAGTTCAAGTTTGTGTCTTTAGCCTTAACCATCTCAAATCCTGCAAAGATGAAGACTTGTTTCTGTGCAGAGTTGAAGGTGGCCTTGACCTCTTGAGCCTTTTTGGACTTTCTCTTGGCCTTCCCGATCAAGTTCTTTCTCTTGGACTTGGTCATCCCAACAACTTTACTCTCTTCAGAGGGACGGTGACCCTTCTTAGAATGCTCTTATTCACTCTTCTCAGAGCCATTCTTCACCATCTCCACTCCATCCTCTTCAGTCAAGGGGTCTATGAGGGGAAGCTCATCTTCACAAGTTCCACACCTAGAAGATCATACAGACAAGATTGTGTGGGGAGGAGCTATCTCACTAGATCCCAGTCCTTGCTTATTTTGATAACAAACTTTTGCATGTAAGGATGAGTATTATGTTCTTGAAGGTCTCTTATTCAAGAACACATTTTTCTACCCTGGCTTTGCTGATCACAAGCTCAGCCTAGCATTCAGTCAACTTAGTTATGAGGTCTTTGATCTGAGTCCTTTAGTTGGTGTGCTCATGTTTAAGAGTTGAAATGGTTTTATCTAAGTCCTCTATCTTTAGTTTATAATCATTTTCAGCTCTTTTAAAATCAGCTTTTAAGATATTTAAGGACTCAAGATCAGATCTCATTTTCCACCTGAAAGCTCCAGTAAAAGTCTCATTCTTCAACAGCAACTGCAGCTTGCTGCTTTTGTTAGGATCATGTATTGCACAAAATACTAACTGATTAACGTGTATACCAAATCAAATAGTGTGGAATCCTATTTTATTGGCGATCCAATCAGTGAGAACGCACGTCGAATCAATTATGGATTGAATCTAAACGTTAAGAACAATATGGAATCGATCTAGTGCGATCTGGTGATCTTGGAACAGGTTCTTGGAGGTTTCTGGACGGCTAGGGTACGTCTGGAGTCGAAGTGATATCAATTGTTACGTTTTTTCACAAACTAGGTGGTATTTATAGGTTAGGGTTGCTCATTCGGGCGACTGAACCATTAGTATGGTTCAGTCGTGCGATTGAGCCATGCGGTTGATCCATTCGCACGACTAAGTGTTCAGTCGTGCGACTGAGTGTTTAGTCGTGCGACTGAGCCAATCACATGTTTTAATCATATGACTGATCCAGTCTCCTGGTTCAGACGTGCGACTGAGTCATTAGCATGAATTTGTTCATGCGTATGGTCCATTCGCATGACCACTTGATATTACTAAGTATGAATGTATTCATTAATCATTACATTATCAAGATTCATTCAAACACTCACAAACCTATATAATCAAGTCAATATGCGTTAAACAACTCATTAATGAAATATTAAACATTATAAACACAACCAAACATTACATTTCATTAAGTACCCAACAATTACATAAGTGTAAGACACTAAAGACATATTACATTCAGTTCAGAAACTAGGGACACATGTACCTACAAACTCCCCCTTGGACCTAGTTTTCATCTAATGTCTTACTTTCTTCATCACGTCTTCATACTTCTTGTATTTCTCTTCTTTTGTGACTCCTGCGTGTATCTCAAATGCAAAGTAGAGTCTTATAATGTTCTGAAACAATAGAGCTATCTTGAGAATCATAGAATAGTGGCCACTTGTATAATGTGTAGACATCTTTTGCAGACAAGTTTGTGAGCCACATCGGGTCAAACAACCTGATAGTATCCATTTTCCTTCTTTGTTTAAGACTATGACTGCTTCTCCTGTCCTCCAATCATAGTACCACCATTTGAAGTGTGGAGTGAAGTCCTGTGGCATTTCCCGTAGTGGGATCTTTGACATCGTACATGGAGGACTCCACTTCAGCACTATCTTAGGCTTTCCAGTTATGGCATCAACCTCAGAACTTCGGATATACCTCGTAGGTTGTTGAGGTTTGAAGTTGACCCATCTGATGTGGTACTCTTTCTTCAGAGCTGCTTCAAACCATCCAGACATTTTGCATGGATCAGCGTATAGCAGTTTCAGCTTCGCTAACTAGTTCAGCTAAAATCCAGGAAGAGTCTTCAGGTCGTGTGGGAACCTAAAGTACTCGATCCCTTGCTCACGTTTAACTGCATAAACGTTAAGATCTTCAAAATATGCCCATGCTATTATTCTGCCCGACACCTTGTGATGTTTCTTCACTTTGTACAGCTTGGCGTAGACAGTTGACTTTGAAGCACTTCGTTGGGCTCTTATCTCTTCAAAACAGGCAGCCCACTCAGCCTTTCTGATATTAACTTCAGCATTCGAGGCTTGGGCCTTTTCTTCAGTCTTATCAGACTCTTTTTCCAGTTTATCCAGAGTCTCCAAGGGTTCACTGACTAGATTGTCTCCCAGATTGGGAATGACATTACCCGCATTGTCAGTATACTCTGGATATTGCTGGTCCGTGACATCTTTGATCTCGATTTCATCCACATCGTTGAGCTCGTTGTCACTTTCCACATGAACTGTTGGAGCGTCTTTCACGATCTCATCGACATTGAGTTTGAACATTTCTGCTATTTGCTCGTCAGTGATATTGTGAATGATCTCTCCTTCTTCAAGAGTGTACATCACCGATCTCCTAACTATACCCTGCAGATCAAGAAGCAACGTGAGCTGAGTCTTGATCTGTTGGAGGGGAGCAACATCATATTCATCCCTCTGAAACTTTGGATCTGCTTGATTTAGACATGTAACACATCAATCATTAGTTAATAATCAAAACAGAAACCCATTAAATATATATATAAACATTAAGTACAGAAGTTTAATACATGATTCAAATACAAAAGCTATCAAATACATAAATGTGTAATCATTACTTTTGTCCTGAATTGCATGCTCATCAGTAGGTGAGGCAGAAGACGAGGCTCGTTGGTCTTGATTTCTCTTTGAACGTCTCTCTTGACCCTAAGCTGAGGCAGATGTAGCTGCATCTCCTTCATCATCATCATCATCATTCCGCCTTTCCCTTGTCTTTTCTTCATCATTTGCCTCATCATCATCACTATCATCATCTTCATCCTCATCCTCATCCTCATCATCATCACCATCGTCATCACCATTTTCATCACCATCCCTTTCTTTTATCTTCAGAGGCTCATCCTTAGTTCTTTTGAGCTTGAGCATGATGGTCTTTTTGGCATCCTCCAACTCCTCTATCTTCTTTGCTGATAGAACTTTATACTCCTGGAGTTGTGCAATCTCTTGGCTCTGAGCAGCCATTTGTTGTGCCTGCTGCTCAATCAGCTGAGCCTGCTGAGAAATCTGCTGCGACTGTGCAGCTGTAAGATCCACCAACTGACGAATCTGAGCTGTCTTCTCGTCATCGGCTGCCAACAGCCTCAGCACCATATGATTTAGTGCTGAGAGCTGTTCCTCTACCCCACTGGGAGGTAGAGGTGATCCAGATGTATGGGCGAGATGTGATGATGGGCCGGCTTGGTGGCTAGTAGTGGTGGTGGTGGCAGTGGTGAAGATTGGGGTTGGTATAGATGATAGTGGTTGTGGAGTGGGTGTGGTAGATATGGTGGTAGATGGGATGTATGTAGAGGTGGGTGGTGTGGTAATAGTGGTAGAGGGTGTGGTAGTGATGGTGGTAGCTGTGGTGGTGGCTGTGGTGGTGGCTATGGTGGTGATCAAAGTAAATCTCCTTATCTTACTCTGCTTCCCATGAGGCTGAGCCATCCTCTTTTTCCTCCCTCCCTTCGAGGAGAATGCTCCCCCTTGGCTGCTGGGCTTGTCTGGGGTGTAAGATGGATCAGTAACAGCCTCCCCAGACTCACCCTGGCGTCCACCTACCGCCCTAATCCCTCTCTCGGTGGCAACCACCTTGCTGCCCACCGTCCGAATCAACGGCTCCTCGTCTGACTCGTCCTCCTCTTCAGCCTGAAAATCCTGATGAAATCCCGTTATCTGTGCTCCTCCATGGGTGGATGATGGTGATATAACATCTGCAGGAGTGGCCCTAGACTGGGTGGGACCAGTATCGCCACCATCACTACTGTCATCATCATCAGAATCATCGGATGGGAGCACAATCGGCTCAAAGTCCGAGTCACTATCATCGTGACGCCACTTCCTCTTCGCTGGCGCCACGTAGTCCACTCTACTCAAATGTCCAAACCTCGAGCACCACCGCGTCCTCCTTCTCTTTGGTAGAAGAGGGAGCTTCTGATCTATGATCATCTGAATAAATCGTGGGTACATACAAAATCCCTCCTTCCCCTTCCCCTCAATGTTCTCCACCAAGTATGTGAAGATCATCCTGGAAAAGCTGAACAGGTGGTTCAGCACCAACACAGCGTAAGCGTTCTGTATCTGATCTGAGAGCTCATCAAACCCTCCTTTCCGAGAAGCAATACACTTCGGCAGCACATGTGCGAGGTACTTGAACTGGGGGCACAGGTTGCTCTTGTTGAGAACCCCTGCGTTGATGTCCCCAGAGTTCTTAGCTCGCATGAAACATCCTCGGACAGTTAGAGGGTGTAATCGAGTGGGACAGTCAGCATCATCCCCGAACTGCAGCACCGTCCGAAGATCATCCTCGGTGATATCTATAGCCTCTCCAAATATCGAACTCCTGATGCGACGAGGCTCTGAAGATCTATCAACAATTACGCCTTCCCAGAAGGTCTGCTGAATGGAGCGGTAAGGTGTACACGGTGTCGAAATGGCATAGAAAATCCTAGATCTCTGCAGAAACATGATAATGCCCGAAAAGTCAGCTGCGTTCCTGGATGTCAGATCCAGATGAGCACAGATGTTGTGCTTGGTGCTCATAGTCCAACGACTAGCCATCTGTTACACAATGAATATAAACATTAGTATCCGTTGATGAGTAGTAACTTGAATCATTTGGACTTGAAAATTTTCAGTTCTGTCATGCGAATGAGATTGTGCGACTGAGATCAAGTCGTGCGAATGAGCAGTGCGACTGAGATCCAGTCGCGCGAATGACCTCATACATACGAGTGAGCGTGCGACTAGGCTCATACGTATGCAAACTCATGCGTTTACACCAGTCGTGCGACTGAACTCATACGCATGGTTCAGTCGTGCGGTTTAATTGTTCGCACACCTCAGTCGTGCGACTGAAGTTCATCAACCTGTCCATTCGCATGACAGTCTGGCTGTTCAATTCAAATTCAATTTGTGACCAATTCTTAAGATTAGACATCGTGTTTGGGTTCATTAGACTCGCAATCACTCTATTTAGCACCTAACAACTTTGATTTCAATATTTTACTTAGTTTTGTTAGGTTATTTGTCCAAACAGGTTTCGGTTCTTGGTTAGGTCAGAATGTCCAAATTATGGAATCAAATTGAGTGAAATAGAGATGGATTGCACCGCATTATACCTGTATAATCAGTGCAAATAGTCAGTACACAGCAATCAATGATATATAATGATCAAAGGAAAATTTGGCAGAGTAACGACGGGTCGTGCAACTTAGGGCTATTTTGGGAGAGATGAGTCTCTGCGACCGACTCCCCATCTATTTATACTAAATTTGAATTCAATCGTACGACTGGACTCATTCGCTCATTTCATTCGGGCGAATAGATCTCAGTCGTGCGATTGGATCAGTCGCTCACCTTCAGTCGTCCGACTGGAGTTCAGTCGTGCGACTGACGCATTCGCACACTCTCATTCGACCGAATGGCTCATTCGGATAAGCTATTCGGTTGAATGGTCCATACTCATGTTCATTCAGCTATAAAAGGCATGAGTATGGTCCATTCGTACGGTTGGTCCATACTCATGGTCCAGTCGTGCGAATGGGTCATACTCATGAAATTTTCTGACTTTATGACCATTTGACATTTAAAACCTTTTAAACTGTTGATTTAACATTATGAACATTTGATCATCTCAAATATAATCATTTTAACTTGAAAAACCTTTGACCACCTCAGACGTGATCCTTTTAAACACTTTGTCACCTCAGACGTGACCCATTTACCTTTTTGAAAATAAGTGTGGTCACCTTAGACGTGGCCCTTTTAGGTGATTTACTCCCTTGATGAATTCCATGATGTAGTCCGATATTAAACAAACTGAATTGACTAAAAATAAAATAAAGACTTAAACTGAAGTACCAAACTAAACTTGTTTTTGACTTTTTTGGTGAGGTGTAAATCCTAAGATAGAAATCTAACGGATTCGGTTCCGGAATAGGCAGCTTTAATTTATTTTGACCATAACTGGACCAATTTATTTTGGAATCATACAGGCAAGTCAAGTCATTTGGGACATGTTATCAACAACTTTTTGATGCTCACTTCTTGTTTTTCATCCAGAGTCGTTTGCAAATTTAGGAAATCATACTGGTACTATTAGATCCCCACAGTGATTTGGACTTTCAAAAATTGTAGCCACGATGATTGTCAGTATAATGGTCATCTTAAATCCATACACAGACTTTTGACACAGACTGGTGATAGTTTAAGGTTTAATTATTTCAACCAACATTTGTGGATCCCACTCTTATGTGGTAATCAACATTCCTCAGGAGATTTTGAGCGGTCTATGAGTATTTTGACAAGAAGAGACTATTCTTAGAGCTTTCAAAGAGAAGCCAAGCCTCAGATCAGTGCCATCGCACAGCAGAGAGGCGGCAAACAACAATGAATTCTAGAATATCTAGGTTATGCTTATCCTCAGGTCAGTGCCATCGCACAGCATAGAGGCACACAACCTGTCTTCTTGTTAGAGCATCTTTATTTTTCTTTTGCACATAACGCACCAACAACATAAGTTATTAGCTTGATAGCGTTTGCTTTTCATTTTTTCGTGCTTTGCTCTAATTTTGGTCGTCCGCTCACATTTGTGGTGTTTATTTGCTCGTCACCCCTTATTGGAATATTGTTGATTGTGTTAACCACTGATAAGATGGGAACCCACAGTTAGTTGAACAACGTAGTTTGATCTTGAGATCACCAACCAGGTCTATTAATCTATTGTGTTGAATCTACCGACATATCATATGTGGTCTAGCAACCTCTAGGTCTACTTTCGTTGTGTTACCTTAGTAGTAACCAGTTTTGCTATCATTTTTTCTTTTATATTGCTTAGACTACACAGACTTATACTTTGAATTTTACATCTTATCTAATATAAAGTGTTTTAAAGTCCCACTTGATTTGTTCCTGTGTACTATCATTTTCCAAAGTATTTGAATCGCTATCACAGATACGATCTACTTTCTATCAGCTAGCCTCTCCTTCTCCCTCGTTTTTTTTAATGTTACTGGCTGACCCATTCTCCCCCTAAAATTCTAAAACCGTAACCGATTTACGCTTTTTAGGATTTTAATAGACAACTAAATAACATGTATTTAATTTAAACAGAAAATAGAAGAAATAAAGGAAAATAAATAATAATAAAAAATTGGAATAAATGCATCGGACTACACTTGGTCATCATCTGGAATTACATCACTTTTCTTTTAATGCCGTTGACCTCTAACAAATATAGAAAACGTGGTTTGTCAAAAGCCTTTGTATAGAGGTCAGCGCGTTGAAAATCAGTGTTTATTTTTACCACATCGATTAAATTCTTTTCAAAGCAGTCAAGTATAAAATGATATTTTATGCCGATGTGTTTGGTCTTAGGATGTTGTATCGGATTTTTTTTACTGCAATTACAGCAGAGTTATCAACAAAAATAGGAGTAGAAGAGAAATTCAAACCGTAGTCCCGCATTTGCTGTTGAATCCAAATGATTTCTGAACAGCAACTTGCAGCAGCAACGTATTCGGCTTCACAGGTTGACAATGCAACCGAGGTCTGCTTCTTACACTACCATGTCACTAATCTCCTCCCAACGAATTGACACCCTGCTGATGTAGACTTGTAATTCATCTTACAGCCACTGTAATCCGAGTCACTATACGCCGTGAGCTCAAAGTCATCATCATTAGGATACCACAACCCAAGTGTTTGAGTACCCTTCAAATAACGAAATATCCCTTTGACCCCTATCAGATGGTTAACCTTTGGCTTAGCCTGATATCTTGAACATAGACATGTAGCATACATGATATCAAGTCTTGAGGCAGTGAGGTACATGAGAGATCCAATCATTCCTCGGTACATCGTTGCATCGACAAGATCACCATTCTCATCGGGTGCTATATTATGGTTTGTAGCCAGTGGAGTCTCAACTGCAGAAGCATTCTCCATGTCAAATCGACTGAGAATGTCTCCTACATACTGGGTCTGATGTAGGAAAAATCCTTTTGGCGTCTGATCTACCTGTAACCCGAGAAAGAATTTCATCTCTCCCATGGCACTCATCTCAATTCGACCTTCATTACTGCTTCAAACTCTTTACATAAATCTTCATTCTTTGAACCGAAGATGATATCATCAACATAGATTTGAACAAGCAGCAAATCACCATCTTTCTCTTTGATAAACAGTGTGCAATCAATAACACCTCTGCGAAATCCATGTTTCACAAGGTGAGTTGAGAGTTTCTCATACCAGGCCCTTGGAGCTTGATGAAGCCCGTATAATGCCTTGTCAAGTTTGTAAACTCTGTTCCGATGATATGGATCTTCAAATCCCTCGGGTTGACTGACGTACACTGTCTCTCGGATTTCACCATGAAGGAATGCACTCTTCACATCCAATTGATAAACTTTAATCTTCATATACGATGCATAGGCAAGGAAGATGCGGATGGCTTCCATTCTTACCACGGGTGTAAACACTTCATTGTAATCTATTCCCTCGACTTGTCAAAAACCTTGAACTACCAGTCGAGCCTTGTTCCTGATATTAACGCCTTGGTCATCCTTCTTGCATTTTAAGACCCATTTGGTGCCAATGACCTTAGCACCTTTAGGTCTATCCACTAGAGTCCATACACCTAACTTCTTGAACTGAAGAAGTTCTTCTTGCATGGCACTCACCCATGCCTCATCATTTAGTGCTTCACTGACGTATTTTGGCTCAACCTGTGAGACAAAACAACGATAAGCATCGTCGTGAATGTATCCTTTGTCCATTACAGAGGCATAACCAGCTGAGTATAGCTGATTTCTGGTCACCACTCCTGATCTGACATCCCCAATGACATTGTCTAGGGGATGATAGACATTTAGACGTGATCCTGGAGTAGTGGGAACAACTACCTCAGAGTCAAGATTATGAACATTTGGTTCTGCATCTGAGGTAGCAGGAGTTTGAGGTTCTGAAGTCGAAGAGGCATCATTGTTAGATGCTTGTGGACTTGCAGGAATTGGAACTTGTTCTTCCTGATTGTTCTGGTCATTCTCCACAGCTTCATCTTTTAAGGAGGAGTCACTTGCTTCTAGTGCTCCCCATGAGTGGTGAGTCGAGTCACCTTGTTAACCAGATGATGTTGAATCTAGTGACTGTGAGTTCAATACATCATACATCATCCTTGTTGCTAACTCTTTGTTAGAAGTGGAGATAGGTATGTTGAAGGACTTGAAGAATCCATCATAGTCGAAAAAGTAAGCAAGTCCTTTTCCAGTAGGTGGTGTGGTGTATCTCTGAACATCAACATTACACCACACTTCTACTATAGCCGTTGAGTTGTTGTAAACTCTATTGTTCGGTATGTTGTATCCTACGAAGATACCTTCTTCAGCCTTCTCGCTGAATTTTCCCTCTTGAGTCTTTTTCAGTAGGGTGCACGGTGCGCCAAATGGTTCGAGATACTCTAGATTAGGTTTACGTCATTTTAGTAACTCGTAACATGTCTTGCCATGACATTTGACTACCAGAACTCGATTTAACGTGTAACACGCATTTGCCTCTGCCTCATTCCAGAATTGGATAGGCAGTTTCGAGTCTGCTAGCAATGTCCGTGCTGTCTCTATCAAGCTGCGATTCTTTCCCTGAGCAACGCCATTCATCTGAGGTGTGTAGGAAGAAGTGAACTGGTGCACAATTCCCTTTTCCTTTCAGTAGGCCTCCATCCATTGATTCTTGAACTCGGTTACGTAGTCTGAGCGTACCTGTCTTACCTTCAGCTTGTAGAGAGACTCCAGTGTAGTTACTAATTCCGTGAAAGACTCAAATGTTTCTGACTTGGATTTCAGAAACATTACTCAAGAGAATCTTGAGTAGTCATCAGTAACCACATAGTAGTACAAGTCGCCTGCAATGCTTCTTGTACTGACTAGACCAAACAGATCCATGTGAAGAAGTTCAAGAGGAAGCTCGATGGAATGAACTTTCTTTTCCTTATGAGACTTCTTCGTCTGTTTGCCTTTCTTGCATGCCACACAGAAATCTTGAAGTTGGAAATTTTTGACGTTAACTCCTCTCACTATATCATTCTGGATCAAGTGATTCATCTTCCGTGAATTAATGTGTCCCATTCTCCAATGCCAGGAGATGGAGTACTTCTCAATAGCTTTTGATAAGAAGCACTTTCATGATCCCTTGTGGAAGCTATTGAAAGATCCAAGACATAAAGATCTTTATATCTTGAAGCTGTCATCAAAACTTGGTCCTCCGGAATCACATAGTCCTTTTTCAGGACATAACACTTCTTGTTGTCGAATACAACTTTAAATCCTTTGTCACATATTTGGGAAACATAAAGTAAGTTGTTTTGAAGTTGTTGAACGTAGTTCACTTTATCAAACTTAACTTTCTAATTTCCTACTTCCTCTTGAGCTGTGATATACCCTCCTTTGTTACCAGCAAAGGAAACATGCCCTCCTTTTATTTGTTTGACGTTTGATAAGAGTGCCCTATTCCCTGTCATGTGCCTGGATGCTCACTATCTACAATCCACGTGTTGGTTTCATCACTGTAGCAAACACCCTGCACATTCAATTTAAAACATTAGTTAAGGTTAGGAACCCAAGCCTTTACTGACTTGGGTTTCCCAGAGGCATCACACATCATGAATTCAACCCATTGACCTTTAGATGGTGAGGGTAACTCAGGTGTCTTTTTGTCCTCATTATCAGACACAGAGGCTGACTTTTCTTTCTATAAGCCAGATTTGTGTAAGGCCTGTTTGTGATAAACAGACGACTGGCTAATGGGTTGAACTTTAGGTTCACTAGCTTTTCTAGGTGGAGTCAATGAGCTTCTCTTAGAAGACCTAGGTTTTGATTCCTGAAGTTCAACTTTCTTCCTAGGTGTCTGATAGTAAGGACAGTAAGAAGCAATGTGTCCACACTCTCCACAGTTGTCGCATGACCTGCTATCAACTTTATGATTGAACTGTCTTTGTTGAGACGTGTGTGACACCCTAGTGATATTGTTCTGTTTGGGTTTTGACTCTACTTCTTTTGATGTTTTATCTTGTTTAACAAACTTAATTGTTTTAACATTCTTAACATCTTTTCCATTTTGTTTATTTGGACTTTGACATGAAACTCGTGATTGGTTAACATTAATAGTCTTTTTAGGTTCAGATTTGACTTTGTTTGACCCTGACTTTATATTAACCTTTTCAAACTCTTTTTCCAGATTAACACAAGGCATTTTACCTTTTGCCTTTGAAGTGGCCTCCTTTTGTTTAGTTCCAGATTCATTTGAAGTACATGAGGAATCTGGATCACTTACAAGAGGAGTAGACACCACATGATCCTTGATTGGATTGTTATATATTGGTTTACTCTTAATGTTCATCAAGGTGTCAGGTGGTGGTGGAACCACTTTATATCCCAAACCCTCCCCATTATTACGCTCTCTCACTAAGTGTTGGACAATATGAGATGAACTTGTCCAACTATGCAGTTTTTGCTTTAATGAATTGACTTCTACTTCTAAAACTGCTTTTTGTTTCTTAGTGTCTTCTAGGGAGTTAAGATAGTACCTAATGTCATTAGCTTAGTTAAAGCCTACTAATTCTCTTTCCCTAAGCTGTTTATTCAATAGGTCTATATTTTCTTTGTAACTATGCTTGTTTTGTTTTGAAACTCTGTTTGCCTCAGTGCATAGTTGCAAATCCTTTACTAAGCTATCATTATGATCTAATAACCTAGCAAATTTCAAGTCAATGCTTTCCCTACATTTATTACAATTCGAACAAGCATGATTATTGAAAAGTTGGTCAGTAGTACTAACCTGAGGAGGTTCTGATGAATCAGCCATTAAAGCAGAGTCTGGTGTTTCTGGTTCTGGTGATTCTAACTTTGTTGTAGTTGTCCCTTCTTCAGGCTTGTAGTTGACCACAGTAGTAGTCTATTCAATGTTTGACATCGCGAGTTCCACTGCAATATCTCCTTCACTCTCTGAATCATCATCTAAGTCTTCCACACTAGCAATATTGGATTCTCCTGGAGAGACAAACCGAAAGCTCCAGTCCTGTCCCTTATCATTATGAGCAGTCAAGGCTTTTGGATCCTTTCTTGATGAAGTAGGACTGCTAGTTGGCTTATCTTGACGAGTGAAAGACGACAATGGATTCCCGTTTCCAATTTTCTTGGGCTTCACATACTCTCGTTTGAAGTGCCCATTTTCTCCAAGTTGAAACAGGTCACCTTGCTCTTGTCAAAACCAATAAGTAGTGTCCTTAGTAGCAACCAAGTTTTGTCCGGTCTTCTTCACAAACTTTTTAGCTCTCCGGACAGCACTTGCTAAGGCCCACATTATATCCATCCTCTCCAGCTCTGTCTCATCTACCTGCTCGTAGTCCTCATCTGCCAGATGGTAGTTTCCAATTTTCCAGCAACAAGTCCATCATAGGAGTGGACTACTGCTGCTAAGAGATCCATGTGCTCCCTTGCTACTTCTACCGTCACATCCGAGATTCTCGGTCTTCAGTCTTGTATCATTTGCTTCAGATGCAATGTATTGGGTACTAAACGACCCTGACGTTTTCTGACCCTGAAGTAGAGACTTGTGTTAGACCAGATGAGCTTGACAAAAAAACTGTCTGAAGTGGTGCTCCAGACGTCTTGACTTGTGGAGTCGCGTTGTACAGTGCTGGATTCTGAGTATACGAAGACTTTTGAGCTCTGTACTTCATCCTTAGTGCTTCCTCTCTCAGCTTTAGAATGAAATCATTTATGTCCAACTTCGCTAGCATACCATTCTGTCTAAGATTTGAGACAAAAGAAGCCCATTTTTCTAACAACCTGTCTACAAAGTTCGACACTTTGTCCTCCATGATCGTTGTGACACCATGAGTGTGCAGCTAGCTCATCAAGTGGTAGAATCTATCGATGACATCATCCAAACTCTCATTACCCATCGATGAGAAGTTGTTGAACTCTTTCTTAAACTCTTTAGCTTTTATAGCTTTCAATGACGCATTCCCGTCATACCGTTTCTCCAACTCATCCCATAACTTCTTTGCTTGCTTGTTCTCAGAAAATTGATGGAAAATATCCTTAGGAATTGACTGAGTAAGCAACGCATACACTCTCTTTTCAACATTGTATTTGACTTTCTGTGCATCAATCATGCCACCTAATGTAAGTTTGACTCCATCAGCACCTACTGGCATACTATACCCCGTCTCAATGGCTTCCCACATATTGGGATCTACTCCATTTAAGTAGATCTCGAAACGTTGCTTCCAGTGTGGGAATTCATCTAAAGTTATTAGCTTAGGGGGTTTATTGTGATTACCTACTTCACTCTCCAGTAGCAGTAAGTTCTGAATACGTGAGTCTTTCCCTGCTGTAAATGCTGAATACTGGTCCTCCATTGCGATTAACTTTAGTCTTTTAAACAAACTGTTTTACTAGTGCGAATGGAGCTGTGCGATTGGGCTATTCGTGCGATTGAACAATGCGAATGGTTTAATCGTGCGGCTGAACTAATGCGGTTGGTCAAGTCGTGCGAATGAACTGATGCAGTTGAACAATGTGAACAGTCTGCTCAGTCTTACGACTGAAGGTATGAATGAGTCCAATCGTGCGTCTGAGGGATGCGAATGTGTCCAGTCGTGCGATTGAGTTAATCGTGCGACTGAAGCTGCTGGATTTCGAAAATTTCAAGGTTTAGGGTGTTTTGGCCATAAAAACCCGATTTTTCACTAACCCCAATCGCCGTATGCCGGAAAAACCAAAACTTTATGAGAAGGAGACGTCCAAGACACCGTTTGACACGAAACGATTGCAATTTTAGTGAAAAACACAATTTTTGTATAAAAAACAATTGAATCACACGTAATCAAGAGCCAAAGCTCTGATACCCACTTGTTAGGATCGTGTATTGTACGAAATACTAACTGATTAACGTGTATACCAAATCAAATAGTGCGGAATCCTATTTGATTAGCGATCCAACTAGTGAGAACGCACGTCGAATCAATTATGGATTGAATCTAAACGTTAAGAACGATATGGAATCGATCTAGTGCGATCTGTGAACTTGGAACAGGTTCTTGGAGGTTTCTGGACGGCTAGGATACGTCTGGAGTCAAAGTGATATCAATTGTTACGTTTTTCCACGAACTAGGTGGTATTTATAGGTTAGGGTTGCTCATTCGGGCGACCTAACCATTAGTATGGTTCAGTCGTGCGATTGAGCCATGCAGTTGATCCATTCGCACGACTGAGTGTTCAGTCGTGCGACTGAGCCAATCACAATTTACAATCATACGACTGATCCAGTCTCCTGCTTCAGTCGTGTGACTGAGTCATTTGCATGAATTTTTTCATGCGTATGGTCCATTCGCATGGGCTATTCGCATGAGCACTTCATATTACTAAGTTTGAATGTATTCAATCATTACATTATTAAGATTCATTCAAACAACCACAAACCTATATAATCAAGTCAATATGTGTTAAACAACTCATTAATGAAATATTAAACATTATAAACACAACCAAACATTACATTTCATTAAGTACCCAACAATTACATAAGTGTAAGACACTAAAGACATATTACATTCAGTTCAGAAACTAGGACACATGTACCTACAGCTTTGGCTTCTTATTTTGGGGAGCTCTATCAGTGTAGTTTGGTCTGGCTTATGTTTGGCCACCATTTGTCATTGGTGCCTTACACTCCCTTGCAAAGTGTCCCATCTGGTTGCAGTTGTAACATTTTGCTTTGCCTTTATCTAGCCCAAACTTTTCACTGGCTGCATTGCTTTGAAATTTCCTCTTTGTCCTCTTGTAGAACGTCTTTGCTCTGTGAATAAAAAGAGCTATCTGCTCAACTATCTCCATGTACTCCAGATCATCTGGATGGATACAGTCCAGGTCTTCAAGGGTGAAGAGAAAAGTTCCCTGTGCTCTCATCAGCAAAGACAAAAGCATTAGAAGAACTTGTCTCTTGGAATGGGCTTTCTTGAGTGTAGCTTTCTCTTGGAGTCTTTGGGAAGATGATGAAAGAATCTTTTTGTGAGTTGTCAGGTGCAGGATCGGTTTTTGTCACTTAACACTTAGTTTTTCTCTCAAACTCACTTGTAACACATTCGGATCAGATGATGATGCAGAATCCCTTCTAAGAGTTGATTATAATATACTAAGTAACAAAGAACACAAGGAAATAATTTTCAAGGTACTTGTATATATTACTTCTCAACTCAAAGTATTACAAGACTCTTACAAGCATATTACATGAGTTACAATGACAAACTATATATACTAGATCCTACATCCTGATATACTTTGATACCAGCTGGAAACCTATGACTAAAGCATATACTACAATGCTAAAGTTAAGGTATCTTAGATAAAGTATTATCTAAGATAAGGTAGTCATGACATGTCCATCACTTACCTTTTGTCACCAACTAAAGTTGGCAACTGTACTAACTGATAAAGGTGAATGGTGGAATAAAGTATGGTCAACTACATGGGCTTTAAAGAAAAGGCCATGCAGTATATTAGAGGTCTACATCGGAGTGTTAGAGAGACCATACTTGTGTCTTCCGAAGGTTAATTGGCTTCGGAATAACAAGTTCTTCCGAAGCCACTTATACTTCGGAAGAGGCTACTTCTTCCGAGGCTTAAGGACTTCTTCATATCTTTATACTTCGGAAGTTGAACTTTTGATTTCTTCTAAGTCTTGAACTTCGGAAGAGAACACTTTGTCTTCGGAAGTTGGAGTTATACTTTGGAAGATGATCTTGCACTTGTCTTCGGAAGAACTCCATTTCCTTTAGAAGCTCCACACTTAGCTTCTGAAGTCCTTTATTAGTTTCACCAAAATAGTCTAAGTGATTTGGTTTTGGTTGCACCAGCCTTTCTAGATCGAACATCAGGGTAGCATATAAGATGATGTTGTGGTTCAATGCTTTCCCTTTTAACCACATGGAGGGCTGAACTCAGTTGATTGCTGGAGTTACCAGATGAGTTTTGCATCTTCATCTCCATCTGGTATCCACTGAGAATACCATACAACTCTGTAAGAGTAGGAATCTTAAGGTTCTCAGTCCTCTTGGTAACAACACAATAATGTGTCCACTGTTTAGGAAGAAAGGACATGAACTTCCTCACAATGTCCCTGTTCTCAAGAGTTACTCTAACATCCAGAAGAGTATCCACAATCTTAACATACCTAAAGTATTGTTAAGTCATGCTTTCACCTACTTTGAATGTGAAGTTTTCAAACTGTTCCTTCATGAGATCCTTCTTATTCTCCTTATCTTCATGAGATCCTTCTTATTCTCCTTAGCTTCATGACCCCTCATATATAAGCTTTAGTGCTTCCCATAGTTGATTGGCAGTTTTGCACTTCTTGAAGCCTTTATAGATGGAGTTTTGAAGAGCAGTTTGAAGGGCTGTCATGGCTTTCTAATCAATCTCTATTCTTTTTCTATCTTCTTCATTGCAGTCAGCCACAGCCTTTGGAATCATACCACCACCAGTAGCTGCAGTGGTTCTTGTTATGTAAGGTCCTTGAACAACAGAGTCCCACTTCCTGGAGTCTTGAAACTTGATAAAGCCTTCCATTCTTTGACCCCAAGTATCAAAGTCTTCAGGTGCAATCAGTGGAGACTTTGTCATAGTTCCAGTTTTCATATCAGCTTTAGTAATAGTTGCCATTTGAGTTGTTAAGTATTTTGTATGTGTGAGGGATCTTAAGATGGTGAGATATTATATCATTAGCCTGGAATGCTCTGATACCAAATGCAGGACCGTTTAAGGGTATGCACTTACAACATAACAACTCAATGAGGAGAGTTCTTTAGAACACTTTGAAGATCAAATAGGGAACTGGTAACTTATATAAAAGATGCTAAGAACACAAGTAAAATATAAGACAGAACAAGATAGTAAATAACACAAGTGTATAGTTTTCAAGAATGTTGTCTATTGCTTCTCAAGTTCTTTTTCAAATGTTACAAAGCATAGTTAGAAAGTTACAAGTATTTAAGATACTTTATACTACATCCTACAGTCGGACATACTTAGAAGGCCAGCTGGATACATAAGACTAGACAACTATAAAATCAAATGTAGAGTCAAAAGGTTGATTGCCTTTTGACTAATGACTATGACATGCAATAGCTCACATCCTAATATATTACAAAAATAATAAAAGTACGTAAAGTAGAAAGCTCAGACTCAAGACTTCAATGTATAGTTACTAAAAGCATGGACATTTTCACCAACTCATGTAAGTTGATGACGGAACAGAGTTGCAGCGAAAAGGTGCCCAACTTTATGGTAAAGTACATAAGATAAAAGCATGTTCATAAAAGTATTCGGAAAAAATCTGTCTTCACTTTTTGACTTCGAAAGACTTTGTTTTTGAAGATTCGGAAGACTTCGTTTTTGGCTTCGGAAGACGTTGGTCTCGGTTTCGGTAGATTTTACACTTAGAATATTTTTCAAGTGCATATTGTATAACTTCCGAAACATTTCTTCTTCTGTATTTCAGTGCATGCATGCATAGAGACTTTGGATGTTTTCACTGCATCAGACTTATAGAAATTCTTACAGTTTTTTTTTCTCTTTTTTAACCTGTTATGTAATACTTTTAGTGAGGGGATCATACTTGAAGTCTTAAGTTATGGTTTTAGAATCTGGATTAAATTCAAACTATTTTGATATGTTCTTGGGATGGTACAAAGTAATCCCCAACCCGATTAGTCACCATAGTCGAATATAATCTTAGATTTTTAGCAATGTTTTTTAAATTGATCTTATTCTATATGTTATAAAATAATTAAATTCAACACCTTGAAAAAGAAAATGCGAGAGATAATTTTTAATTATATGTATAATATATATAGTTATAAAATTAAATATATTAAATTAAGAACAAAATGTAGTCAAAGTAAAAAAATGACAAATCTGGAAAAACGTTACTATATAAACTGTAGAAGAACAAAAGAAACGAAAACAATTGCATTTGAATTTAAATAAATTAAACGAAACCAAAAAAATATAGTTTATTACAATAATCAAACATTTAAAAACGCTGTTATTACTGTTAGAAAGAAATTAGAAACTATTTCTAGAAAATGATAAAAAAATGTTTTGTAAAATATATTTCTAAAACTTTAAAAATATTATCCCTAAAGGTATTATATAAGATTATAAATAAAATTTCCTTTTAAGTAGCAAATGAAAATATGAGTGAGAAACAATAAAACTTTAAAACTACATTATTTCGGTAAATATTTTACCAACTACACCATCTTGTTAAATAATTTTTCCAACTACATTATTTTGGGAAAAAACTCCTTATGCAAGTTTTCTTTTATTTTTTATTTGTCACTTTATTAGGTAATGTTAACCATCATGGCTGTTGTATTTAAGGAAAATTATATTAGTACATTAGGTAGCTTTAAGCCTTTAAATATTACCAATTGTCTATAACACGTTGAATACAATTCATATATCTAGCCGGATCATAATAGAGCTTTCGACTTGAACACTGACGAAGAATGGTGGTCGAAACATGGTGATAATGTCATTGAGATGTTTAAGGTTTATAAAAATAATGATCTCATCATAATGCAATTAGTTTAGATACAAATATTTATTATATAGTACTATGTGTATTACTTGTATTTTTTTTATTTTTGTGTTTGTTATTATCTAATTGAGATTTAGGAGGCTCGTGACATAAATAGATTGTATCGATATATAAATATGAAAGCTAATAAAGTATTATATAATAGAAACCACGAGAGTATTCGTTATGTAATAAAAAAACCAGTATTGTAGTGTAAAATACTGCACCGTTGCGTCGAGCGGATTTTTACTAGTATATACATACAGTTGTGTATGTGTGGATAATAAAATGAACTTTTTAAGAAGCATAGAAAACTTCAAAATGAAACATTTATGTGTACATACTTGAATTTTAATAAAAGTGTACTAGCCTTAATAAGTTAACTATTTATAGTTATTCTTTTGTAGCAATATTAATAAAGTTAAACACATTTGTAATGAGTTAGACAGATCATTCAAATTAGAGAAGGGTATTATGTACAACAAAGAATCACACGTGAAAAATAAGATACATTGTTATGTCGTATGCATTTATACACAAACTTTTCAGGTTAGAGTTTTAAAAGGCCGTGACTAATATTATGTTGTAGCGTATGAATTAGAGAGTATATTTTTGATCCATTCTAATAATTTACGAAACATTGTATTTTAGTGATGAACCACTAGAAAGTGACTTTTAGTTTGTGATAAAATAAGGGTTCCAACATCATTATTTGTCCCCAAATGGATATTTGAACTACTTTAAAACAAATTAACTATCAAAATTATTTTGTTAGTATTAAATATTTTATACTTAATAAACCTGAATAAGGTAACAAAAACGTTTATAAAACATAGTAGTTTTATATTCTTTTAATGTTTGATTTCATAGTTATCTGATGATGTTTTGTTTATTGGTCTATTTTGATCGTTTAGCACATATAGATGTAGTTAATCACTATTACCATGACATTATTGTTTTTTATGAAATTATTATCGTTGAGATAAATGTTATAAAAATACGGGTAGCGTTATCTTGAGAACCATCATTTTTTGTGAGAACTCTGGCAACCAATATCAATCACACATTTTAATCATATGCAAGTCATATGCTAATTTTACCTTTTTTTTAAAACGTTCATAAATTTGTTTCACGATATTATTTTTTTTAAAAAAAAATTCACCATTAATTTCAGTATTTTTTTTTTCAACGCCCACCATATTGATATACTTTTAAAAAAATTATTATACAGCCCTTATTTACATATGTGTAAATCTAGTTATACACATGTGTAATATCGGATTTACACATATGTAAATCCATTATTACACATATGTAAAATGGATTTCGTAAAAAAAACAAGATTTTTTTTTATTTTTTATAACTTTTTTATGAAAGAGAGAAACGAAAGAAACATTTTTGTGGTTTATTTTTTTTATTTTTATGTTATTTTTCGATTTAAACTTTTTTTAATATGTTTTTGTTAATTACCATTTTGTCATTGAAAACTAGTGCCTGCGATTGGTTCATAGAGTTCTTACAAAAAAATGAGTTCTCATTTGATCCCTCCTCTCTCTCTCTCTCTCTCTCTCTCTCTATATATATATATATATATATATATATATATATATATATATATATATATATATATATATATATATATATATATATATATATATATATATATATATACATTTTCGTTTGAATGTGTGTGTTATATATATGTGCATGGTGTATGTATATATCATTGTATGTAGGTTGTGTTATGTATGTGTGTAGTAGCTATGAGGGAGTGTTGAACATATGAATGTATTATCATGTTAGTGTCACTACTAGAAAAATGAGCATTTGCGACCGTCTTTTCTGTCGCGAAATGTATGCAATAGCCTTATTGCAACCGTTTTGCATTATTGCCATCGTTTTGCGACCAAAAATGCAATGGAAAAAACACACGTCTCAGTTGCCCCATTGCGACCAATTGACGACCACTATTATACTTGAAACCAAATCTTGAGACCGCTATAGTCATTGCAAATCCTGCGATGACTTTGCTACCACTGGTTTTGCTATCATTTTACGACCAACGCTTTTTGCGACCGCCGTTGTTCGCGATCGATTTGCGACCGCCGCTGTTTGCGACCAATTGCGACGGCCGCTTTTCGCGACTGGTTTGCGATCACCGCTTTTGCAACCGATTTGAGACCACAAACTTGTGACTGATTGGCAACGACCTGTTATGCGACTATTTTTGGGTTGCAATGTAGTCGTAATTTTCTTGGAAAAATTAAAAAGAATTACTCATTTAAATTTATTTTTTATATATACAAATATTTAAAAAATCATAAAAAATATAGTTGCAAACACAAACCAAACTTAAAATTTCTATTAAAGTGGTCTAGTATTAACAAAAAGTTACTCAACTTGTCTACAAAATTTAAACCAAAAAATCCTATTCATTGACAATAACACAAATTTCCATCCAAGTACTCCAACCAAGATAAGGTATCTTGCCCATCCAATAACCATCTTGCATTGCCATCTTTAATCATTTTCCATCATCCAATAGGCATAACTACACAAGTAAAAAACAAAATTGCTTATTAAGAATATAAGATAATCATATAGCTTGAGACAAACAGGACATGGAAATAAGATAATCATATAACTTGCTTATCATTTATATTTATCAAATATAAATCAAGTCAAATGAAAATCTAAAGAGCTACACCAAAAACCGTATAATTTCATCATTACTTGTGATTTAAAAACCTCTCAACAATTCTTACCAAGCTTCTAGTGGTGTTTCTTTCAACATTGCTTCAACAACATTAGTGAGGTCAAGATGCAGTCCAAGGCTCACATCGAAACTTCTTGCAACATGTTAGATCTAGGAACACTAGGTCTAGATCCTTTTGTAAACGTTTAGAACTTTTATCAAAACTTGTAATGAATATTTGTAATTCATTATTTTTATGTATGCTTTATGTATATAGGTTAATTCATACATGTGTTGATTTGTATGTATGATTGTATGATCAAACATTAGATTTAAGTCCATTTCTGAAATTGACTAAGTGTAAGATACATCTACGATGAACAAATTTGTTCTTCCATAGATATGCAATGCATCCAAGGAATTCCTACTGAAGAACACCAATGCAGACAAGTCTGAAGATATGAAAGATCCACGTATGAACAATACAACAAAGACTTCAGGTGAAGACTATTGCGGAAAGCACACTCCTGCGGAAGACAACTTTACTTCTGAAGACCAAACACTTGTATTTAAATGATACACGTATCCCAAGTCAACAAGTGAATAACTCAAACACGCATTCCAAGAGATTCGTTGTTTTCTTAACAAAAACATGTGTGCCTATAAATATGAGTCCTAGGTTTCATATCAAGATAGAGCAATACGAGCAATACACGGCGACACAAATATAACCACCATCACATCAATTCACACAATCAAACATAAAATCCTAGCAGCCGTCACATCAATACATCATAAACCTTAACACATTCGAATCATTAATTGTTCATAGCATTCATTATTTGTTTCATATGTAATCAAAAAACAAGTTTTAATAAAATATTTTTGAATCAACTCTTGTTCGTTTATTTATTGTGTTGATATCATTGAGTTGTTTATCATCAATATTCGTTGTGTTTGATTTTCAATAATTAATCAATAAAACAACAATTAATGAACATTCCGCAAATCATTAACTCGATTCCAATCTAACATTGATAATTTCTGATTGCGATCATAGGATTTACAAGTGGTATCAAAGCCAAGTGCTCATTGATTTAGATCGATTGATCTATCGGTGTTAGAAATGTTTAATTGGTTGCTTATTGCGTTAGATTTATCAATTTCTGATTAGATCTATTGTTTTTAAGCAAAATTGTTTTGTGTGAATAAATTTTTAAAAACAATAAAATAGTGATTTATCTTTCAGCGAGTACTGTTTCATTGCTCGGTTAACTTAGATCTATATTCACATTAATTGAATTATAGATCTGCGTTATTGATTGATATTCATCAATCGTTCAAATCAATTGAACAAATATATTAACAAAATCCTTGATTTGATATTAATTATCATTAAAAAGATTGACTGATTTATGACCTTAATCACTTAATTATTCATTAATTAAGTTTTGTCATTAATTAGTTCATTACTCAAAAGAAACTCTGTTTTAGTTGAACTCCAATACTTTAACTAAAATAAAAAATTACTTGTCGGTGGATCATCATACCAACCTCCAAAGTTGGAAACAAAAACGGATTTTTAATCCTGGAAAATCAAGTTCAGGAATCATGTGGATTACACTGATTCTGACTTGTGGGTTTCAATAACTAAGGGTTCTTATATTCCACTTGCTCTCGGGGCGGATTATAATAACAATAATCAACCCATAAGTACAAAAGATCTTTCACCTGATGATGTTAAAAAGGTTAAAGTTAATCAACACAAGTCACACCTTATCATTTTGAAGAAACTAAAAGTGCTGGAAGTGCTTTTATATCTAACAATGATACTGACAATTCTTGTACTTTGAGTGAAGATGAAGAAGAAGTGAGTTTTTATGCTTCAAAGCCTTCTAAGAAATCTTCTCAAAGTAAATCAGGAAAAGAAAAGAGAAGATCTGACGAAAGAAAAGACACATCTTCATCAACAGCAAAGTCTTCATCTAACAACAATCATCACTTTCATTCTAGACTCTGAAGAACAAAAAACAGCCTTTGCAGCTTTCAGTTCAAGCTTTCAAGGTTACCTGGGAAGCACTTTATCACCTGCCAACATCTGTCAACAAGATTTGGAAGAACTACATACAGATGTGGTAGAAGAGATGGATCTTCAATGGTAAATGGCTATGATTGCTTATAGAGCCATGCAGTACCTAAGAGGAAACAAAAATTTGGCTACAACAAGTAAAACATCAAATATTGGTGTTGATAAGTGAAAAGTAAGATGTTTCAAATGCAATCTCTATGGGTATTTCTCAAGAGAATGTAATCAACAGTCTTCTTACATGAGAGAACATCAACAACATCAGTCTCATCAGCAGCACACTCATCAACCATCATCGCAAAGATCTATCAAACAACCACAGCTAACCAACTCATCCCCACTAGCCACAAATGCATCAACAAAGCCAAAGTAACTCTAAAGAAACTGGGCTGATCATTCTTCAAGATGGAACCTGTGACTGGAGCATGTATGAGAAGGATGTCTTGGAAGAGAATCAAGCTTTGCAAGACCGTTTAAGGGCTTAAACACAATTACAACACAACAACACAATGAGGAGATTAACTAAGCTCTAATCAAACAGTGAACTGGGTAACCAAAGGTGATACAAAGAACACAAGTAAAGCAAGAGACAGAACAAGAGAGTATGGGTTTCAAGGAGGCAGTATATTGCTTTCTCAAGTTCTTTTACAAGTGTTACAAAGCATAAAGAAAAGATACAAGAACTTGAAATACTTATACTACAACCTACAGCCGGCTATACTTTGAAAGCCAGCTGGATACAATTGACTAGACACTAACAAAATCAATTGTAGGATCAAAAGGCATATCTGCCTTTTGACCTTGTGACTATGACATGCCATAGCTCACATCCTTATACAATACAAAAAGGATAAAGTACATAAAGTGGAAAGTTGAAGACTCAAGACCTCAATGTACAGTTACCAAAAGTAAGGCCCTTTTCACCAACTCATGTAAGTTGGTGACTTTACAGAGATGCAGCGGAAAAGGTGCTTTATGGAACAGTACATCAGATAAAGCATGTGTACTAAAAGTCTTCGGAAGAAATCTGTCTTCATAGGTTGAAGCTTCGGAAGACTTTGTCTCTGAAGCTTCGGAAGACTTCATGTTTGGCTTCGGAAGATATTGGTCTTGGCTTCGGAAGATTTTACACTTAGAGTATTTTCTAATGCTTTGTGTAAAACTTCCGAAGCATTCTTCACTTCAGTACTTAGTGCATGTTGCTGAGACACTTAGGCTGTTTTGAGTTGCATCAGACTTCAGGAATCCTTACAAACTCCCCCTAGGCTGATGCTACCAAAACACTTGGAAGATCTTCAAATGTTGGTAGTCTTCAGTACAATCAGGACCATTCCTTTCTTCATGAGATGGTCAGGATCATCAAGACTTTCATAGTACCTTCTCATCTCAAAGAGATCATGCAGAGGTAAGTTGATTATGTCTTGCCATGAGTAGACATTCTCAACACCTTGATCTCTGATAACAGTCCATCTTTTGGATTAGTAGAGTAAGTCCAGGACAAGATGGGTGTCTCACTAGTTAGAGGAGCCACTTGAATAGGAGTTGATTGGGCTGCCTCATCATGCACTTCCTCAGGTTGATCTGATTCAGCCTGAGGTGCAGAGGTAGATGACTTTGGCTTCTTCTTCTTAGTCTTTGGTTTAGAAGCCATCCTCTTCTTCCTCTTGGATGTCTTTAACTGAGAAGACTGGTCTGCAGCACCATGTTGATCATCAGTGTCTTTCTCAGTTGGGTGTTCCTCCCTCACAGGTTCAGAAGGAGAGGGAGTTTGACCCTGCCTAGGATCAGAAGATGAAGCTTGCTGAGGCTCAGCTGGAGGTGCTGGTTGAGGTGTCTCTGGTTGTTCAAACTTGACCTCCACTTCAGGTGGGACTTGACTTGGAAGAGAGTGCAAGTCAATGAGTTCTCCACTTTTAATCTTCTGCTTGATCACCCTAATATGCTCATCCATAGTGGATAGAGACATGGGGCCAAGTCTCCTTCCGGAGAATCCATACAGCTTCAAGAAGCTCACCATTCTTTGTCTGTCAGCAGACTTCTTTGCATTCTTTTGAATGATGGCTCTTGACTTTGCAGCTTCTTCCCTTAGCTTCCTTTTAGTTGTCTTTCTTTCCTTGACTAACTCAAGCTCAAGTTGCTTTAGATACTCGAACTCAATGAAGTCATAGGACAAGGGAAGAAGTGCATCTGCCTGATAGAAGCCTGTGGCACTCAGGTAGTTGATCATCTTGATCCTATCTTCTTCTTTATCTACCTGAGGTTCTTGTGGAGCCACATCTTCCTGTGCAGGACTTTCTTGAACTGGTGAGAGAGTAGGAGCATGCTTGTAAAGTCTTTTCTGTCTCTTCTCCTCTTTGAGTTGGAGAAGTATCATTGCATCCTCTTTCTCCTTCAACTCTCTTGACACTTCCCTGTCAGCCAGTTCATTTAGCTCTTCTAAGGGGAGGGAGATGATTTCATCAATGTCATAGTTCCTGGTCTGTAAGTAGGTAATCCTGACTGCCCTTAACTCATCATCTTGAGTATTTGGTCTGGGAGCAGCCCTGATTGCAGCTTGCATGAAGCTAGATGACCCAGTGTAGAACTTTCTCCCCTTAGTCTCCTTTTCTCTCTCTCTCTCTTCCTCCTCAATTTCCTCAGGAGTCATTATCCTTTTCCCTTTGTCACCAACAGACCTTTGTGACTCAGGGTGGATTGAGGCTTGGCCTTCATTGCTTGGAGTAGCTTCCATGCTCTGGCCAGAGAGAGGCTGAGAAACACCTTCACCAGCAGGTGTCTCAGATGGAGTTTGGACCTCAGCAGCAGTTGTTGATGATGAGACAGGGGTCTCAGGTTCTGTCACTGGGCCTTCAGTCAAGGTTTCCCCTATGAAACTAATCTTAGGGTCCACCTCAACATCCAGTTGACCGATGACATTGCCTGATTCCCTAAGTCTCCTTCTTAGAGTAAACTCTGCAAGGATCCTGTCTTGGATTCTTTGAGCCAGCCTGTCAGCTTGTCTTGAATTGCTTGGATTGACAAGTGGCAAGTTGACTAAATCCAGTCTTTCATAAAAGCTCAGGCTTTGGAATTGAAAAACTTCTTGTTGGCCTTGAACTCTTTGAAGTATAAGGGCTCTCCTGTCATCATCATACCTCCACCTTATGATGTGATTGCCAGTTCCTAGTGGTGGAGATGAGACAGCCCTTGGTATACCTTCCTCAAAGAGACTCCTGATGAGAGAGTCTATAGAGTCCACATTAATGTGAACTTGAGGAAGTTGCTGAGAATGCACAACAGCAAGTGAGGATGGTGAGTCCTCTATGTCCATTCTCTCTGAAGAACTCCCAGGTTCTGTGGTTGTAACAACTTTCTCCCCCTTTTTGGTAGCATCACCCACTTGCATAGGTGAGCTGGAGGATAAGTCAATCACTTCCACAGGTTCTTGTGTTCCTGGTTGAGCTCTCCTTAAAGGTCTCCCAGCTAGTTTTTCCTGCAGATATGAAATCTGGAGTTGCTGATCATTGACCCTGTTTTGCAGGGTAGTCACCTGAGATTCCAAGTGACTAACCTTAGAGACTAAATAGGTGCATGTTTTTGACAGTTTTTGCACCTTTAGCCTCAAATTCCCCTCATCTTCATCAGAAGATTCATTGGGGGATGAGATGATTGGACCAAAGTCCTCTCTCTCACCACCAGCTTGAGTTTCTTGGCTGCTGGTTTTCCTCTGCTCACTGGCAGCCTCAGTTGAGATGCCAATGGGCTGAGTTGCCATGGTTGAGGTCTTAATGATGTAATCACTTTCAAAAGTGAGAGCCTCTTCCATATGGACATCCTGAACAGGTTCAGAAGTGTCCACCTCAGTAATAGGTGACTGATGGGGGATAGACTGAGGAGAGTCAGAGGTACTCATCTCTCTTTGAGTAGGGGAGGAGAAGAGAGACTCATGGTACTCACTGAATCCTAAGTCTTCATCAGTGTAAAAGGATAGGTTGGGAATTGGTTGGTTGAGATCCAAAGGCTGGGGATGGTAGCTGTCCCCTGAAGGTTGTCCACTTGAGTGTTGAGACTCAGAGTGAAGGCTTAAGGTTGTTGGGCTATTGAGCTCATCAGGGTGAGCTTGAGGAACCTCAGCCCTGATAGGTGAAGTAATGGGAGTGGTTTGCTCCTCAGGAGAAGTGGGAGCTCTAGTGTCCACTTCTTCCTGTAAGGTTGAGTATTTGGGGGCCTGCACAGACTCAATAGCCTGAGCAGGGGTTCGTTTGGATTTTCTTTGGTAGGTGAGGGTAATTCTGGTCTTTTTAATGGTAAGGACAAAAGAGGTGTGGGTTCAACACTAGCTTGTGTTGCTAGGTTGTCACCTTGAGCAATGAGCTCTAACATTTTTGGGACTAGGGCTGTTTCTACCCCTGAGAAGCCTACAGTTGGCTTCTTCATTATTTTAAAGATGCCGGGCTTCATCTGTCCCAATTTAAGAATATTACCTGTTTCCCTCAACTGTGAGCCCAGTTCACAGTTGAGAATGTGTTGAACATATCTAGGAAATCTAAGTTTGCAAGTAAATTAGTATAGACAAATTGTGAATACCTGAACTTGACCCCCTGAACCATTCCATGAACTATAAAGGAGAGATCCTCAGGAATCTGGTCCCATCCACCATGCTTGTTTGACAAGCTGTGGATAACCACATGGAGCAGGAATTTCCATTGGGATGAGACCTTCCCTTTCCTAAAGGTCTTTACAGAGAAATCTCCCTCATAGCCCATCTGCTCAAAAGAATGATTAACAGCTTCTTTTGGGAAGGACACCTCACCTTCTTCATCATCCAGCTGCAGATGTTGATTAATGATGGCCGGAGTGATGAAGATTGTCCTCCCTTGCACTGTGGCAGACAGTGCCTTCTCCCCATCCATAATGACCTCTTGGCAGGTCTTCCAGAATTCAAGCAAGTGATCCTCATATAGAGTAGGATCAATGGTCAGGGAGGTGAAGTAGTTTGACAGAGTCAAGAATTGGCAAATCTCTGAGAAACTTGCATCTTTCTCAGAGCTTAACAGAGCAACTTGATTATGTTGCCTGTGTAGTTGCATGGAGAAATCAGGGTTGTTTCTGCGGTTAAGGTTGGCCATTTCAGAAGCTTAAGGGTGAAGAAAGGTAGAAAGCAAAGGCGGTTTAGAGAATTAGGTTAGAGAAACAGTAGAATTGAGGAAGATAGTGGGAAAGAGGGGGAACCGTTGGGTATTTATATGAAAAGGGATTTGAACCAAAGTTAATGAAAGAGGATAAACTTTGAAATCCGAAAGTCGGTCCCACCTCTGAAAAGGTAGTTTACTTTTGCTCAAAAAGTAGTTTTCTTGGAATTCGAAAAGCTTCCGAAGTTTATTTGTCTTCGGAAGTTTTGATTGAAAAAGCTTCCGAAGCTAAAATGGCTTCGGAAGATTTTCCTGAGAGTCTTGAATATTATGCTTCGGAAGAGAAATAAACCCTTGAATGCTTTGTATAGAAATAAACAAAGCTTCCGAAGGTTAATTTTGCTTCGGAAGGAAAAGGTCCTTAAAAATAAATAAGTGTCTGAGATAAGAATTTTAAGCTTCGGAAGATGAATTTGACTTCTTCCGAAGGTAAAATCTCTTAGACAGTTATGTATTTTGAAGACATGTTTTTCTTCCGAAGATAAAATTTTATCTTCCGAAGTATCAAAAATTTTCAAGAATCTAAGGAAAGTCTTCAAAAAGAATTTTACATCCAAAGAAAACATGAGCTTATGAAAGTGATGAACTAGACAACTTAGGACACACATATTTTAAGAAGAAATAATTAGAATTAGTTTTAATAAAAAGTCTACTCAAAGTTAATCATCCCAATAGCTGATATCAGATACTTAAATCTCTGTTCATCAAAAGCTTTTGTGAACAGATCAGCATATTGTTCATCTGTATGAACTTTGACTAGTTTAATTAATCCTTTTTCATAGTTATCTCTTATTAAATGATACCTGATGTTGATGTGTTTGGTCCTTGAGTGCTGCACAGGGTTCTCAGTGATAGAGATAGCACTATTGTTGTCTATGTGGATAGGAGTCTCTTTGAAGTTAAATCCATAGTCCAGCATCTGATTTTGAATCCAAAGCACTTGAGCACAGCAGCTTGCAGCAGCAATGTATTCAGCCTCAGCAGTTGATGCAGACACACAGGATTGTTTCTTGCATTGCCATGAGACCACCCTTCCACCAAGGAATTGACATCCCCCAGATGTAGACTTTGCAGTCATATTGCAACCACCATAATCACTATCTGTATAGGCATACAGATTGAAATTTGGATTCTTTGGATACCATAGACCAAGTGTTGAAGCACCTTTGAGGTATCTTAAAATCCTTTTCACAGTGATTAAGTGAGACATCTTAGGGTTGGCTTGATATCTTGCACAAATACATGTAGCAAACATGATATCAGGCCTGCTAGCTGTAAGATACATAAGAGACCCAATCATAGCCCTGTATAAGTGCTCATCTACACACTCCCCCTCAAGATCTGGACCAAGGGAGTGGTTTCTGGCTATGGGTGTCTTAGCAATCTTACAATCAGTCATATTGAACCTCTTGAGTATGTCTTGAACATACTTTGACTGACTTATGAAGATGCCATCTTCAACCTGCTTCACTTGAATTCCCAGAAAGAAGTTGAGTTCTCCCATTGAACTCATCTCAAATCTGTCTTTCATCAGCTTCTCAAAGTCTTTGCAGAGCTTTGGATTAGTTGAACCAAAGATGATGTCATCCACATATACTTGAACCAGCAATAAGTCATTTCCCTGTCCTTTGATGAAGAGAGTTCCATCTATAGTACCTCTCCTGTATCCATGTTTACAGAGATACTCAGATAGTGTCTCATACCACTTCCTGGGTGCCTGATGCAGCCCATAAAGAGCTTTGTCAAGCTTGCAGACATAATCAGGATGATCAGGGTCTACAAAACCAGGTGGCTGTTTGACATAAACCTCCTCATCAATCACTCCATATAAGAAAGCACACTTTACATCAAGTTGGTAGACCTTGAAGTTCTTGGATGCAGCAAATGCCAGGAATATCCTAACAGCTTCTAGTCTTGCTACAGGAGCAAAGACATCAGTGTAGTCAATCCCTTCTTCTTGTGTGTATCCTTGAACAACTAGTCTTGCCTTGTTCTTGATGATGATTCCTCTATCATCCTTCTTGTTTCTAAAAACCCATTTGGTTCCAATGGTAGTCTTCCCATGAGGAAGAGGACAAAGGTTCCAAACTTTCTGCCTTTTGAATTGAAGCAGCTCTTGTTGCATAGCTTCAACCCAACTTCCATCCTTTAGAGCTTCATCAACTTTCTTGGGCTCTATCTGAGATAAGAAACAAGAGTGAAGACAAACATTTGCTTCATGGGTTTGTCCTCTTGTTCTTACCCCTGTGACAACATCTCCAATGATGTTTGTGGTGGGGTGAGACTTGTGGATCCTTAGCTGAGGGATCACAGCAAGTTGTTGAGAAAGATCTAAATTTGAGAAATTTAAACTGGTCTGGAAGATTCACCCTCCACATTATCACACTTATCAAGATTAACTTGATCCAATGAGTGTGAAACATCATTGATGTTGTCATCTATGGTATGGTTATTAGCATCAAGAAATTCCTGATCACTATCACCATCACCATTGTTGTCTTCTACAAGTGAGGTGTCTTTATCTGGTTGAGAGGCCTCTGAGCTGGAATTTGAAGGCATGCCAGATGTATCAGCTGAATTTGTCATTGTTGTGCTGATAGAAACCTCATTTGCTGAAGTAGTTCCAACTGGAGCTGAAGATGTATGAGTTGAAGGTCTTCCTAGCTCAAATCTTGGATCAGGATCACCTGTATTTAGATTTTCTGCAGATCCTGAAACATGCTCACAAGATTTGTTAAAACAGTTGGTAACTAAATCAAGATCAAACAGCCAATCCGGACCAGAACCAGCCACACAAGGAGTGTGCTCATTGAAAGTCACATTGGCTGACTCCTCAACAATTCTAGTTCTGAGATTGTATACTCTATAAGCTTTAGCTTGAGAAGAGTATCCAATGAAATGTCCATCATCTGATTTCTCAGCAAACTTGGCAATTTGATCTTTGGTATTCAAGATGGTGCAGGGACATCCAAATGACCTGAGAAAACCAATGAAAGGTTTCCTCTTGTGCCAAAGTTCATAAGGAGTCTTACCATGTGTCTTAACTACTAAAACTCTGTTTTGCACATAGCAAGCAGTATTAACTGCCTCTGCCCAGAAGGTGATAGGCAGTTTAGAGTCAGACAACATAGTTCTTGCAGCTTCAATAAGTGTCTGTTTTCTTCTCTCAGCAACTCCGTTTTGCTGAGGAGTCCTGGGAGCACTATATTGTCTTGTAATACCTTTCTCATCACAAAATGTATCAAGGATTTGGTTCTTGAATTCAGTTCCTTGATCACATCTTATGGTTTTGACCTTGTGATCACATTGATTCTCAACTTTTAAGATGAAATTCTTCAGAATCTCAGGGGTTTCATCCTTAGTTCTAAGGAAGAAGACCCAAGTGAATCTTGTAAAATCATCTGTGATCACCAGACAGTAAGAGGTCCTTCCTAAACTCATTACACTGGTGGGGCCAAAGAGATCCATATGTAACAAGTGTAGGGGAGTAGTGATGGAGTTCTTTTCCTTAGGCTTGTGAGATACCTTGTGTTGCTTCCCTTTCAGGCATGCAACACAATGATCATCACTTGTAAACTCTTTCTTTGGCATTCCAGTTACCAGATCATGTTTAATTAATTTATTCATGTTCTAAAGTTTACATGGCACATTCTTTTATGCCATAGGAAAGACTCATCACTATTTGCTTTAGATAGAAAGCATGAAACCTCTCCAGAGGGAGATGTTTCTTGCAAATCCATCTTGTACATGTTCCCTTTCCTGGGGGCTCTGAGCAGGATATGCTCATGAGGAATGACCACACCAGGCTTGAGAACAATGCACTCATGCTCAGTAAAGAGCATGTTATGACTCTGATCACAAAATTGGGATACACTCAGAAGATTGTACCCAAGCTCCTTAACAAAGTTTACCTTTCAATGCTGAGCTTACCATTTGTGACCTTGCCCCTTCCAGAAATGTAACCACCTTCATCTCCTCCAAAAGCAACTGGTCCTCCATCAATTCTCTCAAAATTATGGAGTAGAGACCTATTGCCTGTCATGTGCCTGGAACAGCCACTGTCAATTATCCAGACATTCCTGTTTGTCTTGAGCTGTTCCTGCACAAAGAAAATGATTAGTTACATTTGGAAACCCAAGCCTTACTTGTCTTGGGCTCATTAATAGTAATAGAAGGTAATGCAACAGTAATAGATCCTATGGTTGTACTATGGGGATCTTCAGCTGTTGTTGATGGAGAAACTTCAGTCATTTGGTCTTTCTTAGACTTCCACACCACCTTTGGAGTCTTGGACTTGACCTTCAAAACCTTAGAAGCTTTTGGAACTTCACAAGTTTTGATGACTGATCCTTCGGAAGAATCTACAGCCACTGCAGCAGACTTCAGTGCTTCGGAAGAACTCCTTTCTTCCGAGACCAACTTTGCTTCCGAAGGTAATTTTCCATTTGCCTTCTTCTTTGATTTGGAGCTTCCGAAGGAAACAGACTTTCCTTCCGAAGCTTGAGACTTCTTGAGACTCTTTGAAGTCTTTGTTTTAGTCATGTGGACAGTACTTTTAGGATTGTATGGGCAATCCTTAGCAATGTGAGAAGTACTTTCACACATAACACACAACATTTTCTTCTTCAAAGAAGTCTCCCTTTGAGAGCAAGACTGGCTTTGGTCACATCCCTTCTCCACCTTCATCTTGGTAGATGCTGAGACAGTTCCTTTGGGCTATGAACTGTTCTTGGAGTTTGATGGTCCAGGCTGTGCAGCAGTGGTACACAGCAGCTCAGTCTTCTTCTTGGCACTGAGATGATTTGAACAAGAACCATGACTCTTAGCTAAGGAGTCTTGGTTGATGTCTTAGTCCTTACTACTTTGAAACCTGCAGAGATAAAAACTTGTTTCTGCTTAGCATCAAAAGTAGCCTTGATTTCTTGAGCCTTCTTTGCTTTCCTTTTGCTCTTCCTGATCAAGTTCTTTCTTTTGGACTTGGTCATCACAGTTGATTTCTTCTCCTCAGAAGGATAGTGGCCCTTGGAAGAATCCTCTTCTTCACTCTTCTCAGAGGAATTCTTCACTATCACTTCTTCATCATCCTCACTTACAGGATCTATGAGAGGAAGCTCATCTTCACAAGTTCCACACCTAGGAGATCTTACAGACAAGATTGTGTGTGGAGGACCTATCTCATTTGATCCCAGTCCCTGTCTATTTTGATAACAAACCTTGTTGTGCAGGGATGAGGATATCATGTTCTTGAAGGTCTCTTCTTCAAGAACACTCTTCTCTGCCTTGGCTTTGCTGATCACAAGCTCAGCCTGGCACTCAGTTAACTTAGTGATGAGATCTTGGATCTGAGTTCTAAAATCTGTATGTTCATGTTTTAGTACTGAAATGGTTTTCTCCAAGTCCTCTATCTTTAACTTGTAATCATTTTCAGACTTTCTAAAATCAGATTTTAATATGTTTAATGACTCAAGATCAGATCTCATCTCTAGGTTGTAGGACCTGTATCTATTTACTTTAGCAATGCATTCAGGGGAGCAAAGATGTTCCAATATCTTGGCTTCATCATGGTCAGCCATCAGTGCTTGGTTTGGAGAAGCATCCTCCACCTGAAAACTCCAGTCAAAGCCTCCCTCTTCAACAGCAACAGCAGCATGTTGCTTTGTCTTCTCAGCCTGAGGAGCTTTGTCAGTAAAGTTTGGTCTGGGTTGTGTTTGGCCCCCATTTGCTTTAGGTGCCTTACACTCCCTAGCAAAGTGACCCATAAGGTTACAGTTGTAACACTTAACTTTGCTTTTATCCAGCCCAAACTTACTACTGGTAGCATTGCTTGGAAATCTTCTTCCTGTCCTCTTGTAGAACTTCTTGGCTCTGTGAGTGAGGAGAGCCATCTGCTGAACTATCTCCATGTATTCCAGGTCATCTGGATGGATACAGTCCAGGTCTTCAAGAGTGAAAAGATAATTCCCACAGCTTTCATCTGCAGACACAAAGGCACAAAGGCTTGAGAAGAACTTGTCTCTTGGAATGAGCTTCCTTGAGTAAAGTTCTCCCTTGGTGTCTCCGGGAAGGTGATGAAAGGACTCTTTTGTGAGTTGTCAGGGTAGCATATGAGATGATGTTGGGGTTCTATGCTGTCCCTTTCAACCACATGAAGGGCTGAACCCATTTGATTGTTGGAGTTGCCAGATGAACCTTGCATGTTCATCTCCATCTGGTATCCACTGAGAATCCCATACAACTCTGTAAGAGTAAGAGTCTTAAGGTTCTCCGTCCTATTGATCACCACACAATAGTGTGTCCATTGCCTAGGAAGTGAGGACATGAACTTCCTTACAATGTCCCTGTTCTCAAGAGGAACTCCTCCATCCACTAGGGTATCCACAATCTCAACATACCTGAAGTATTGTTAGGTCATGGTTTCACCTGCTTTGAAGGTGAAATTCTCAAACTGCTGCTTCAGAAGATCTTTCTTGTTCTCCTTGGCTTCAGAGGAGCCTTCATACATCAGCTTCAGTGCATCCCACAGCTGTTTGGCTGTCTTGCACTTCTTAAAACCTCTGTATACAGAGTTTGGGAGAGCAGTCTGAAGAGCAGTCATGGCCTTCCTGTCAATCTCTACTGTTTTTCTATCTTCATCTGAGTAGTTGGCCACATCTTTAGGAATCATACCAGCACCAGTAGCAGAGGGGGTGCTAGGTATGAAAGGTCCATTCTCAACAGATTCCCACATTCTTGAATCAAGAGACCTGATGAAGCCTTCCATCCTCATGCACCAGGTGTCAAAATCATCAAGAGTGATCAGTGGGGATTTGTTCATGGTTCCAGTCTCCATATCAGTCTTTGAGATGGAAGCCATTTGAAGAGTTTAGCTTTTGTGTGTGTGAGGGATCTTAAGATGGTTAGATCTTATATCAAGAGCCTGGAAAGCTCTGATACCAATTGCAGGACCGTTTAAGGGCTTAAACACAATTACAACACAACAACACAATGAGGAGATTAACTAAGCTCTAATCAAACAGTGAACTGGGTAACCAAAGGTGATACAAAGAACACAAGTAAAGCAAGAGACAGAACAAGAGAGTATGGGTTTCAAGGAGGCAGTATATTGCTTTCTCAAGTTCTTTTACAAGTGTTACAAAGCATAAAGAAAAGATACAAGAACTTGAAATACTTATACTACAACCTACAGCCGGCTATACTTTGAAAGCCAGCTGGATACAATTGACTAGACACTAACAAAATCAATTGTAGGATCAAAAGGCATATCTGCCTTTTGACCTTGTGACTATGACATGCCATAGCTCACATCCTTATACAATACAAAAAGGATAAAGTACATAAAGTGGAAAGTTGAAGACTCAAGACCTCAATGTACAGTTACCAAAAGCAAGGCCCTTTTCACCAACTCATGTAAGTTGGTGACTTTACAGAGATGCAGCGGAAAAGGTGTTTTATGGAACAGTACATCAGATAAAGCATGTGTACTAAAAGTCTTCGGAAGAAATCTGTCTTCATAGGTTGAAGCTTCGGAAGACTTTGTCTCTGAAGTTTCGAAAGACTTCATGTTTGGCTTCGGAAGATATTGGTCTTGGCTTCGGAAGATTTTACACTTAGAGTATTTTCTAATGCTTTGTGTAAAACTTCCGAAGCATTCTTCACTTCAGTACTTAGTGCATGTTGCTGAGACACTTAGGCTGTTTTGGGTTGCATCAGACTTCAGGAATCCTTACAAGCTTTGATGGCACACATGAAAAGTTCAACCAATGGCTAGAGAGGTAAGAGATAGATTATGTTCATCAATATGTGTTGAGGAAGTTGAAAGATATAGAGTCCATGCTCAACAATTGGCTGATAAAGTAAAAGAAACAATGATTTTGAATGAATCTCATGAAAGAGAATATAAATTATATCAAATCAAAATTAATTCTTTACAGAAAGATTTAGATAAACTTGTTTCAGAAAATTATAGTTTAAAAGCCTAAGTTGAGCATCTGACCACTTCCTTAACAAAATCCATGGCTGATCATGCATCAACTGAAGTGAAACTTCAGAAGTTTCAACTTTCATCTCAGCAACATGAGAAATTATTAAATTCTCATATTGAATCAAAGGACAGGTATGGGTTGGGATATAATGTTGTAGCACCCCCTTTGAATGATAACTATACATCTTTACCTGAAACAATGACAAGCAGCTTGTCAAAACATTTTATGCCATGCACCAAGTTTGAATCAAAATGTAATGAACAAGTCAATAATAATGAATCTAAGGTGAGTGAAACTGAGTCTTCTGAATCAGATAAAGTCAAGAAAGATGACTCAGAATTTGACTTTGATGAATGTGATGATTTGGATGATTCTGATGAACAAAATGATGAATGTAGGGAAGATTTGAACATTGGTAAGAATGTGTCATTTGAACCAATCATTCCCAAAGTTATTGAAGATACCAAGCTACCATATCCTCCTAAGCAAAACAACATGTTAAAGACTATTTGCAAGAGAATAGCTATGTTAAATGAAGGTCTTCAACAACTTTATCAGCAACAAAAAACATTAACTGGAAGGATTGAGAAGTGTGCATCTACTGAGGAAGTGCACACATCCTCCGTAGAAAAAGGAAGGAAGAAACCATCAACGCAAAAACTACGAAAGAAAAAGCATTTTTCAGTAGAAGAGCTGCTAAAAGGCAAATCTACTGAATCAGTAGAAGATCTGTGGAAGGCAAAAATAACAATCAATAAGAAATATATCCAGCAAATGGCGAATCATAAACACCAAAAATCAGGAAATACTAAACAAGAATCCTTTGACATCTTGTCATGAAAGGGAAAGAATTCATTAACTGTAAAGGTTGAAAAACAATTGAAGACACAAAGAGATCAAAAGAAGAAAGTGGTTGACACTGAAAAAGATTCAGAGGAAAAGTATTGCAAATGGTGTGATATGAAGAATCACAACACTGAAGACTGCTACTTCAGCAGTTATTGCTTTATTTGCAACATGAACAATCACATGACTTCTGACTGCTACTTCAACAAACATTGTGCAATTTGTAATAAAAATAACCATTCCACTCATGAATGATATTTCAACAAGAAACACAAGACAAAGAGCACAAAGAAGCAACAATCTAAGCAAGATGAATCAGACTCTCAATCTAGTGAAAGTCAAGAAGATTCAAATGCAAAGAAGCAGCAGCAAAAACAAAAGTTGCAAAAACAAAGAAGAATACATCAGTTGATAATAAACCTTTGAAGAAAGAGAAACCATATAAACAACTCAAAACACCTCACAAAAAGGTGGATTTGATAGATAAGAATGAAAATATTGATCATAAATTCTTTGATCATTTTGAAAAAGGTACACATATACCACATGCAAAATCAAAGGATGGTGAAACATTCAACAATCAAGGTTCATCATAAAAACAAAGCAGCAGACAACCAAAGAAAAGGTGCATGAAGAAGGGATTAAGCATCAAGAACAAAACTCCACTAGCTCATCCTCAATAAAATCATCCTCACCTCAACCAATACACAATAAATCAATTGAATCTAAAATTAATATTGAAACATCAAAACTTATTCATGAGGAAGTTACAATTTTAGACTCTGTTAGAAATACCAAGATCATTAAGACTTGGGTTCCTACTTCTAATTGATTTTATTTATGTGCAGGAACAATCATGGAGAGCTGACAACAAGTGGTATGTTGACAGTGGTTGTTCCAGACATATGACAGGAAACTGTTCTTTTTTCCATGACTTCAAACATAAAAATGCTTCTTATGTGGTATTTAGTGGGGATAAGAAGGGAGGTAAAATTGTTGGTGAAGGAATGGTAACTAATGGTGTACTCAAATTTGAGAAAGTAAACTATTGTGAAATTTTACAATATAATTTACTGAGTGTGTCTCAAATTTTGTGATCAAAATTATACTACATTATTTGATAACACTAATTGTTACATTTTTAAGCCAGGTTTTTCAGTTCCAGAGGATTGGATCCTTCTTAAAGCATCAAGAAAAGGAAACACATATGTTTTGGATATGAACAACACAACACTCACAAGAAGTGAAACTTGCCTGCTATCTAAGTCATCAGAAGATGAATCTCAGTTGTGGCATAGAAGGCTTGTTCACTCTAACATGAAGAACATGAACAAATTGGTGAAGAATGACATAGTCATTAGCCTGCCAAAGAAAGAATTTTATTGTTTAAATCATTATCCTTCATGTTACAAAGGAAAAAAACATAGAGTGTCACACAAATCCAAAATTATCAATACAAACACTACACCACTCAAATTGCTTCACATGGATCTTTTTGGTCCAACGAATGTGATGAGCATTGGGAAAAGGCAATATTGTTTGGTTGTTGTGGATGATTTCACTAGATTCACATGGGTCTTTTTCTGAAAATAAAAGAGTGAAACATCTGAAACATTAATGGAGTTTGTCACTAAGATTGAAAATCAACTTGATTTAAAAATCATAATTTTCAGAAGTGACAATGGGACTGAATTTGTTAATGATGTCTTAGACTCATTTTACAAGAATAAAGGCATTGAAAGGCAGTTCAGTGCTCCAAGAACTCAACAACAAAATGGATTTGCTGAAAGAAGAAACAGAACTCTCATTGAAGCAGTAAGGACAATGATAGTTGATTCACAATTGCCTATCATCTTTTTGGCTGAAGCAGTGAACACTGCATGCAATGTTCAAAACAAGACTTTAATTGTCAAAGAACATATTAAAACACCTTATGAGCTTTTATTCAAAAGAAAACCTTACATAGGATTTCTTAGAGCTTTTGGGTGTCATGTATGTGTTTTAAACACTAAAGAACAATTGGGAATGTTTTTAGAAAAAGCCTATGATGGTTTCTTTATTGGATACTCTTCAACATCTAAATCATATAGGATTTATATTCCACAACAAAACATTACAGAAGAAACTCCTAATATGTCATTTGATGAATCCTTATTTCCTAAATCAGTTAAAGGATCATCATGGTTTTTTGATATAGATGCACTCACAGATTCATTTAACTCTGGTTATTTGAATAATGCAGGTTCTAAGGATACATGCTATCCATTTGTTCCTCCAAACATGAATGAAGTGTCCTTATCTGCTGATCCTTTGAGAATACAAACATCAAGTACCATGGAACAAGGAACTACAAATAATCTTCATAATGCAGTTGATGTAGCACAAGACCAGCCTAATGAATCTACATCCTCAGATGAAAACACTTCTTCAGCAGCTGCTACCTCTGCATCCACAGATGAGTGTTCTACATTTGGAGATATGAATATTGCATCATAAGATGTTTCATCCACATAAGTAGATATTCAAAACATTGGAGATGCTCACAAATACCATCCGTAGATGTTCCTGTAACTCCTACGGAAGCACAAAATTCATCCGTAGAAGTTCCTATGGAAGGCATTCATAATGCAGCTGATGTACCAACACATGAGGAAAATCATCCATCTTCCAATGATCAACATGATGATCAATTTGATTACTTCATAAATTTATCATCTCAGCTGAATCCATCTGCATCACTAAATCTGACTAACTTGGAATCATTTATTCCAGTTGAGTACATTCCAACAACCATAATTCATAAGACACATCCAATTGACAACATCATTGGTAATCTTAATGAAAGAACCACAAGAAGTCAAGGGGGAGCTGCAAATATCTGTCTCTTCTCTTGTTTTCTTTCACAAGTGGTTCCTCCAAACATCATAGTTGCACTAAAAGATAATAGCTGGATTGAAGCTATGCAGGAAGAGCTTCAACAATTCATAAAGCAGAAAGTCTGAAATCTAGTTGATGTACCTGAAGGTCAACATCCTATTAGCACAAGGTGGCTTTTCAAAAATAAACTAGATGACAGAGGTATAATTGTGAGAAACAAAGCAAGGCTAATTGCATAGGGATATACTCAAGAAGAAAGGATAGACTATGATGAAGTGTTTGCACCAGTTGCAAGAACTGAAGCCATAAGAGTATTCCAAGCCTATGCATCATATAAGAAGTTCACTGTCTATCAAATGGATGTCAAATGTGCTTTCTTATATGAGAAAATTGATGAAGAAGTCTATGTAGCTCAACCTCCTGGTTTTGAAGATCCTGATTATCCCCAGAGGGTATACAAGCTTGATAAAGCTTTGTATGGTCATCATCAAGCACCAAGAAAGTGGTATGAAACATTATCATCTTTCTTGCTCAAGCATGGATATAGAAGGGGAACTATTAATCAGACTCTCTTTCTCAAACAAGAACATCAAGATCTCTTAGTTGTTCAAATTTATGTTTATTTGGATAAACTAATAAGAGATTCTGTGTAAGCTTTGAAGAGTTGATGAAATCTGAGTTTCAGATGAGTTAAATGGGAGAATTAACATTCTTCCTTGGTCTACAAGTTTATCAGAAAATAGATGGCATTTTCATCAATCAATAGAAGTATATACATCAAATATTGAAGAAGTATAATCTTGCTTATACATCTTCATGCAAAACACTTACCTCAACAATTGATAAGATTGTACCTGATCCTACAGGAAAATCTGTTGATCAAAGATTGTATAGATCAATGATATGATCACTTATGTATTTAACTGCTAGTAGACCTTTTGTGTGTGTTTGTGCAAGGTACCAATCAGATCCAAAAGAGTCTCATCTGAATGTTGTGATCAAAGATTGTTGTTGCATCCTCCAAAGTCACTAAGAGCATGCTTAACATAATGCAAAGTGACTGTTTGTGGGAAACTTCATTTTGAGGATTCAGCAAGTGAGTCTTATTCTGATGTACCCAAATCACTCATCTAAGAACACTATGTACCAAAACTTTATAATATCTATCTTTGCAAATCATATTCCCTCTTTTTTGTGTAAATAAAGACATGGGTGTATGATCACTATGGTATACATTTGTAACCAACTGGTGAAAAGATCATGATCCTCCTCATCCCTCTATTTTGTGTAAACAAAGACCGGGGTTAAAGGCACCTCTGTTTTACGGAAGTAAAGACTTGGTGACCTGATGATGATCATATCTAAGCTCTCAAAAGAATCCTCTGTGATCAACTGTATATTAACTTCAGAGCTATTACATCAATGCATTAATAGGATGTCAAATACATCTCTAGATAGAACTTATAACTTAAAGTACATAGTTTCAAAGTGTGAAAAAATGATGATCACAAAGGGATGACAAACTCTAAGTGATTTGAATATGGAACCCATAACAGTTACTCATTAATAAACATGAAACATGAAAAACAACATGCCTAGTTGACACAATACTCTTGTATGGATTTAAGTGGACAAACATACTTGCAATCAGAACTAAGATAAGGTATAATTTCATCAAAAAAATTAATTAGGAAGATGCTTAGTGTTATAGTATGATCCCATTCTATGTGTATATATGCTTGTACATAGTACTCATTTCAATTTTATTTATTTTAATTTCTTTCTGTTTGGTATGTTTGGACAGACAAGTGTCTTTCATGATATTCTTCTTATAAATTTATGATAAATGTCTTCTTTCATCATTGATAAAAAATTTAGGGGGAGTAGATTCATGAAAAACAAGTTAACCACAAAATTGTCAAATAAATTGTCAACATAAAGGAATTGGAACCTAAGCACTAACTTGGCTTTTGGATACATGAAGTTTCTAAATTTATAAATCTTCTTGTGCACAAATTGTCATGAAAACAAAGTCAACAAGGTCCAATAGCACTAAATGGTTCTCAGTTAAATAGAACCATACAATCATACAATCAAAGAAGTTTCAAACTTTACATCTCAGCATCAGCAGAAGCTATAGTGCATTCTTAGCATCAGCAGAAGCTATAGTGCATTCTTAGCATCAGCAGAAGCTACAGTGCGAAACTTAAGGGGGAGCAAAATACGACTATCCGTAGATTGGTAACCTATGGATGAGTTATTATTTAACAAGTATAATTTATTTTTATAGATTGGTAACATATAGAAAATCTAGTTATACTTCAATTCAATTTTAAATTTCAGTTTTTAAGTTAGGCATCCGCAGATGTCCTACGGATGAACTGAAATCTGCGGAACAAATAAATTCCACGGAAGAGTAATAAGAAAAGTGTGACCCACTTCATTAAATAAATGAAATAAATGTGTCCGAGGGAGTATAAATGATGTTTTTGACTTGGAATTTATTATTTACTTTTACAGAACCTTTTTGACCTAGAAGTTCGTTAGTCAAAACCTCATTCCTCCCTCATCTGATTTCAAAAATTACTCAAATCTTAAACATAAAATAAAGCTTAAACCTGATTTCAAGTCTTAATTTCAAGCTAAATCATATCATAAACATCAGTATTGAACTGATTGATTCATCATTCTCGTTTAAACTCTTCGTATTCTTAAATATGATGATTTCGTTCTAACATACTCGTCTTCATACTTATGAATAGATGGCTAATGGATTTGCAAGGGAGCATAATGCGTGTGTGTTCTTAAATCCGGACGACCCCGTGTCTGAAGGATGTCGGGACGTCATAAGATACTTACGATGATCCAGGATCTTTTATGCTTTAACAGAAGGGCCTTTGATTCATCAAGATCATATAGTCGATTTCAGGAATTCAGCACAAATTGAGGAAGATGGAGAATCTGAAGTGATTGGGCTGAGGTTAAGAATGAAAGACTAAGGATAGATGAGCAGACCATAAGAAGGTTACTAGAGTTGGGAGAACAAGAAGTTAGTCACCCTGATGTATTCGAGAATGAATACATAGAGAAAGTGTTCTACCTGATGGGGTATGATGTGGAATTTGACAAGGGTGAGATAAAGAAAGGGAGATTGTGCAAGCCATACAGATTTTTATGTCACACTTATTTAAAGTGCATCTCCAACAGGAAGTCTGGGCTTGGCAGATTCTCAAGGCACATTTCATCTAGCATTATTGCATCTTTGAGGGAAGGACATACAACTACTCCAAGTACATTTTTAGTTGTTTGCGTGACCAAATTAGGGTGCAAAAGGCTGACAAGATGTATATATTTCCAAGGTTCTTGCAATTAACCATCAATGCTGATCTACCTGGTATAGCTAGAGATGGTGATGTGTTTGTTCAGTCACATCTAGGGAGAGCTGTACTAAATAAGATCAGTGGAAGGTATGAAGGAGAAAAATGCCTATGTTTGCTCATTTAGCTGACCCCAATGCCAACATTCCCCAAGAACTGATGTTGGATGATCAGCAGGAGAGCTCTCATGCTGAAACTGAACAAGCCTCACATTCTCCACAACCTCAATCTCCCCAACCACAATCACCAACCAGTCAAAACACCCAACAAATTTCTCCAATTCACCCTCAATCACCAAATCAACTCCAATTACAACTTTTCCAACTACCTCCAACTCCTAAAAACCAATCCACTAAGAGCATTTACACTAGTGAGACTGAGCTAGCCTCACAAGCAAGCACTGTTCAACTGTCACTAACCAAAACTGAATCCTCTATCCACTCAAATAATACTAAACCTATCTCTCTAATCACTGATCTTTAGCAACGTCAACAACAACATGAAGAGCAGGCAGATCAAGCAGCTGAGTCAAGCTCAAGCTCAGTCAGTGTAGCACATGATGAAGTAAATGATGATGAGCTGGCTGCTGAACATCAAGAAGGGGATGAAAAAGCCAACTACGTTGATGTGACTGCTTATCATGAAGATGATCTAAGTGAAGATGACATCCCTGTTAGCAAAAGCAATTTAGTGGCTGAATAGAACAAACTTGTTATCAAGTCAAACAAAAGAAAGCAAAGAATTCAAGAGTTGAAGGGACTAATAAAGGAAAAGGAAAATTAATTGATGAAGCAAGAATCTAGTCTGAAAAGATTAAGAGAAAACATACAAGAAAACAATGAAGTCATTGATGCTCTGCATGAGCTTGTCAAACAACAAAAGAGTCAATTGCACATGAGAAGGCTGAAAGAGAAAAGCTTGTGTTGGAGAGCAACAAAACTAACAAGACTCTACAAGAACAATTTGCTCAGCTGAAAAGAAAGGATGAGGAGATTGAAAGTCTGAAAAAAAAGATAAGGGACATTGAAACTAATGCTCCTGCAACAAAACAAAAAAATGAATCTGCTAAGACCTCAAAGCAAATAATTCAATACTCAAGAAAGAGGAGATACTTGGGGACTACAAAGAAAGAAGTGATTGATGTTGAAGAATCACCTAAAAGATCAAAACTCACATCACCAGAACACACTCCTTTAGTGAATATTTCCACTTCAAAGTGTGTAACTCATGCTGAAGCTGATAGTGATGCCGAATGGAAAGAACTAACTGAAGATAAGCCTTACAAAAAAAACAAGAAGAATCAAAGGCTGATGATCTACTGAAAGAATTTGAGCTTGCTAGATAGAAGAGAGGCCTGAGTCAGCTTTGTTCATGACCCTTATCAACCATGGGTTTCCATACGACTTGGTTGAGAGGATGAATCTGACTTAAATGAAGGATCTACTGAAAGAATTTGAGCTTGCTAGATTCATGATCCCTAATTGTGACTATAAAGCATTCACAACATTTCAATCCAAGAAAGATTAAGGTCACTGTGATACAGCAAAGCTTAGCAAATACAATATAACTTGTAATGGCTACAGGGTCACAACTACAAGGTGCATGAGCTTAAGGGAAAAATAGTTGGTGAGCTAAGGAGGATGATGGAACATGTAATGGCTATTGAGCTTGACACTAGGGTGAGATTCAGGACTGAAGCTCCAAATTCTACTGCTGAGCAACATAACAAAACCCCTGCTGAACCAGTAACTGTTAAAAGCAAAGATCAACATAAAGGGAAAGAAAAATTGATCAAAGAGCCAAGAGAGGTGATCCCTGGGAAAGTATGGCCTCTGGGCACAACTGTGAGAGAGATCACAAATGAAAAATCTTCTCTAATCCAGTTGTTTGATCATATCACAACTCCCACTACTGCTGAAGGAAACATGATTATGGCCTAGAAATATGACTCAGAGTGGGACTGTGCACTTATCAAGAGAGTATCTGGAAGAGTTAAATACTTCCGTTTACTTGAATCAATCTTGTTGTTGCCTGATGCTGATATTAAAGAAGTTCAAAGTTAGATCAACTCCAACTACCCAATAAGTCCAAGAGGAAGAGATTTCTCTATGTTGGTTGGGAAGTTGAAAATAAAGTTTAAGGTTGATGTGCTCAAGGAAGCAAGAAGGGAAGATGAGGAACACAAGAAAAGACCCCAAAAGGAAAGAAGATCAAACACCAACTCCTCTACATTAGTTGATGATGAATTCTTAAGGATGGTTGGATACCCTAATAGAAAAATAGCAGCCATCAAAGTCATTGAAGGAAATCAATACACTATTCCCATAACTGAGTGGGGATATGTGGAGAAGACTAAAGAACTTGTGCTGATGAGAAATGACGAAAAGAAGAAAGCTAAGAGTATAAGGTTGTTTGATCCAATTGAAATTAAACTTCTACATCCAAGCTACACTTCATACCTACATGATATGTTCTTCCGAAAACTCAAAGATGATCAAGCTCAGAATGACATATGCTTGTATTTGCATATCATACAAGTCATTGACAAACTGCAAGCAAAAGCATATAAAAGAAGAAGATATGAGGCTGGGATGTTGAAAGGAGTTGATATCAAGGAAGCAACTGAACTGAGAATGTAAGAACAAGATGAGCTAGAAATAATCAACAATGAAAGTGTTATGGAAACTCTGACAACAGAAGAAGACATTCTGGGATTAAGTTTTGAGACACTTCAAAAGATATGCAGAATGGACATCAAGTACAAATACAATGATCAAAAGGATGCAATATTTTATTTCAACAAAAAAATGGTGTCAAGAATGAAGGAGCTTTCAGTTTTGAAGAGCTGATTACAATTATCCAAGCCTAAAGGGGGGGGGGGTATTGTTAGATCTAGAAACAATAGGTCTAGATCCTTTTGTATAGGCTTAGAACTTTAATTAATACTTGTAATGAATATTTGTAATTCATTATTTTGATGTATGCTTTATGTATATAGGTTAACCCATATACGTGTTGATTTGTATGTATGATTGCAGGATCAAACATTAGATTTAAGTCAATTTATGAAATTGACTAAGTATAAGATACATCTACGGATGAACAAATTTGTTCTTTCGTAGATAAGCAATGCATCCGAGGAATTCCTACTGAAGAACACCAATGCAGACAAGTCTGAAGATATGAAAGATCCATGGATGAAAAATACAACAAAGACTTCAGGTGAAGACTCCTGCGGAAAGGACACTCCTGCGGAAGACAACTTTACTCTAAAGACCAAACACTTGTACTCAAATGATAAAAATATCCCAAGTCAACAAGTCAACAAGTCAAACACGGATTCCAAGTGATTCGTTGTTTCCTTAACAGAAACATGCGTGCCTATAAATGTGAGTCCAAGGTTTCATATCAACATAGAGCAATACGGGCAATAGACGACGACACAAGCAATAACCACCATCACATCAATTCACACAATCAAACACAAAACCCTAGCAGTCATCACATCAATACATCATAAACCTCAACACGTTCGAAGCAATTATTGTTCATAGCATTCATTATTTGTTTTATATGTAATCATTAACAAATTTTAATGAAATACTTTTGAATCAACTCTTGTTTGTTTATTTATTGTGTTGATATCATTGAGTTGTTTATCATCAATATTCATTGTGTTTGATTTTCAATAATTAATCAATTAAAAAACGATTAATGAACATTCCGCAAATCATTAACTCGATTCCAATCTAATATTAATAATTCCTGATTGCGATCCTAGGATTCACACAACAAGTGACCCATCCTACAAAAAAATAAAAAGAAGTAAATATACTAATTTTGGGCACCCAAAAAGGACGCAAAACTCAAAATTTTCAAAAGCTTTTGAATTATATGAACAATGTATAATACATGGATAATCTGAGAATCGTGAATATCACTATCAGATCAAAACTATTTGGTGGTTCACCCGAATAAATCAATCGGACACAACTCAGACGAGATCAATAATTTTTATTATAATGTGTGAATTTTCGTGAACCAGAACAAGAACAATTCGAGAGAAAAGTGACCAACTTTTTCACCCAATTCGATTTTCGAGGAAAAAAACGGGAATAACTTTCATTTGGCGGTTAAAGCATTTTACTTTTTATTTTTAAATTCGACCCAGCCAGGGGCTCTGCCCCTTGGACCCCGCCAGAGGCTGCCGCTCCTTGGCCACGCTTTAGGGGCGCTGCCCTCGGACCCCAACTAAGGGGGCGTTGCCCCCTTGGAATCCCCGTTGCTTAGGGGCGAAGCCCTTGAGAAGGTTTGTAATATCGAAGATCATAATACACTCAACACAAGCGTGCGCTCCGCACCTCCTAACTTGTTTAATGGATACTATGATCATATTGGTCATTAGACAATTCAATTACACTAAATTTTCTAACATTCCTCCCCCATTTTAGTGTAATCCTTGATTAACTAAACAAACTCACACAAACTACAAACTTATGCATAAATGAAATATCGTGACGATTCAATTTCATCTTAGTATATTACACATTCCAAATATTCAAATATTAGGGTGTCACTTAGGATTGAACCCTTGCTATTCATAGTGAATACATGAAGATAATATATACAAAAGTTTATATACTTATATGTTCCTACTTGATACTATATTTTACTAGCCTTGTATCCTTATCCTTTATAAGCATATCAAAGTCAAGTCCAAGCTTCTTAAACCAGCCAAACTTCATGCTCATATAGGTAGCTCTTTTTCTCTTACACCTGCATATGCAATTTTTCAAAAGAACTATTAAGAAGTTAAACTTCAACCTCCTTAACTTGCAGGTCTGAACACATACCTTGGGATGTTGCTACTAGTGTGTTCCAATCTCTAGATATTAAGCTTTCCGCATTGAATTCAACATCTAGTGTTATACTAGATGGGAATTGGGTATCTTAACATGAGAAGATTTAGGTGGACTTCAATCCCATCCCTAAAGCCGACTTGTGTACAAGATCTCTATTTAACCCTTTAGTTAGATGATAGGCTAAATTATGTTGTGTTCTCATAAACTCCACAAATATCACACCATGCATGATGAGCTCACGAATCATGCTATGTCTAACACCTAAGTGTCTAGACTTGCCATTATACACTTGACTAGAAGCCTTAGCCAAAGTGGCTTCACTATCACATCTAATAGATACAGGTGATATCGGTTTAGACCATAATGGAATTTCATAAATCAAGTTTCTTAGCCATTTAGCTTCTTTTCCAATTGCATCTAATGCCACAATCTCAGATTCCATTATTGAGTTAGTAATGCAAGTTTGTTTCTTTGATGCCCAAGAGATGGTACCTCCTCCAAGTAGGAATGTCCATCCACTTGTGGAAGAATGATCTTCAGTATTTGTAATCCAACTTGCATCCGAATAACCTTCAATAACAGAAGGAAACCCAAATTATGTTAAAAAATAATTCATTGTTCCTTTCAAGTAATTAAATACTCGATTAATAGTTTGCCAGTGATGTGAACTAGGATTACTAGTAAATCTACTAAGTTTTCCAACAACATAGGGTATATCAGGCCTAGTGCTAATCATGGCATACATGAGACTTCCAATCGCTTTTGAGTATTCAAGTTGAGATAATGCAATACCTTTTCGGTACAAGCTTAATATTAGGGTCTATAGGAGTGCTTACAGGAGACAATCTTCGAAGTTAAATTTCTTCAAAATATTCTCAATATAATGAGATTGGGAAATTGAAATATCATTATTCCCACACTTGATCTTTATACCAAGGATCAGTTCAGCCTCCCCCATATCTTTCATAGCAAACTTAGATGACAAGTATTCCTTAGTTTTATCAACTTGACTTTGGTTAGTATAAAATATTAACATGTCGTCTACATATAAACAAATTATAACTCCTTTACCAGAAGTGTCAAATTTGCTATATACACATTTTTCTGCTTGGTTTAGAAGAAAACCATTAGACAACAAAACATCATCAAACTTTTGATGCCATTGTTTTGGTGCTTGCTTCAAACCATATAAAGATTTTATCAACTTACAAACTTCATTCTCATTACCCGGCATAACAAAGCCTTAAGGTTGTTTATTGTAAATCTCCTCATCCAATTCACCATTTAAAAATGTAGTTTTCACATCCATTTAATGAATCACAAGATTGTGTATAGCTGCAAGTGCTAATAACAATCTAATAGTAGAGATCCTCGCAACAGGACCATAAGTGTCAAAGAAATCAATACCTTCTTTCTGTCTAAAACCTTGGATAACCAATCTTGCTACTTATCTATGCTACCATCCACCTTCATTTTCTTTTTAAATATCCATTTACACCCCAATGGTTTACATCCAGCAGGTAAATCAGCCAACTTCCAAGTATTATTTTGCATAATGGAATCCATCTCATCTTGGATTGCTTCTTTCCAAAATGCAATATCTCTAGAAGCCATAGCTCACTGTAAGTCTTTGGATCCTCCTTAATATTAAAACAATATTAATATTGAGTTCTAATCTCATTTATTGATCCTTCAACTAAATAAAGTTGAAAATCATCACCATAAGACTTGGCTTTTCTTGCTCTTGCAGTTTACCTTGGTTCAGTTCTAGTAGAAGGTACATCTTTGCTATTAACCGAATTACTACCAAATGTATTGTCAGTTTGAGATACGTTGAAAATCACATCCTTTGGTGTAGGTATAGAAGTAAATCTTTCTTCATCAAATATTGCATCTATTGACTCTATAACCAAGTTTACAGATACATAATCATTAGGTTCTAAGACATAGAACCTATAAGCATTGGAATGCTGAGCATATAAAATAAAGATGAAATCTATACATCTTTTATCTAAAGTTTCCTTTTGGGTTTGGTAAGCCTCACAACAGCTCTACATCCCCAAACTTTTAGATAATTTAAGTTTGGGGGCTTGTTGTGCCAAAGTTCATATGGGGTAGTCTTATTATTATTATGAATTCTATTCAAAAGATAACATGCTGTTAACATTGCCTCACCCCAAAACCCTTCACTTAAACCCGAATAGGACAACATAGAATTAACTAGTTCTTTCAACGGTCTATTATTTCGTTCTGCTACACCATTTTGTTGTGGTGTATAAGGAGTTGTAGTTTGATATATTATGCCAGTGGATTGGAAATACATCGGATCATAATACTCACCTCCTCTATCCGTACGAAGAGATTTAATCAACCAATTTTGATGAACCTCTACCTCTTGTTTATAAATTTTAAATTTATCAAGAGCTTCATCCTTAGCATGCAATAAATAAATATAACAATATGTAGATGCATTATCAATAAACGTAATAACATACTTTTTATTTTTTTAATACCTAATGATGGTGTAGCATGCAAATCGCATAAATCATTATGTATGAGGTCTAAAACTTTACTTTCCCTAATAACACTTTAAAAGGTTGTCTAGTTATCTTAGTCAACATACATGTCTTGTATTTTTCATTATTCATATCAAAAGTAGGGATTAAACTCATTTTAGACATATCTTTTAGCCTTTTATAATGAACATGTCCTAGTCTAGCATGCCATAATTCCAATTTGTTTATATTATAACTAAAACTAGTTGAAGCCATACAAGCAGAATGATTACCAAAAGAGATATCCAAATTCAACATAAACATACCATTACATTGATAACCAAATCCAACAAAAGTACCATGTCTTGACAAGATATACTTGTCACTTTCCAACACTTGTTTGTAACCACAATTATTTAATACAAAACCAGACAATAGATTCTTTCGACTCCCAGTTACATACAATACTTTATTTAATACTAAACATTTTTTAGAAGTAAACACAAGCTTCATATTTCCTAATCCCTTGATTGCTTCTATTGTAACATTGCCCATTTTTAATAACGATCCATCTTCAATTGGTTGAAATTCCTTGAACCAACCAAGATCTTTACACACATGAGTAGTTGCTCCCGAATCAACCCACCAAGCAACATCATCATCCTGCACATAAAATGATTCAAAAATTAGTGATACATAATTCTTACCTGAATTATAATTTGGAATTAAAATCTGACCTTGTTGCTTTCCTGAATCCTTAGATCCACTTGGACGAGAATCATCTTGCCTTTACCAACCCCACAATCCTTCTTGAAATGACCAGGTTTGCCACACCTTCAACATGCTAACTTTGGCATTTGTTTGATGATTCACCTTCTTCCACCATGTTCACTTGTGAAGGTCCAACCATGTTTTTGTCCTTAACGTTGTCACCCTCTTGAGCGCTTAGAGACTCTTCAATTCTGAAGTGACTACCAACTTGGACCAGACTCAATTCCTCCTTCTTATTTTTCAAAATATGTTTGAAATCTTTCCAAGAAGGAGGCAGTTTGTCAATTATACTAGAAACCGAGATGGATTCATCCATCTTCATATCATGTTGAACAAACAAACTATCCTAGAATCCTTAACAGTTCATTATATTGTTCCATAACAAGCCGTGAATCCACCATCTTGTAATCTATAAAATTTCTAACCATAAATTTCTTACTTGAAGAATCTTCTGCCATATTTTTGGATTCAAGGGAATTCCACAATTCTTTTGCAGATTCAACATTTTGATAGATATCAAACAGGGAATCAAACATACCGTTTAAGCTGTGACCAGATAGATGTAGTCATCATCCTCCCACTTGCATCGCCTCTTATTCTGTTCCACAGTCTTGTATTCCATCAATTCTGGCATGGGGGTACTTAGAACATTCACAACCTTTAGAGTGGTTGACAAAAAATGCATCTTCTTCTGCCATCTTTGAAAGTCTTGTCCTTCAAACTTGTCAAGTTTTAGAAATTTGATTGTCATATCTTTCACAGAATCTCCGTCCGTCATCTTCGAGAGTAGATAATTTCGATCTTTGTAGAATACTTGAATAATCTGAGAGTCGTGAAGATTACTTTCGGATGGAAATTATTCGGTGGTTCACCAGAATAAATCAATCGGATACAACTCTGACGAGATCAAGAATTTCTATGTTATGATGTGTGAATTTTCGTGAAGCAGAAGAAGAACAATTCGAGAGAAAAGTGACCAGCTTTTTCATCCAATTCGATTTTTTAGGGAATAAAACGAGAATAACTGTCATTTGGCGGTTAAATCATTTTATATTTTATTTTTAAATTTGACCCCAGCCAGGGGCTCTACCCCTTAGACCCCGCCATGGGCTGCCGCCCCTTGGACCTCGCTACCAGGGGCGCTGCCCCCGGACCCCCGCCAAGGGGGCGTTGCCCCTTTGGAACCCCCATTGCTTAGGGGCAAAGCCCCTAAGAAGGTTTTTAATATCGAATGTCATAATACACTCAACACAAGCGTGCACTCCGCACCTTCTAAGTTGTTTGATGGATATTATGATCACATTGGTCATTAGTCAATTCAATTACACTAAAATGTCTAACATTCCTCCCCTATTTTAGTGTAATCCTTGATTAACTAAAACAAACTCACACAAACTACAAACTTATGCATAAATGAAATATCGTGACGATTAAATTTCATATTAGTATATTACACATTCCAAATATTCGAATATTAGGGTGTCACTTCGGATTGAACCCTTGCTATTCATACTGAATACATGAAGATAATATACACAAAAGTTTACTGAAGATCAAGTATAGGTTGGACTCACCTTAGATTAGATTTTGTTTATGTTTGATTGTAACAGGTAAAATGTTAGTTTACTTTTGTAAGTATATTGATTATTAGAGTTTTGTTGCGGAGCGAAACTATGAGCGAAACTGTAGTTTCGCTCAAAGCCAGCTAACAGTTTCACCCGGCGAAACTGTGTGTCTCCGCCCGGGCGAATCTGTGAATTGGCAAGATAGTTTCACTGATAGCGAAACTGTCAGCGAAACTATCAATACTATATATAGATTTGATTTGTTTCATTGTAGGCATCCTTGCAAACCCCTAATTTGTTTATCATTGTTGCAAGTGCCTTTTGTAAACTGGATTCAATCTGAAATATCATTGAGCTTTATTATATAATGGGTATTGGAGTATGAATGTTATATTTTGAATAATTTTGGGTTCTTCTTCATCATCAATTGTTGATTGTTTGTGTTTGTTGTTGATAATGAACGATTCAATCATTCAAGGGTACTGTTATTAGATCGTTTTGGACCAACAAACATGGTATCAGAGCCTTTGTGCTCTTGATTGTTTGGGGTTTTTGATAGTTCGAGTTCAATATCACAAGTTTATCAATTCCAGATCAAATTTTAGTGTATTTGATATGGAATTTGATTGAAATTTGTTACTTATTGGTTGGGAAAGCATTAGTAATCATCACGTCTCAAGCTCATTGAGATTTGTGTGATTTTGGATTAATTTCGTGTTCAAAAAGTTTTTCAGATTCATTGGGCGAAACTGCCGTTCTTCCAGCGAAACGTTTGCCTTCAACCAGCGAAACTATAAGTGTTTTGCCTTCTGTGGTTGTTTTGATAAACTCAATGAAAGTACCATCTTTGAACGAAAGTTCATAAGTGCTTGTGTTCTATTTTCAAGCGAAATTGCTGCCGAATTTACATCTGAACGAAAGTTCAAGCTTGTTTCGTGCGAGCTGTCGGGGAACCTAGCATATTCAAGCTTTTGGCTAGTGAAACTGCTACCGAAATTAGCAGTGAAACTAGTGATCTCTCAGCGAAACTAGCTCAATCCAGCGAAATTGTGTTTTCTTCTGTGAACCTATCATGTCAAAGATGACTACTCTCACTCTTGCTGATTTAGAAAGTGTGGCACCCAACAGACCCCCGAGGCTCATCAACGGAGACAATTTTGAAGATTGGAAGAGATGTCTTAAGGCATTCGTTTTCTACACTGATCATAACCAATGGGAATCAACTATCTCTGGCCCACACATACCAACTGTTACTGTTGGTGATGTTGTTTCTCAAAACAAGGACCCAACCACGTTTAACGAAAAATATCTAAAGTTGATTGACAGAGATCTGAAAGCTTTTGAGCTTTAACTCTATGCCTTACACCAGACATCTACAATCGTTTTGCCGAACACAAGAATGCTAAGTCCCTCTATGATGCTCTCAATGAGTTTTATGATGGAAACGATGAGTTAGTAAAAGACAAGGGTATTCAAGCTGAAAAGGATTTTGACTCATTTGTGGGTTACAAGAATGAGAGCGTCACTGATCTAACAAAACGTTTTCTGACAGTCTCTAACACATTAAAGAAATATGATGAAAAACTCTCCAACAGTGAGCAAGTGAATAGGTTGTTGGACTCACTCCCACCATAATGGAGTTTCAGGAGATGATGTTGAAGCAAGAAAGAGGTTTTACTGACTACAAGATTATGGACATCATTAACAAGCTTAAATCATTTGAGTTAGACATGAAGAGAAGGGAGTTTAATCAGACCATTATGCCATATATCTGGCTTTACTCAGAATGATGCATTGCTTACTTCCGCTGCAAGCTCTCCAATGCAAGCATCAAGACAAGGAGGAGTGAATACATGTGATCAAGCTGGTGGTGGTGTTCATTTTGGAAGAGATCAAGCTAACTCATAAGCAAGTGCTGGAACATCAATTCCATCTGAAATGATAGCACTGTTTGGCATGTTCGTGCAGAGTTATGAGGCATTAGTGGCTGGAGAATTGAAAGGAAAAGGAGTGACCATAGAGGATATGTATCAGGTGGATCTAGATGATCTGGAAGAGACTGATATACAGTGGCAAATAGCGATGTTGACTCTCAGAGCTCGAAGGTTTATGGAGAGAACTGGTAGGAAGAATTTTGGAGGCCAAAACTCATACTCCAAATTAGGTTTTGATAAATCCAAACTAAGGTGCTTTAATTGCAAGCAGTTAGGACACTTCAAAAGAGAATGTCCATTGCCAATTGTCACAGATCCAAGCAATTCAACAGTCCAGAGATTAGCTTCTAGCGGAGATAAGGAAGAAATGAAATAGAAGAAAGAGACAGCTTTAATTTCTAACTTTGACTGGAGTGCAGAAGCAGAAGAGACTAAAGAAGAAATCAATCATGCCCTTGTTGCTGAGATCATTGAAGAGAAGGAGAAGATGCATTATGAGGAAAAGTTTGATTCGTTTAAACAATTTAGAAGTGAGGCTGAAGTAGCTGAGGATGTGAAGGAGGATTTTGAGGAGTGTGTTAAAAGGTTAAAGATGATGATTTGAAGGTTGAGGTTTTGATAGAAGGTGAAGATGAGAAGGTGCTGATAGTTGGAAGCCAGACTGAAGATCAGAGGAAAGAGAAGATTGATGTTGCAACCACTGTTGAGGAAAACAAGAAGAGTACTTCGGTGTGCCAATGCGAAAAGGCTTTGGCAGATGAGAAGGTGGTGATGGGTCTTCCATATGAGGTAATACAAGATATGTGCTCTTCGGCGTGCAAAATAAGGCTATTTGGTGTGTATAAAGCAAATCGTCTGTTACTCGATAACGAAAAGGATTTAAACCGAATTAATGAAGAGCTTAAAATAAACGAGTCAAGATATTTTGTTAAATTAAATGAAGCTTTAAAAGAAAATAAACACTTAAAAAGAATTGTCTTGGAAAGAAATATTGAAATAAATACTTTGACTGAAAGAGTTGCACTTGCTGAGTTTGAAACAAGTAAACTTCAGTCAAAGCTTGACAAATGGACAATTTTTGGGATGAAACATGACGATTTATGCAAATCACAGAGGGGGGCTAGGATTAAAACGGGTTTGGGTTATGAAACTGCTGCGGTTTATCCTCCTCATAGTACTTATTGTTATTCCTCTATGCATGTTCCACACCCTTCTAATGATTTGATTCAAATAGATACTAACAGTCTGTCTGCAGGTTTAGAAGTTGTGAACTCTAAGGACGTGCATGAGGAGTATGGTTATGGACCGACTAGCAGGCTTGGATGCGATAGTTTTAGTACACCTAAACCTCAGCACTTTGTTTTAGATCATAGCTCTAGTTTAAGTTCTGTTTTTGTTTTCGAAAAATCTGTCTCAATATTTGACTTGTTCTAGTCATGTGTCTACTTCTTCTTTAGATGATTTGAGTTGTAATGTTGATGCTTCTTCTGCTTGTTTTGATAATGTTGTGAATGATTCTGCTATCAAGAGTAAAGAGAAAATTAAAAGTAACTTTTTTGAAAAATTCTTTTCTCACCCCATCCCATCATTTACCCCAATTAATGTTTCACCATCAAGTGAAAGGGCAATGTCATCTTCGTGTGCAAGTACAATTGGTACAAGTACCACATGTACTTCAGAGAAAAACGTTTTAACTTTTGTAAATAATCATTCTTCAATAAATAAAACCAGAACTAGAGAAATGTATAAGACATACAGTGATGATAATTCGTGCTTATCTGAATGTGATGAAGAAATTTGTATAGATAAAATACCTGATCTATCACATAATAGACCTAGACTAAAATCTCATTGCTTTAGATGTGGTAAAGATAATCATGTAATTAAAAACTGTCCTGATCTTCATCACATACATGTTCATAGAAACTCTTTTGGCAGTAGGTTAACTCATGTGGTTAATAATTTCTTTTGCAAGAAGTCACCTACACGAAAGCCTAATGTTGTTTAAGCATGGGTTCCTCTTTTAGCTGGTTAATCTGTTAATTCTATTCTTGCAGGAGTCATTCACGAAAGCTATAAATAGTGTTTGGCATATTGATAGTGGATGCTCCAGACATATGACGGGGCTGAAGGACTTGTTGACAAACTATCGCATCATCGATGGAGGATATGTCGCGTTTGCTGGTGACAAGAAAGGTGGAAAAGTGATTGGTCAAGGGGAGGTCTCAAATGGATACCTTACACTAGAGAATGTCAACTATGTGCCAGAGCTTGCTTTCAATCTGTTCAGTGTCTCTTAGATTTATGATAAAGACATTCTAGTCTTGTTCAAGTCCAATAAATGTCTCTTTCTGAAATCCGGGATTGATATTCCAGAAGAGATGGTGCTCATGTGAGCTCCGAGAAAGAACGACGCATATCTTCTAGACATGGGTTCTAAAGAATCAACATCCACTGCCACCTGTCTTCTATCTAAAGCTTCCTCATCTGAGTCTTTCCTGTGGCATCACAGATTTGGCCATGTTAATTTCAATAATATAACAAATTAATTAAAAAAAATCTTGTTAGGGGATTACTTTTAAAACACTTTTCTGTTTTTGAGAAATGCATGGCATGTGCCAAAGGAAAACATAAGAAACCTCATAAACCAAAACTTGAAAATAACATTTCTAATCCCCTCGAGTTGTTACATACTGATCTGTTTGGCTCAATCAGCGTTAAATCCATTGCTAAGAAATCTTTTTTCCTTGTTGTTATAGATGATTTTTCTAGGTATTCATGGGTGAGATTTCCTGCCCATAAAGGAGAAGCTGCTGAAGAGCTGCAGAAGTTCATTCTTTCTATTGAAGTGATAAGAAAGAGGAAGGTAATGGCTAGTCGAAGTGACAATGGTACCGAGTTTAGAAATCAAATCTTTGATTACTTCTGTACAAGTAAGGGTATTTTGAGATAGTTCAATGCAGCTAGAACACACCAGCAGAACGGTGTTGCTCAAAGAAAGAATCGCACCCTTATTGAAGCTACCCGTACTATGTTGATTGAGTCCTCTTTACCCATTATCTTCTGGACTGAGGCGGTGAACTGTGCTTCCTATGTTCTCAACAGGGTTTTGATTGTAAAAGACAAAATAAAGACTCCTTATGAACTGTTCCATAAGAGGAAGCCACTGATTGATTTCTTTCGTACATTCAGATGCTCGTTTAATTTGCTAAACACCTAGGCACAAAAGACGAAATTTGGTGTTGTGTTAGATGATTGTTACCTCGTTGGTTACTCCTCCTCTCAGAAAGCTTATCGGGTGTATAACAAGAGAACTCGTATTGTGCAGGAGTCATTCTATGTTGATTGGCAGGAATCCAATGAGTGTTACCTCGTTGGCTACTCCTCCTCTCAGAAAGCTTAGTCATGTTTTTTTCTTGTTTAATAGTATAAGGGGCAAAATGTAAATAGTGAAAGTTAGTCTAAACTATAAATAGGTTAATTGTAACTAGAGTTGACTAATGGTTGTATGACCAATTGAATGGGGTTTTCACATTGTACAAATCTTATGCAATCAAGTTAGATCAAATTGAGATTTTTAATGTGTTCATCATTGTTTGATCTATATCTTCATGATTTGATTCAAGTGTGTTCAACCTGGGATAACAATTTGGTATCACAGCCATATTTGGATCAAATTCATTGAAGATTTGAAGAACTATTGAATATGTTCATCAAAGTTTAAAAAGAGAAAGTGGGTTTCTAGAGAGAAAAACTAGATTAGAATTTCAAATTTCATTTCAAACACAATCAATACATTACATCTACAACAAATCACTACAAATTTGTAGACATACAACATAAATTTCTCATCTATAACATATTTTATACATGATATTGAAAGAAAATCTTCAGATTTGAAAATTTCTCTCTCACACACTAGTGTGTGTTCTTAGTGTTCTTGAGGATCTTCAAATCTTCAAATCATCAAGCAGGGAAAATAGCATCATTCTGAACGAAAGTTCAAAGTTTTCGGCGAAATTACAGTTTCGTCCGACGAAACTTCGGCGAAATTCCGGCGAAACTGTAAATTCCGGCGAAACTGCAAATTTTCCGGCGAAACTATACTAAAACCTGCGAAATTAATAGAAACAAAGCTGTGAAATTAGAAAAAATTGTTGTTTGCAAAATTACAAGTTCAAACTTTAGCTAAATTGTAAAAAAAAAACAAATCTGCAAATTTAAAAAAAAATCTGCAAAATAAAAAAAACAAACAAAACTGCAAAACTACCCTCACCAAACTTTGTTGTGTTTGAAGGGTTTCCTGAAGAATACTCTCCCCCATCCCCATCCCGCCCTTAACTCCACCCCTCAGCCCCATTCCATTATCGGCATCATCGGCATCCGATTGATACCCGTTTTCTTCCTCATAACCTCCGTCAAATCTGCAGACTCCAGCAGTGTCAAATTCATCAGCTCATATACGATTTCCGACACCCGATTAGACGGTCCTGAAGGGTTTTGATTTGTGTTGTAGGGATGAACAGAACCATCAGATTGTGCGCAAATGGGGGCGTTGTTGGGGTGAGATTCGATCAAATTAGGCGTTTGAAATGATGAATGAAATCGGTGGTGATGATGAATGAAATTGGGGGGTTTAGAGAGTTGCTGTCACCTTCGACTTCAAGCCCTAGCCGCCATCTCTCTTCGATAAATTCTTTGTTATTGAGTTTCAGAACAAACCGAGGCCACCATTGAAATCAGAAGTTCGTGATTAGTGGGGAAAGGGGTTGAGCCGCTCATTTTGGCCGACTTGTTTTTTTTTCAGCCACCTCGAGGCTAGCCGGACAGGCGGCTGCGCGCTGGAACCCTGGAAGGGCTTTCTCTCATCATCTGCCTCTCTCTCTCTCAACACAGTTGTGTGTATGTTTTTTTGTTGGTGTTTGACAATTGTTAGGGTTAGGGTTTAAGTTTGTGTATGGTAGCTGAAGGATCTGTTGACAAACTACCGCATAATCAATGGAGGAATGTATCGTTTGCCGGCGACAAGAAAGGAGGAAAAATGATTGGCCAAGGGGAGGTTTCCAATGGATCTCTTACGCTGGAGAAAGTCAATTATGTGTTAGAGCTCGCTTTCAATTTGTTGAGTGTCTCTCAGATTTGTGATAAAGACATTCCGGTCTTGTTCAAGTCCAATGATTGTCTCTTTCTGAAATCCGGGATTGATATTCCAGAGGAGATGGTGCTTATGCGAGCTCCGAGAAAGAATGACACATATCTTCTCGACATGGGTTCTAAAGAGTCAACATCCACCGTCAATTGTCTTCTGTCAAAAGCTTCCACATCTGAGTCTTTCTTATGGCATTGCAGATTGGGCCATGTTAATTTCAAAAATATAAACAAATTAGTTAAAAACAATCTTGTTAGGGGATTACCTTTTAAAGACTTTTCAGTTGTTGAGAAATGCATGGCATGTGCCAAAGGAAAACAACATAAGAAACATCATAAACCAAAACTTGAAAATAGCATTTCTAATCCCCTCGAGTTGTTACATACTGATTTGTTTGGCCCAATCAGCGTTAAATCCATTGCTAAGAAATCTTTTTGCCTTGTCGTTACAGATGACTTTTCTAGGTATTCATGGGTGAGATTTCTTGCCCATAAAGGAGAAGCTGCTGAAGAGCTGCAGAAGTTGATTCTTTCTATTGAAATGATAAGCAAGAGGAAGGTTATGGATATTCCAAGTGACAATGGTACCGAGTTTAGAAATCAAATAATTGATTCTTTCTGTGCTAGTAAAGGTATTCCGAGAAAGTTTAGTGCAGCGAGAACAACTCAGCAGAATGGTGTTGCTGAATAAGAATCGCACCCTTATTGAAGCCGCTCGTACTATGCTGATTGAGTCCTCTTTACCCATTATCTTCGGGGCAGATGCGGTGGACTGTGCTTCCTATATTCTTAACAGGGTGTTGATCGTCAAAGACCAAATGAAGACTCCGTATGAACTGTTCCATAAGAGGAAGCCTTTGATTGATTTCTTTCGTCCATTCGGATGCTCGTGTACTTTACTAAATACCCAGGCAAAAAAGACGAAATTCGGTGTTGTGTCTGACGAGTGTTACTGTAAGGCCCCGTTCCCGGAAACCTCACAGTTGGTCAATCATTGCACTTTAAACATTATAAAACGTACATTTATTTTGCAGCGGAATTTAAAACTTTTATTAATAACTAAAAACAATTTACTTACAACATTAGTTTTCATCTCAAAATACAAAGACATGACAAAATGCGGATGCCAGCCTCAAAACGCTCCCAGTAGCTTATGCATCCATGCCTGCAACTCCCCAGCATCAACAAATACCTGCCAACTATCATGCATACAAAAGTCAGCGATGCTGAGTGAGTTCTAGTTTTATAATAAAACATACCCTTCTTTCGTTAAAACTGTTCTTTACTTTATTTCAAAATCATACTATACTTTACAACCGTTCGTGATCATACATCGTATGTACATATAGATAATATCATTATTATCTTCGTCATTACGTTCATTAACTTCGTTTATTCAACGTATTACATTGTCGTTCACTTCTCTTTTTTGATCTGGTCAGACTTTACCCTCTTTGTGGCACTCAGCCACGATTACTGAGGTCAAATGACAAAGATTCTGTTTAGTACATTGTTACGATAATTCATTAACGTTCATTTCATACTTCATTCTTTCATTCATCTCTTTGCTCGTTACTCTTTATTACTCGAATCTTGTCTCATGCAATATCCCCGACTCATGCTCGAAAGCTGATGCTGTGTCGGGGCCTGCGCACAAACCCCCGACTCATGTCCGAAGACGGACACAATAACGGGATACGCGACAAAGATCCCATTCGAGTCAATCACAGGGATTGAACTCTATCCGAGTCTGTTGCAACACAAAGTCGCTCACCTCATTATCTCGTCTCATGCAATACTCCTGACTCATGTCCGAAGACTGATACTGTGCCGATGCCTGATAAACATACCCCCGACTCATGTCCGAGGACTGACACAATACCGGAGTACGCGATACAAATCTCATCATCCGTCATTTTGTCTCATGCAATACCCCCGACTCATGTCTAAAGACTGATACTGTGCCGGGGCCTGATAAACAAACCCCCGACTCATGTCCAAAGACTGACATAGTACCGGGGTACGCGACACGGATCTCATCATCCGTCATTTTCATGTTTACAATTTGTTATCTCATGCACAATACATTTCGTACTCTATTGTCATCTTTCACTTTATTACATAATACTTTACGTTCGTTAATTCATTCTTTCATACATCACGCCACGAAAAGTCATACATATAGTATTATAAAACATAATACGTACGTTTAGAAAACTCTTTAATGAAGAAAGATAACACATCACTCATACATACACATCATAATTATAACCATGCTTATCTCTCCATATTCATCCCTTAAAACCACTTAGAAAATCCTAATTCCAAAATGGGCGCATGGGACCTTTAGGTGCATGAGCCTGAAAATTCTAAGTATAATTTAGTCTGGGCGCATGGACACTATTTGGGCGCTTGGCCAACTCTGGGTGCATGGCCAACAATTTAGGCGCATGGGCCACCTCTAGGCGCATGGCCAACAATTTAGGCGCATGGGCCACCCTGCTAGGCGCATGGCCAGCAATTTAGGCGCATGGGCCATCCTACTAGGCGCATGGCCAGCAATTTAGGCGCATGGGCCATCCTACTAGGCGCATGGCCAACACTTTGGACGCCTGGCCAACCTGCTGGGCGCATGGGCCCCTATTTAGGCGCATTGCCCTCTCTTGGGCGCATGGCCAACACTTAGGTGCATGGCCAATCTACTGGGCGCATGGACCACTGTTCATGTTCATCTGAACATTCTGAAACATTCTCTATCCTATCAAATTCCTCCGATTATCATCCTAATCATACCCAAGCATAGATCTAACATACTAAGGGCACCTAAACATGCTAAACCATCAATATTAACCCATAATCAACACTAAAACATACATACATACATACATCATTTTGAACACAAGGCTGTAGACCCACGGTTACTTTCAAAATGTTTAGTTAGTATGCATAATAGCCCCAAACGAGTTGAAAATCAGTAAAAGAGGGGTTCTAGAAACTGACCTTGAGCAGCTTTTGAGCAACACTCTTCCCGTTCAAGACCCACCTTCGATTCAACTCTTGAATCCCGAAAACAAACACTAAACACCAAGAACTTCGGTCAAGAACTCGAAACCAAGCTCGTATAAGAGAAGACTTACCTTTGAAGCTGCTTCTTCCACTTTCTCTCTCTAGAACCGGGGCTTCTCTCTCTTCTTTCTTCTTTTCAGTCAATTAAAGAAGATGAAGAAGAAATGGGACCAAGCCCTTAAACTTTAAAGTAATAAGGTTTTGTACTTGTACACTTTTCCCCCTTCAACTTTTGCTCATTATTATTTTTCTAATTACATTTCTTTCCTTCTTGTTTTAAATAGAAATTTGTTTAGTGTCTTTTTTTTTTGTAGGTGTTACAAGTCTTACCCCTCTTATTTAAAGTGGTTTCATCCCCGAAACATGTCGCTTCTCAAACAGTTATGGGTAACACTGTCTCACCTCTTCTTTGGTCTTGCACTTAAACTTAGATTCCTTTAGGCTTCACTGCACCCGCACAAGTAAAACCATCATCCTCCTTAGCCTATTCTCTTCTCCTTATTAGTAATGGCCACCAGTTGCTTCTCGTGGTTGAATGCTTTGTCCATCTCACTGTTCTCTAGTAGCATGATCATATTCTCATCGGTTGAGCTCTTTCTTAGACGAGATGCATGGAACATCAGATGAGTTCCACTTAACTCATCGAGTAGCTCCAGTCGATGTGTCACTTCTCCTACCTGAGCAACAACTACGAATGACCCTCTATACTTTAGTATTAGATTTACTTGATTTCCAAATCAAGCAATCCGCTTTCCTGGTTGAAGCCTTCCTCAGAATTCATTGTCGTAGGTCGTCACCAAACTCTGGTTGTGCACGGTTGAGCAATCCATCTTCTTGCAACACTTGGGGTTTGACTCATAGTTCGCTGATAAACTCACCAGGTGATGCATGTCTACCTACCTATGTCTGTCTTGAACAGTTTTGCAGGAACAAGCGCTCTTTCAGTTCTATCGCGCAATCCTCTAGGGTATTAGGTAACCTGGTAGACCTAGTACTGGCAATTCTTACATCGAATGGCTCATCGATCTTCCTACCCCTAACGTGCAACATCACAAAAGATAGCAGCAACAAACTACTACTAGCGCCACAATTGAAGTATAGATGCATAAATCTAAATTTGCAAAGAACGTGCCTGATGTTATCTCGGAGTCTGACCTAGCCTCCTCCCGGTAATAGCAAAGGCTCTAGCCTTCACCCTCTGTTCTCCTCCCTCGTAATGGAGCTTCCTACCCTCGACTTCTTGCAGTCTCTACTTATGTGTCCTGTCTTGCCACAGTCGTAGCATTTAGCCATCTGACAGTCCCTCGCTCTGTGGCCCTCCTTTCCACACTGAAAACAAACGTTCAGTCCCCACTTGCACTCCCCCTCATTGCCTCTACCACACTTGTTGCACACTTCTCCTTTTCTTTCCATCCTCTTCTGATCATTGTCCCTCGACGTCATACCTTCATACACAAATCCACCATCATTGTCTCGCCTTCCTTTCCCCTTCTTAGCATAGGTTCGCTCCTCCCCTTCGTCTGTCATCGCCGTCTCCCCTCGCTTGTCGTACAATCTTCCTGTCAGGTCAACTGCTGACATAAACATGCTCGGTTAGGCAGCGATCATGTGCTTACAGATGTCAGCCAGCAAGCCCTCAATATACCTCTTGATCTTCCGTGAAAGAGGTGTCACCTCATCCGGCACCAGACGTGCCATCTCGTTGAACTTCGTGGTGTACTGTCGATGTGTCATTGTCCCCGCCTCCAGCTGCAGGAACTCTCTTTCAACTTTAACCATCTCACGATGGGGACAGAACTCCTCAATCACCAGGCTTTTCAACTCTGGCCATTGCGTCCACCCGATAGCCCTACTTCCCTCGGCTTGGACTATATTGTCCTACCAGCACATAGCCGAGTCCACAAAAGAATGGGTAGCAAACTTTACTTTCTGATCCTCCCGGCACTCGCTGATTTTCAATACAACTTCCATCTCTCTCAACCAGTGGTGAGCAGTAGCAGTAGTGCCGTTTCCATCAAAGGTTAGGGGCTTGCATCGTTGAAACGCCCCATAGTTACAGCCACGTGCCGCCTCCAGCGCAGGCTCTTCTTACTCTTCTTCTTCATCGGAGAGAACCGTTTCAGTCTCGGGTCGTCTCCTTTCGCCCGAAGGTCTACCCCTTTCCTTTCTCTCCTCATCTCTAACAGTCTTTATCACTTCGGTCACTACAGACGGTAGGATCGTCTGCAAGACCCGATGCACTTCCTCCACGACCGCCTCTCTCATCGAGGCCCTCAGATTAGCATTCTCATCACCACCCTCCAGATGGGGTCTCGGGTTCTTCATGAACCACCTCTTCGGCCATAGACCTTCCTCTTGTGACCCGTGGTTCAGCACCACGTCCACCACCGCCTCCACCTCGTGAAGCCTTTGAAGATCTACCACCAGCCATTCTCTAAACACACTGAAAGATCCAAACACTAACACGGTCATTCGAGGAACAACTCAGTTTATGTCAAGTATAGTAAGTCCCTAATTACAGTGGCCAGTTGTGATTAGCCACTTACTTTACTCTTCATACCCCAAGCATTACCTATCCTGACTACATCAGTATCCAAATCTATCAGCAACATATAAACCACATAACATGCGCACATAATACCGGTTAACGTTAACTTAAATAAACCGTTTACATAAAACCTTTACTTGCAGGCACGTAGCTACTAGGACTGGCATCCCTTTTCCTTTTAGTCCCATTCTCAGTTTAAAATTAGGTTTTCCAAAATATTTACCCAATTCACTTAAACTTTTGCTCTGATACCAACTTGTAAGGCCCCATTCCCGGAAACCTCACAGTTGGTAAATCATTGCACTTTAAACATCATAAAACGTACATTATTTTGCAGCGGAATTTAAAACTTTCATTAATAACTAAAAACATGTCATTTCATTCATTTACAACATTAGTTTTCATCTCAAAATACAAAGACATGACAAAATACGGATGCCAGCCTCAAAACGCTCCCAGTAGCTTATGCATCCACGCCTGCAACTCCTCAGCATCAACAAATACCTGCCAACTATCATGCATTTAAAAGTCAATGACGCTGAGTGAGTTCTAGTTTTATAATAAAACATACATTTCTTTCGTTAAAACCGTTCTTTACTTTATTTCAAAATCATACTATACTTTACAACCGTTCGTGATCATACATCGTATGTACATACATATAATATCATTATTATCTTCGTCATTACGTTCATTAACTTCATTTATTCATTGATTACATTATCGTTCACTTCTCTTTTTTGATCAGGTCAGACTTTACCCTATTCGTGGCACTCAGCCACGATTACTGAGGTCGAATGACAAAGATCCTATTTAGTACATTATTACGATACATTAACGTTCATTTCATACTTCATTCTTTCATTCATCTATTTGCTCATTACTCTTTATTACTCGAATCTTGTCTCATGCAATATCCCCGACTCATGCTCGAAAGCTGATGTTGTGCAGGGGCCTGCGCACAAACCCCCGACTCATGTCTGAAGACTGACATAGCACCGGGATACGCGACAAATATCCCATTCGAGTCAATCACCGGGATTGAACTCTATCTGAGTCTGTTGTAACACAAAATCGCTCACCTCATTATCTCGTCTCATGCAATACTCCCGACTCATGTCCGAAGACTGATATTGTACCGGGGCCTGATAAACAAACCCCCGACTCATGTCCGAGGACTGACACACTACCGGAGTACGCGACACGGATCTCATCATCCGTCATTTTGTCTCATGCAATACCCTCGACTCATGTCTGAAGACTAATACTGTGCCAGGGCCTGATAAACAAACCCCCGACTCATGTCCGAAGACTGACACAGTACCGGGGTACGCGACACGGATCTCATCATCCGTCACTTTCATGTTTACAATTTGTTATCTCATGCACAATACATTTCGTACTCTATTGTTATCTTTTACTTTATTACATAATACTTTACGTTCGTTAATTCATTCGTTCATACATCACGCCACGTAAAGTCATACATATAGTATTATAAAACATTATACGTACGTTTAGAAAACTCTATAACGAAGAAAGATAACACATCACACACACATACGCATCATAATTATAACCAGGCTTATCTCTCCATATTCATCCCTTAAAACCACTTAGAAAATCCTAATTCCAAAATGGGCGCATGGGACCTTTCAGGCGCATGAGCCTGAAAATTCTAAGTATAATTTAGTCTGGGCGCATGGACACTATTTGAGCGCTTGGGCCAACTCTGGGCGCATGGCCAACAATTTAGGCGCATGGGCCACCTTTGGGCGCATGGCCAACAATTTAGGCGCATTGGCCACCCTGTTGGGCGCATGTCCAGCAATTTAGGCGCATGGCCAACAATGTAGGCGCATGGGCCATCCTACTGGGAGCATGGCCAACACTTTGGACGCCTGGCCAACCTGCTGGGCGCATGGGCCCCTATTTAGGCGCATGGCCCTCTCTTGGGGGCATGGCCAACACTTAGGTGCATGGCTAATCTGCTGGGCGCATGGACAACTGTTCATGTTCATCTGAACATTCTGAAAAGTTCTCTATACTATCAAATTCACCCAATTATCATTCTAATCATACCCAAGCATACATCTAACATACTAAGGGCACCTAAACATGCTAAACTATCAATATTAACCTATAATCAACACTAAAACATACATACATACATACATCATTTCGAACACAAGGCTGTAGACACACGATTACTTTTAAATGTTTACTTAGTATGCATAATAGCCCCAAACGAGTTGAAAATCAGTAAAAGAGGGGTTCTAGAAACTCACCTTGAGCATTTTTTGAGCAACACTTTTGTAGGGATTCCTTAAGTCTGATGCAACCCAAAACATTCAATGTGTCTCTGCAACATGCACTAAGTACTGAAGTGAAGAATGCTTCGGAAGTTTTACACAATGCATTAGAAAATACTCTAAGTGTAAAATCTTCCGAAGCCAAGACCAATATCTTCCGAAGCCAAACATGAAGTCTTCCGAATCCTCAGAGACAAAGTCTTCCAAAGCTTCAACCTATGAAGACAGATTTCTTCCGAAGACTTTTAGTATACATGCTTTATCTGATGTACTGTTCCATAAAGCACCATTTCCGCTGCATCTCTGTAAAGTCACCAACTTACATGAGTTGGTGAAAGGGTCCATGCTTTTGGTAATTGTACATTGAGGTCTTGGGTCTGTAACTTTCTACTTTATGTACTTTATCCTTTTTGTAATGTATAAGGATGTGAGCTATGGCATGTCATAGTCACAAGGTCAAAAGGCAGATATGCCTTTTAATCCTACAATTGATTTTGTTAGTGTCTAGTCAATTGTATCCAGCTGGCTTTCAAAGTATAGCCGACTGTAGGTTGTAGTATAAGTATTTCAAGTTCTTGTATCTTTCTTTATGCTTTGTAACACTTGTAAAAGAACTTGAGAAAGCAATATACTGCCTCCTTGAAACCCATACTCTCTTGTTCTGTCTCTTTGCTTTACTTGTGTTCTTTGTATCACCTTGGTTAATCCACTTCATTGTTTGATTAAAGTTTAGTTGCTCTCCTCATTGTGTTGTTGTGTTGTAATTGTGTTCAAGCTCTTAAACGGTCCTGCAATTGGTATCAGAGCATTCCAGGCTCTTGATATAAGATCTCACCATCTTAAGATCCCTTACACACACAAAAACTAAACTCTCCAAATGGCATCCATCTCAAAGACTGATATGGAGACTGGAACCATGAACAAATCCCCACTGATCACTCTTGATGATTTTGACACCTGGTGCATGAGAATGGAAGGTTTCATCAGGTCTCTCGATTCAAGAATGTGGGAATCTGTTGACAATGGACCTTTATACCCAGCACCCCCTCTGCTACTGGTGCTGGTATGATTCCAAAAGATGTGGCCAACTACTTAGATGAAGATAGAAAAAGAGTAGAGATTGATAGGAAGGTCATGACTGCTCTTCAGACTGCTCTCCCAAACTTTGTATACAGAGGTTTTAAGAAGTGCAAAACAGCTAAACAGCTGTGGGATGCACTGAAGCTGATGTATGAAGGCTCCTCTGAAGCCAAGGAGAACAAGAAGGATCTTCTGAAGCAGCAGTTTGAAAACTTCACCTTTAAAGCAGGTGAAACCATGACTCAACAATACTTCAGGTATGTTGAGATAGTGGATACCCTAGTGGATGGAGGAGTTCCTCTTGAGAACAAGGACATTGTAAGGAAGTTCATGTCCTCACTTCCTAGGCAATGGACACACTACTGTCTGGTGATCAAGAGGACTGAGAACCTTAAAACTCTCACTCTGAAAGAGTTGTATGGGATTCTCAGTGGATACCAGATGGAGATGAACATGCAAGGTTCATCTGGCAACTCCAACAATCAAATGGGTTCAGCCCTTCATGTGGTTGAAAGGGACAGCATAGAACCCCAACATCATCTCATATGCTACCCTGACAACTCACAAAAGGGTCCTCTCATCACCTTCCCGGAGACACCAAGGGAGAACTTTACTCAAGGAAGCCCATTCCAAGAGACAAGTTCTTCTCAAGCCTTTGTGTCTACTGATGAAAGCTGTGGGAATTACCTCTTCACTCTTGAAAACCTAGACTGTATCCATCCAGATAACCTGTAATATATGGAGATAGTTCAGCAGATGGCTCTCCTCACTCACAGAGCCAAGAAGTTCTACAAGAGAACAGGAAGAAGATTTCCAAGCAATGCTACCAGTGGAAAGTTTGGGCTGGATAAAAGCAAAGTTAAGTGTTACAACTGTAACCTTATGGGCCACTTTGCTAGGGAGTGTAAGGCACCTAAAGCAAATGGGGGCCAAACACAACCCAGACCAAACTACACTGACAAAGCCCCTCAGACTGAGAAGCCAAAGCAACATGCTGTGTTGCTGTTGAAGAGGGAGGCTTTGACTGGAGCTTTCAGGTGGAAGATGCTTCTCCAAACCAAGCACTGATGGCTGACCATGATGAAGCCAAGGTATTGGAACATCTCTGTACTCCTGAATGCATTTCTAAATTAAATAGATACAGGTCCTACAACTTAGAGATGAGATCTGATCTTGAGTCATTAAAATATTGAAATCTAATTTAGAAAGTCTGAAAATGATTACAAGTTAAAGATAGAGGACATGGAGAAAACCATTTCAGTACTAAAACATGAAAATACAGATTTTAGAACTCAGATCCAGGATCTCATAACTAAGTTGACTGAGTGCCAGGCTGAGCTTGTGATCAGCAAAGCCAAGGCAGAGAAGAGTGTTCTTGAAGAAGAGACCTTCAAGAACATGATATCCTCATCCCTGCACAACAAAGTGTGCTATCAAAATAGACAGGGACTGGGATCAATGAGATAGCTCCTCCACACACAATCTTGTCTGTAAGATCTCCTAGGTGTGGAACTTGTGAAGATGAGCTTCCTCTCATAGATCCTATAAGTGAGGATGATGAAGAAGTGATAGTGAAGAATTCCTCTGAGAAGAGTGAAGAAGAGGATTCTTCCAAAGGCCACTATCCTTCTGAGGAGAAGAAATCTACTGTGATGACCAAGTCCAAGAGAAAGAACTTGATCAGGAAGAGCAAGAGGAAAGCAAAGAAGGCTCAAGAAATCAAGGCTACTTTTGATGCTAAGAAACACAGTTTTTATATCTTTAGGTTTCAAAGTAGTAAGGACTGAAGACATCAACCAAGACTCCTCAGCTACGAGTCCTGGTTCTTGTTCAAATCATCTCAGTGCAAAGAAGAAGACTGAGCTGCTGTGTACCGCTGCTGCACAGCCTGGACCATCAAACTCCAAGAACAGGTCACAGCCCAAAAGAACTGTCTCAACATCTACCAAGATGAAGGTGGAGAAGGGATGTGACCAAAGCCAGTCTTGCTCTCAAAAGAAGACTCCTTTGAAGAAGAAAACGTTATGTGTCATGTGTGAAAGTACCTCTCACATTGCTAAGGATTGCCCATACAATCCTAAAAGTACTATCCACATGACCAATACAAAGACTTCAAAGAGTCTCAAGAAGTCTCAAGCTTCGGAAGGAAAGTCTGTTTCCTTCGGAAGCTCCAAATCAAAGAAGAAGGTAAATGGAAAATTACCTTCAGAAGTAAAATTGGTCTCGGAAGAAAGGAGTTCTTCCGAAGCACTGAAGTCTGCTGCAGTGACTGTAGACTCTTCAGAAGGTTCAGTCATCAAAACTTGTGAAGTCCCAAAAGCTTCTAAGGTTTTGAAGGTCAAGTCCAAGACTCCAAGGGTGGTGTGGAAGTCTAAGAAAGACCAAATGACCGAAGTTTCTCCATCAACAACAGCTGAAGATCCCCATAGTACAACCATAGGATCTATTACTGTTGCATTACCTTCTATTACACTTAGTGAGCCCAAGACAAGTAAGGCTTGGGTTTCCAAATGTAACTAATCATTTTCTTTGTGCAGGAACAGCTCAAGACAAACAGGAATGTCTGGATAATTGACAGTGGCTGTTCCAGGCACATGACAGGCAATAGGTCTCTACTCCATAATTTTGAGAGAATTGATGGAGGACCAGTTGCTTTTGGAGGAGATGAAGGTGGTTACATTTCTGGAAGGGGCAAGGTCACAAATGGTAAGCTCAGCATTGAGAATGTAAACTTTGTTAAGGAGCTTGGGTACAATCTTCTGAGTGTATCCCAATTTTGTGATCAGAGTCATAACATGCTCTTTACTGAGCATGAGTGCATTGTTCTCAAGCCTGGAGTGGTCATTCCTCATGAGCATATCCTGCTCAGAGCCCCCAGGAAAGGGAACATGTATAAGATGGATTTGCAAGAAACATCTCCCTCTGAGAAGTTTCATGCTTTCTATCTAAAGCAAATAGTGATGAGTCTTTCCTATGGCATAAAAGAATGTGCCATGTAAACTTTACGAACATGAATAAATTAATTAACATGATCTGGTAACTGGAATGCCAAAGAAAGAGTTTACAAGTGATGATCATTGTGTTGCATGCCTGAAAGGGAAGCAACACAAGGTATCTCACAAGCCTAAGGAAAAGAACTCCATCACTACTCCCCTACACTTGTTACATATGGATCTCTTTGGCCCCACCAGTGTAATGAGTCTAGGAAGGACCTCTTACTGTTTGATGATCACAGATGATTTTACAAGATTCACTTGGGTCTTCTTCCTTAGAACTAAGGATGAAACCCCTGAGATTCTGAAGAATTTCATCTTAAAAGTTGAGAATCAATGTGATCACAAGGTCAAAACCATAAGATGTGATCAAGGAACTGAATTCAAGAACCAAATCCTTGATACATTTTGTGATAAAAAGGGTATTACAAGACAATATAGTGCTCCCAGGACTCCTCAGCAAAACGGAGTTGCTGAGAGGAGAAACAGGACACTTATTGAAGCTGCAAGAACTATGTTGTCTGACTCTAAACTGCCTATCACCTTCTGGGCAGAGGCAGTTAATACTGCTTGCTATGTGCAAAACAGAGTTTTAGTAGTTAAGACACATGGTAAGACTCCTTATGAACTTTGGCACAAGAGGAAACCTTTCATTGGTTTTCTCAGGTCATTTGGATGTCCCTGCACCATCTTGAATACCAAAGATCAAATTGCCAAGTTTGCTGAGAGAAATCAGATGATGGACACTTCATTGGATACTCTTCCCAAGCTAAAGCTTATAAAGTATACAATCTCAGAACTAGAATTGTTGAGGAGTCAGCCAATGTGACTTTCAATGAGCACACCCTGTGTGGCTGGTTCTGGTCCGGATTGGCTGTTTGATCTTGATTTAGTTACCAACTGTTTTAACAAATCTTGTGAGCATGTTTCAGGATCTGCAAAAAATTTAAGTACAGGTGATCCTGATCCAAGATTTGAGCTAGGAAGACCCTCAACTCATACATCTTCAGCTCCAGTTGGAACTACTTCAGCAAATGAGATTTCTATCAGCACAACAATGACAAATTCAGCTGATACATCTGGTATGTCTTCAAATTCCAGCTCAGAGGCTTCTCAACCAGATAAAGACACCTCAATTGTAGAAGACAACAATGGTGATGGTGATAGTGATCAGGAATTCCTTGATGCTAATAACCACACCATAGATGACAACATCAATGATGTCACACACTCATTGGATCAAGTTAATCTTGATAAGTGTGATAATGTGGAGGGTGAATCTTCCAGCCAGATCTAAATTTCTCAAATTTGGATCTTTCTCAGCAACTTGCTGTGATCCCTCAGCTAAGGATCCACAAGTCTCACCCCACCACAAACATCATTGGAGATGTTGTCACAAGGGTAAGAACAAGAGGACAAACCCATGAAGCAAATGTTTGTCTTCACTCTTGTTTCTTATCTCAGATAGAGCCAAAGAAAGTTGATGAAGCTCTAAAGGATGGAAGTTGGGTTGAAGCTATGCAACAAGAGCTGCTTCAATTCAAAAGGCAGAAAAGAAAGTTTGGAACCTTTGTCCTCTTCCTCATGGGAAGACTACCATTGGAACCAAATGGGTTTTTAGGAATAAGAAGGATGATAGAGGAATCATCATCAAGAACAAGGCAAGACTAGTTGTTCAAGGATACACACAAGAAGAAGGGATTGACTACACTGATGTCTTTGCTCCTCTAGCAAGACTAGAAGCTGTTAGGATATTTCTGGCATTTGCTGCATCCAAGAACTTCAAGGTCTTTCAACTGATGATGTAAAGTGTGCTTTCTTATATGGAGTGATTGATGATGAAGGTTTATGTCAAAACGCCACCTGGTTTTGTAGACCCTGATCATCCTGATTATGTCTGCAAGCTTGACAAAGCTCTTTATGGGCTGCATCAGGCACCCAGGAAGTGGTATGAGACACTATCTGAGTATCTTTGTAAACATGGATACAGGAGAGGTACTATAGATGGAACTCTCTTCATCAAAGGACAGGGAATGACTTATTGATGGTTCAAGTATATGTAGATGACATCATCTTTGGTTCAACTAATCCAAAGCTCTGCAAAGACTTTGAGAAGCTGATGAAAGACAGATTTGAAATGAGTTCAATGGGAGAACTCAATTTCTTTCTGGGAATTCAAGTGAAGCAGGTTGAAGATGGCATCTTCATAAGTCAGTCAAAGTATGTTCAAGACATACTCAAGAGGTTCAACATGACTGATTGTAAGATTGCTAAGACACCCATAGCCAGAAACCACTCCCTTGGTCCTGATCTTGAGGGGGAGTGTGTAGATGAACACTTATACAGGGCTATGATTGGGTCTCTTATGTATCTTACAGCTAGCAGGCCTGATATCATGTTTGCTACATGTATTTGTGCAAGATATCAAGCCAACCCTAAGATGTCTCACTTAATCACTGTGAAAAGGATTTTAAGATACCTCAAAGGTGCTTCAACACTTGGTCTATGGTATCCAAAGAATCCTAATTTCAATCTGTATGCCTATACAGATAGTGATTATGGTGGTTGCAACATGACTGCAAAGTCTACATCTGGGGGATGTCAATTCCTTGGTGGAAGGGTTGTCTCATGGCAATGCAAGAAACAATCCTTGTGTCTGCATCAACTGCTGAGGCTGAATACATTGCTGCTGCAAGCTGCTGTGCTCAAGTGCTTTGGATTCAAAATCAGATGCTGGACTATGGATTTAACTTCAAAGAGACTCCTATCCACATAGACAACAATAGTGCTATCTCTATCACTGAGAACCCTGTGCAGCACTCAAGGACCAAACACATCAACATCAGGTATCATTTAATAAGAGATAACTATGAAAAGGGATTAATTAAACTAGTCAAAGTTCATACAGATGAACAATATGCTGATCTGTTCACAAAAGCTTTTGATGAACAGAGATTTAAGTATCTGATATCAGCTATTGGGATGATTAACTTTGAGTAGACTTTTTCTTAAAACTAATTCTAATTATTTCTTCTTAAAATATGTGTGTCCTAAGTTGTCTAGTTCATCACTTTCATAAGCTCATGTTTTCTTTGGATGTAAAATTCTTTTTGAAGACTTTCCTTAGATTCTTGAAAATTTTCTGATACTTCGGAAGATAAAATTTTATCTTCGGAAGAAAAACATGTCTTCAAAATAAATAACTGTCTAAGAGATTTTACCTTCGGAAGAAGTCTAAACTCATCTTCCGAAGCTTAAATTCTATCTCAGACACTTATTTGTTTTTAAGGACTTTTTCCTTCCGAAGCAAAATTAACTTTCGGAAGCTTTGTTTTTTTATACAAAGCATTCAAGGGTTTATTTCTCTTCCGAAGCATAAATTTTCAAGACTCTCAGGAAAATCTTCCGAAGCCATTTTAGCTTCGGAAGCTTTTTCAATTAAAATTCCGAAGACAAATTACCTTCGGAAGCTTTTCGAATTCCAAGAAAACTACTTTTTGAGCAAAAGTAAACTACTTTTTCAGAGGTGGGACCGACTTCCGGATTTCAAAGTTTATCCTCTTTCATTAACTTTGGTTCAAATCCTTTTCACATAAATACCCAACGGTTCCCCTCTTTCTCACTATCTTCCTCAATTCCACTATTCCTCTAACCTAATTTTCTAAACCGCCTTTGCTTTCTACCTTTCTTCACCCTTAAGCTTCTGAAATGGCCAACCTTAACCGCAGAAACAACCCAGATTTCTCCATGCAAACAGGCAACATAATCAAGTTGCTCTGTTAAGCTCTGAGAAAGATGCAAGTTTCTCAGAGATTTGCCAATTCTTGACTCTATCCAACTATTTCACCTCCCTGACCATTGATCCTACTCTATATGAGGATCACTTGCTTGAATTCTGGAAGACCTGCCAAGAGGTCATTATGGATGGGGAGAAGGCACTGTCTGCCACAGTGCAAGGGAGGACAATCTTCATCACTCCGGCCATCATTAACCAACATTTGCAGCTGGATGATGAAGAAGGTGAGTGTCCTTCCCAAAGGAAGCTGTAATCATTCCTTTGAGCAGATGGGCTATGAGGGAGATTTCTCTGTAAAGACCTTCAGGAAAGGGAAGGTCTCATCCCAGTGGAAATACCTGCTCCATGTGGTTATCCACAGCTTATCAAACAAGCATGGTGGATGGGACCAGATTCCTGAGGATCTCTCCTTTATAGTTCATGGAATGGTTCAGGGGGTCAAGTTCAGGTATTCACAATTGTTTATACTAATTTACTTGCAAACTTAGACTCCTTAGAGTATTACATGTTTCCTAGATATGTTCAACACATTCTCAACTGTGAACTGGGCTCACAGTTGAGGGAAACAAGTAATATTCTTAAATTGGGACAGATGAAGCCCGGCATCTTTAAAATAATGAAGAAGCCAACTGTAGGCTTCTCAGGGGTAGAAACAGCCCTAGTCCCAAAAATGTTAGAGCTCATTGCTCAAGGTGACAACCTAGCAACACAAGCTAGTGTTGAACCCACACCTCTTTTATCATTACCTTAAAAAGACCAGAAATCACCCTCACCTACCAAAGAAAATCCAAACGAACCCCTGCTCAGGCTATTGAGTCTGTGCAGGCCCCCATATACTCAACCTTACAGGAGGAAGTGGACACTAGAGCTCCCACTTCTCCTGAGGAGCAAACCACTCCCATTTCTTCACCTATCAGGGCTGAGGTTCCTCATGCTCACCCTGATGAGCTCACAAGCCCAACAGCCTTAAGCCTTCACTCTGAGTCTCAACACTCAAGTGAACAACCTTCAGGGGACAGTTACCATCCCCAGCCTTTAGATCTCAACCAACCAATTCCCAACCTATCCTTCTATACTGATGAAGACTTAGGATTCAGTGAGTACCATGAGTCTCTCTTCTCCTCCCCTACTCAAAGAGAGATGAGTACCTCTGACTCTCCTCAGTCTATCCCACATCAGTCACCTATACTGAGGTGGACACTTCTGAACATGTTCAGGATGTCCATATGGAAGAGGCTCTCACTTTTGAAAGTGATTACATCATTAAGACCTCAACCATGGCAACTCAGCCCACTGGCATCTCAACTGAGGTTGCCAGTGAGCAGAGGAAAACCAGCAGCCAAGAACCTCAAGCTGGTGGTGAGAGAGAGGACTTTGGTCCAATCATCTCATCCCCCAATGATTCTTCTGATGAAGATGAGGGGAATTTGAGACTAAAGGTGCAAGAAATTGTCAAAAACATGCTCCTATTTAGTCTCTAAGGTTAGTCACTTGGAATCTCAGGTGACTACCTTACAAAACAGGGTCAATGATCAGCAACTTCAGATTTCATATCTAAAGGAAAAACTAGCTGGGAGACCTTTAAGGAGAGCTCAACCAGGAACACAAGAACCTGTGGAAGTGATTGACTTATCCTCCAGCTCACCTATGCAAGTGGGTGATGCTACCAAAAAGGGGGAGAAAGTTATTACAACCACAGAACCTGGGAGTTCTTCACAGAGAATGGACATAGAGGACTCACCATCCTCACTTGCTGTTGTGCATTCTCAGCAACTTCCTCAAGTTCACATTAATGTGGACTCTATAGACTCTCTCATCAGGAGTCTCTTTGAGGAAGGTATACCAAGGGCTGTCTCATCTCCACCACAAGGAACTAGCAAACAACATCATAAGGTGGAGGTATGATGCACAGAAGAGCCCTATCATTCAAAGAGTTCAAAGGCAACAAGAAGTTTTTCAATTTCCAAAGCCTGACTTCTATGAAAGACTGGATTTAGTCACCATGCCACTTGTCAATCCAAGCAATTCAAGACAAGCTGACAGCTGGCTCAAAGAATCCAAGATAGGATCCTTGCAGAGTTCTCTCTAAGAAGGAGACTTAGGCAATCAGGCAATGTCATCGGTCAACTGGATGTTGAGGTGGACCCTAAGATTAGTTTCATAGGGAAAACCTTGACTGAAGGCCCAGTGGGCAGAACCTGAGACCCCTGTCTCATCATCAACAACTGCTGCAGAGGTCCAAACTCCTTCTGAGACACCTGCTGGTGAAGGTGCTTCTCATCCTCTCTCTGGCCAGAGCATGGAAGCTACACCAAGCAATGAAGGCCAAGCCTCTATCCACCCTGAGTCACAAAGGTCTGTTGGTGACAAAGGGAAAAGGATAATGACTCCTGAGGAAATTGAGGAGGAAGAGAGAGAGAGGAAAAGGAAACTAAGGGGAGAAAGTTCTTCTGGGTCATCTAGCTTTATGCAAGCTGCAATCAGGGCTGCCCCCAGACCAAATACTCAAGATGATGAGTTAAGGGCAGTCAGGATTACCTATTTACAGACCAGGAACTATGATATTGATGAAATCATCTCCCTCCCCTTAGAAGAGTTAAATGAACTGGCTGACATGGAAGTGTCAAGAGAGATGAAGGAGAAAGAGGATGCAAGGCTACTTCTCCATTCAAAGAGGAGAAGAGACAGAAAGACTCTACAAGCATGCTCCCACTCTCTCTCAAGTTCAAGAAAGTCCTGCACAGGAAGATGTGGCTCCACAAGAACCTCAGGTAGATAAAGAAGAAGATAGGATCAAGATGATCAACTACCTGAGTGCCACAGGCTTCTATCAGGCAGATGCACTTTTTCCCCTGTCCTATGACTTCATTGAGTTTGAGTACCTAAAGCAACTTGAGCTTGAGCTAGTCAAAGAAAGAAGACAACCAAAAGGAAGCTAAGGAAGAAGCTGCAAAGTCAAGAGCCATCATTCAAAGAGTGTAAAGAAGTCTGCTGACAGACAAGAATGATGAGCTTCTTGAAGCTATATGGATTCTCCGGAAGGAGACTTGGCCCTATGTCTCTATCCACAATGGATGAGCATATAGGGTGATCAAGCAGAAGATTAAAAGTGGAGAACTAATTGACTTGCACTCTCTTCCAAGTCAAGTCCCACCTGAAGTGGAGGTCAAGTTTGAACAACCTGAGACACCTCAACCAGAACCTCCAGCTGAGCCTCAGCAAGCTTCATCTTCTGATCCAAGGCAGGGTCAAACTCCCTCTCCTTCTGAACCTGTGAGGGAGGAACACCCAACTGAGAAAGACAATAATGATCAACAAGGTGCTGCAGACCAGTCTTCTCAGTTAAAGTCATCTAAGAGGAAGAAGAGAATGGCTTCTAAACCAAAGACAAAGAAGAAGAAGCCTAAGTCATCTACCTCTACACCTCAGGCTGAATCAGATCAACCTGAGGAAGTGCATGATGAGGTTGCCCAATCAACTCCTATGCAAGTGGCTCCTCTAACAACTGAGACGCCCATCTTGTCCTGGACTTACTCTACCAATCCAGAAAAGATGGCATGTTATCAAAGATCAAGGTGTTGAGAATGTCTACTCCTGGCAAGACATAATCAACTTACCTCTGCATGATCTCTTTGAAATAAGAAGATACTAGGAGTGTCTTGATGATCCTGACCATCTAATGAAGAAATGAATGGTCATGATTGTACTAAAGACTACCAATATCTGAAGATCTTCTAAGTGTTTGGTAGCATCAGCCTAGGGGGAGTTTGTAAGGATTCCTTAAGTCTGATGCAACCCAAAACATTCAATGTGTCTCTACAACATGCACTAAGTACTGAAGTGAAGAATGCTTCGGAAGTTTTACACAATGCATTAGAAAATACTCTAAGTGTAAAATCTTCCGAAGCCAAGACCAATATCTTCCGAAGCCAAACATGAAGTCTTCTAAAGCCTCAGAGACAAAGTCTTCCGAAGCTTCAACCTATGAAGACAGATTTCTTCCGAAGACTTTTAGTATACATGCTTTATCTGATGTACTGTTCCATAAAGCACCTTTCCCGCTGCATCTCTGTAAAGTCACCAACTTACATGAGTTGGTGAAAAGGTCCATGCTTTTGGTAACTGTACATTGAGGTCTTGAGTCTGTAACTTTCTACTTTATGTACTTTATCCTTTTTGTAATGTATAAGGATGTGAGCTATGGCATGTCATAGTCACAAGGTCAAAAGGCAGATATGCCTTTTGATCCTACAATTGATTTTGTTAGTGTCTAGTCAATTGTATTCAGCTGGCTTTCAAAGTATAGCCGGCTGTAGGTTGTAGTATAAGTATTTCAAGTTCTTGTATCTTTCTTTATGCTTTGTAACACTTGTAAAAGAACTTGAGAAAGCAATATACTGCCTCCTTGAAACCCATACTCTCTTGTTCTGTCTCTTTGCTTTACTTGTGTTCTTTGTATCACCTTGGTTAATCCAGTTCACTATTTGATTAAAGTTTAGTTGTTCTCCTCATTGTGTTGTTGTGTTGTAATTATGTTCAAGCTCTTAAACGGTCCTGCAACTCTTCTCGTTCAAGACCCACCTTCGATTCAACTTTTAAATCCCGAAAACAAACACTAAACACCAAGAACTTTTGTCAAGAACTCGAAACCCAGCTGAAACCTAGCTCATATAAGAGAAGACTTACCTTTGAAGCTGCTTCTTCCGCTTTCTCTGTCTAGAACCGGGGCTTGTCTTTCTTCTTTCTTCTTTTCAGCCGATTGAAGAAGATGAAGAAGAAATGGGAAACCATGCCCCTTTAAACCTTAAAGTAATAAGGTTTTGTACTTTCTACACCTTTTCCCCCTCCACTTGTGCTCATTATCTATTCTTTCTAATTACTTTTCTTTTCCTTCGTTTAAATAGAAATTCGGGGTGTTACAGTTACTTTGTAGGCTACTACTCCTCTCAGAAAGCTTATTAATGTTGATTGGCAGGAATCTATTTCCTCTGATGTCCGATCAGAACCCACATGGTTCTTTGACTCAAATACGGTTTTTAACTCATTTAATCTTCCAGTTTTTGATGATGATGCGTCCATCTCCAATGTCCAAACAAACATCATTCCTCGAGATCCATTACCTATCATTCCTCTTGTTCATCAAGCCCCTCCTAATTCATCACCTGACAATGCCACATCAGTTGACATTGCATCTTCCACATCATCATTTGACATTCCACCACCACCTATTTCTGAATCTATTCCCTCGTCACCCACCTCTACCTCATCTCAACCTGTTTCATTCGCATCACCAATTAATCTGCCCAACCATTTTCCTCTCCATCATCTACCCACCAGCAATCCATTAGCCTACCTTTTTCAAATACCCTACACATAACCACTGATTTCAAGGCTTTGAAAGACCACCCCCATGATAACATTATAGGATCCATCACCGATGGAGTTCGGACGTGGATTCAACCTGGTTTGATTAATGTATGCCTATTCTCTTGTTTTATATCCCAAATCATTCCAAAGAATGTTCATGCAGCTCTTCAGAATCCTTGTTAGGTTGAATCGATGCAACTACAGCTGCAACAGTTCACGAAGCTCAAGGTGTGGATGCTGGTTGATCTCCCACCAAACAAATGCCCAATAGGCACAAAATAGGTGCTTAAGAACAAACCGATGAGATTGGTGGTATTGTGGTAAGAAACAAGTCCAGATTAGTGGTTCAATGCTTTGTGTGTTTGTCTCCAAAGTGTGTGCGATTATGGGTGTGTTTAATTGTGTGTTTGAGTTTT